>OY856412.1:767515771-768115771 GCA_963693085.1 Alisma plantago-aquatica | reverse complement strand
TGATATGCATGTTTTAGTTGCACTCAAACTTCCTATTTAGCAACCTTATCTTGTGATATATCTTGAAGGTCTAATGAATTTTATTTACGTACATTTAGCTCTATTCACCTCCCCTCTAGAACATCCAATCACCCATCTAGGATCAAACAATACTTACTTCATTAAATTTCTATACATATGAATAAATATTAAAGCATACATGTGACATAACACACTTAACACTCCTCTCTTACATTTACCACTCTTCATTTAGGGATATTATTCAACATATAGGTGGTACCATTTGAATCCTTTAGAGAAGGCTATTCTCTAAATGTAGGTATCCTAACATACTATTACAATTGACGAGCACATTCTTATAAACTAATTCATATCCTTGAGCCTCATCTTGTAATAAATTAAACTATGATATGAACTACTTAATTACTCATTTGAGAACATTATTCATTAGAATTAAACTGGTCATCATTTTTCGATCTGTATTAGGTTCTTTGATCCATATACTAGTTTTCGCCAGTTTCATTAAATTTCATATTCATTAGTCTCAACTTTTATCATTTCATGTTCACTACTACACTTGGAATAAATCATTCTAATAATGAACATAATTTCTCTCTAATTAAAATCCTTTATGGTCCAATTTTATGATATCCCATTCAATTTAGGTCCACCTAGATATATTTGAAGTAAACAGATAAAAAACTTACTCATACTTATCTTATTAAAATTTTATTGATTACTTATCATCACAATTCATATCACCATTGCCCATTTTTTATTTTGCATCTAGATATATGTACCGTCTCATTTGACTTTCAAATGCATTTTGGTAATTATAAACAATTCCTCTATTCCTATAAGACTATCAATTTAGTTATAAGAACAAATCAGGGTTACTTCTTCTTACTCCTTAATCTCTATTCATCTCTTGGTTCATCACTATGTGACTTGTATAAAAGTCTATCATTCATGTGGAATTTACTCATATTCCATATTTTATACTAGAATTCGTGCATTTATGCTTCTATCATTTTGATAATACATATCACCTTATAACACCTAAACTTGAGCATTTTTTCACATTCACATTATTATATGTGAGTTTGGGTTTATTTTCACACTCATGTAATACTAGATTTCTAGGGTTTTATGAAGCCATCTTAGTTCAACACATCATATAAACCATTTTATCCAGTAACCTTGGGTTTATAGAGGTTCATTGAGTTTATTCAGGACACATGGAAACCCTAGTTTGCATTCCACACAATCAATGAATCATTTACAAGCATACAATGATTCATTGACTCATTTGGGTCCATTCCTCAACATTAACCCTAGATATGATTTCCTCCATATCAACTCCTCATATACAAATTCTCATATACATAGCATATTCCATTCAAGTAATGAATTGAGATTTTAGTTGAGCAACTCATGCTTATTGAGTTCAAATATGAATACATACATACCAACTAAAGTTCCAAGCATATCACCCATTGGCAGATTTTAAAGAAAAATTGGCATAAAATAGTATAATTCTCTATCCATAAGATTTTCCATATATATTTAATCAATAGATCAAGAACTAGGCAAACAAAAATCAATGAGAAAGGATTTAAACCAGTAACATTTATTTCCTCAAAATGATCCTAATTGATTATGCAATTGCATACAATTCTAGCATTAACATGATTATAGAGTTTAAGAAAGAGATAAACACTCACCTAAGGTATGAAGCACCATAAAAATGTCCCATACAATCTGAATTTCTAGAAATACATCAAGGTTCTAGAAACTGAATCCATTGCTTCCTCCTCTTAACTCAGAAACCCTACAAAAGGAGAATCGAGAAAGAGATTTGCTATATTTTTGGTTCAAATCTGAGGAGGGACGAACTCTATATGTGTTAGAGAAGATCCCTAAGAAAATATATCCGAAGAGGATCAGACTTACTTGATTCCATCATTTTTAGGAAGATGAAACCCTAGATAACCAATTGCACCACTTTCTACTCTCAAAATCCTATATCTCCTCTCTCTCTCTCAATTTTCATTTCTTAGATAGGAACCACGAATTATGGGAGCTACTAGGATGTTTGGTTGATCATATATATCAATTAAGGTTCCTGTAACTATTTAAAATAAGCCCTTCATTACATTTTTTTATTTCTTCACACTTGCTGGTCAGCTAAGTTGTCACTGTAAAAAACTCGACTGACACCACTCTCTGGATCAGTTGAACATCATACAAAAAATATGAAATTTGACATAATGTCTGAAATGAAGTTTCCAAGATACAAAAAAAGTTTTAGATTATTTTGATATATCAATAAAAATATAAAATTTAAATACTAGATTGACATATTTCACACATAATTCATGGTCGGCTGAGTTTGTCTTATAGGAACTTGGTTGACCCACATGTCGAAAAAAAATCAAAATTTTAATATCTTTAAATAACACTTATAATTGAGTTACTTAAATCATATCCAAATTTTATGTAAATAAGAGTCATAGATAAAATACTAAAACTTATTACTATACCACTGTATTTATCAAATTCTATATTCATATGCTACCAAAACTCTAATTTAACCAATTAGAGTTTTCAATATGCAAACCCTTATTATTTGAAACAAGGCATGATTAGACTTCCTCATTAGGTTTAACCTGTCATAAGTAGACTATATTCATTGATCAATCTTAAGCAATAATTATCTACTAAGCATGCAATCATACAAGTAAATCCTAACTATATGGCTAATTTGAAAATGGCTCATTACAAATTCTTTCTTTTAGGGTTTCATATAGAAATACAAGAAAAGATGTGGAAGAATATCATACCATCTAATTGTCTATCTCTCTCAGCGTCAACTTAGAATGATTCACATTTTATCTATCTTTCATATGACATCATTTTATTGCTAATGGGATCTTTTACATTCTAATTCCGAATTTACTAGCATGAGATGGATATTTCATCCCTTATCATCATCATCTCCCTCTTTAAGATTTTCAAACACTTATATCACAAATATTAACAATACATCACTTATCAAGACATGATTCATATCATCTTTCATATTCTCTTAAATTTTGTTTGTGTGTCTCATGGATCAATATTTAGGTTCATTCTGTATTACTATCCACATCCATCAATTCTCTTCATAAAGAAGATCATTTAGTGAGAATCATTCTCAATTCTCATTTTCTTTTACTATTTCAAATTTCATACTCATAATCAAGTTCAACAAGAAGTATCTTAATAATAAATTATAGCCATTCATCTTTCTCATATGAAATTTCTATCTTGCCTTAGATTCAATATTTAATTATATAATCCATTCTCTTTCTCAATCTCATCATTTTTATTACAATCATGCATCTTGTTACACTCCCAAAATGTCTTCATCCATATGCTTGGTCAAGGCATCCAAAAGAAGTACATTCAGCAGTAACATACTAACTTATTCCAATACTCAAATACTTGACTAGAGTAGCCAAATAGTAAGTTCAATTAGTATGCATATCATTTAGATAATGTTCAATATCCATACTATCAATTATTCATATATCCTATTGAACATGTTGACTCATCTAACCTAAGCTTTGATACCACATTGTCGAGACCTCTCTTTTAATAATCATTAATACCAACTATTAGAGAGAAACCCAAAATGTAAACCTAAACCCAGTATGAAGTAAAATAACTAATTTTCAGCAAACACGATTAACACAATATACAAAAAAACAACTAAATTTTTCCTTTTTCTTTCTCACAAAGCCTCATAACCAATGAAACATCAATGATAATATAATTATTCACTACAAATCATTTTCAACTTCATCAAAAGTAAATCAAGACCTATTTCTTATATGTGAATCAGTTTACATCAATTACATGTATATGAAAGAAGAAACTCGATGTACAATCCATTCCAAGAAAAAGAGAGTATATGGACATTCTAGTTTAAATTATTCTATTTACATCTTATTTGTTACAACCTCTCTACCAAATAGAATTATAACTAAAAAATTTGAAATAGACTCACGAGACTCATAATGAGCCCAGTGAGTGGATACCTACCACTCAAACTGAGAACATGTATCAACATCAGATTAAGTATAATGAACTTAAAAGAAACTTGTAGATATCAAAAAGTCTAGTAAATAGTTCTAGCAATTACTCAAATATAGTTTACAATAATAATCTATTAAATTAGATAAGGTGATCACTTATACCAAGTCAAGCTTTAAAACATCCATAAGAGCATGTCTATGAACAGATCAATAGATGTTACTTTCTTTATAGTGACAATATAATTATAGGAGTAACAAGTCAAGATGTAGAGAATTAAAAATCAAGACATAACAATTACATCCATTGTGACACCCCACCATCCAGACCAGGTGCACATTCTACAGTCTTGAAGCTAAAGTACCATGAAACATGTCTACCAAACATTACTATCTAAATGATAAGTAAATTCAAATCATATTCACAGTGGATATTAAATCATTTCAAACCATACACATAAGAATATGGAAACATTATCTTTACAAAAGAATGATTAGCTTCCACAACTAGATTTAGATTCAATAACCACAAGTCTATCAACTAGTAGTAAAAGGCATATGACAAACATTCAACTCATATACTATACAACTTTCAACTTTTATTCATTTGCCTTGAAACTAATTGTCTCATACCTCACCATGTAGAAGTCACCACACCTGATTCTCATGTCAATGACTCACCATCACTATCTTTGGGTTTAGCTAACCACCCTAAGACACCAACAACAAACCCTGGTCTTCCATAGGGTTGCCTAAAGAGGCTCACATCCTCATCTAGGGTACACCAGACAGGAACAAACATAACAACATATCAAAATATCACATATTATCATATTTCACAAGTTTCACATTTTTAAATTCACTAGAGACTATTCCTCATGGACATATAATTTTGTAGGAAAATATTTAGGGTCAAAATCACACTAGATGACTCATTCCTAAATCATGGTGGTCTAACCTTCAAGGTCTATATCAATAATATGGAAATCCTTTACATAATGCTTTGATTACTACAAGTAGATCTGTTTCATTTCCCCAGTGTGGAATTCGAGGGAAACTCATGGTGTTCAAGGCACCTAAATAGAGGTGTCAATATTTCACTTGTTATTAATCCATTTTTACTCATCTCAAAGAAATTCCAGATCATCATTTATCATAACCTATATATTTTCATGCAACTAGGATGACATAAAGTAGATTAGGGTTAACAAGTAGGACACACATTATATCAAGAATTAAAACAATGATTTACAACATTCATGCTTCTTTCCATTTTCACATCATTTCATATGATTTATCATTAGTGGTCTATTGGCCCAAACATCATCTCATCATCCATCATTTACACTAAATAGGGTTTCTCAAATGTAATCATTGCATATTAATCCAATCTTGACATACTTCTCGTTAGTTCAATGCATAATACAATTCTCATCAAATATTAAGAGAGACATTAGAACTAGAATCAATATAAGATATAGACATATCATATCATGTCTCATGCCCAAAACAAGATTTTTGTACAACGCATACTTATTTCATTCAATTTTTATACATTTGATTAAATTTCAAAGCATGAATGTGCATAACACACTTAATACTCCTCTCTTGCATTTACCACTCTCTAGTTAAGGCTACTATTCAATTCATAGGTGGTCTCATTTGAAATCCATTAGATAAGGCCATTCTCAGAATACAAGTATCCTATCATACAATTACAATGCCAAAGCACATTATTATAAACTAATTCCTATCCTTGAACCTCATCTTGTAATTGAATTAAACTGTATACATATGCATTCCTTCATCCCCATTTTAGAACATTATTCATTATCATTATATTGGTCATCATTTAGGATTGAAGTTAGGTTCCTCGATCCATCTACTAGTTTCTATCGGTTCCCTTTCATTTCATGTTCATTAGTCTCAACTTCTATCATTTCATTCCCACTACTACTCTTGGAATATATCATTCTAAATTTACTTAATGAATTAAATTTCTCTCTGATTGAAATCCTCTATGGTCTAGTTTTACTGTATTCCATTTAGTTTAGCTCCACCCAAATATACTTACAGTAAACATATAAATGACTTCCTCATACTTATATTATTAATGTTTTATTCATTAAATATCATCAAAATTCATATCACCCTTCTCCATTTTTTATTTTGCATCTAGATATATGTAGCATGTCATTTGACTTTAAAATGTGTTTTGGTAATTATAAAGAATTCCTCCATTTCTACAAGACTATTAATTCAATTAAAAGAATGGACTAGGGTTACTTCTTTTTACTCCTTAATCTTTATTCATCTCTTAGTTCATCATTGTGTGACTCGTATAAAAGTCTATCATTCATGTGGAATTTATTAATATTCCATATGTTATACTAGAATTCATGCATTAGACTTATATCATCTTAATAATACTTATCACCTCCAATTGTAGTACTAACACCTACAATTGAGCATATTTTCACATTCACATGATTATATATGAGTTTGGGTTTATCTTTCATATTTATATGAACACTATAATTATAGGGTTTTATGAAGTCATGTTAGTCAACACATCATATAAACCATATTATATACTATCTTCGTCAGGGTGTACAGAGGTTCATTGAGTCTATTCAAGACATATGGAAACCTAGTTTCCATTCCACACATTCAAATAATCATTTACAAACATACATTGATCCATAGACTCATTTGATTTCCATCCCTCAACATAAAACCTAGACATGGATTTCCTCCATGTAAAATCCTCATATAATGATTGTAAGACCCCTGACCTTGCTTTATGGTTTAACATGCTTGCTTATCACAATTAGATGTTTAAAACCTTAGTTAAACCTTAATATGTGCTTTCATATCATGTGGAAATCTTTAGTTTCAAATTTGGTCCAGTTTGGACATTGTTTGAATAAGTTAGTCATATATGTGCTTCTTTTGGGCTTTTATGCAATTACCCCATATCTAGAGTTTGTTTTGCAATTTTTCACATGGTTTTTGTGCCTCAAGTGTTTTCACATCATGTTTAATGTATATGTACTTTAGGGTACCTTTTTACACCTTGGTTTGAGTGGTGACACCTTGTATTGAGGTTAGGGTTTGTTCTTATGGATGCCCTAACATAGGGTCCTAGTGTTGGGGGTTGCCAAATATGGGATCTTTAGTGTTGGAGGCTGCCAAGGTTTTTATGTGCCCTCTACTGTTGGTGGTCACCAAGATCTCTAGAGCCACCTAGGGTTGGCGGTCGATGAGATTTGAATTCATCTTTGTCATCAACATCACCTAGGGTTGGCGATCATTTGGTTTTTTGACCACCTTGATCACCAACAACCTTAATTGGTCAATGAACTTTCTTTTGTGGTCTTTAGGTGTTGATCTATATGGTCAATTTAGTTGCATGTATGATCTGCTTGCATGGGCAAGATACTTTGGCCTCAGACACATGGAAAACTTGGCTAGACACCTCTACCTTCTCTTCTCTCTCACCCATAGTCATATATACCTCCCTCCTCTCATGAAACCAAACCCTTTGAACCATATTTCTATCTTCTTGATCTTGAATCTCGTCCCCTTTTTCTTGGTGGTGAACGAGGAGCTCAAGGTTGGAGAAGGAGGCCGATCTTACTTGCATGTGAACCTATGGTTTGGATCTACCCTAGTTGAGGTCGTTTGGTGTTTCCTTGTTTGGTTCCTTGGCCAACATAAGTGAGATCTCCCTCTTTCCCTTTGTTTTTCTTGCTTCCACATCTTCTTCTCTTTCTTCTTGGTCAGATTCATGGTGAAGCTTGAACTAGAGGTTCAAAACATCTTCTTTCTTGCCTTTTCAACCTAGGGTTTGCTTCCTTTCGAAGAAGGGAGTAGCTTGGCCGAGGAGAGTGCTCAAGCTAGGGTTTCTACCTTCTTTTTGTTCAGGATACCTTGATGTTTGAAGTTTCTAAATCATCTCTAAGGCAAGCTATATAACTTCCTCCATAATTAATATTTACTCTTACCTTTCATGTACATGATCTTTCCCTACAACATTGTTCCAAGTAGGAAGATGTACCTTTACTTAGGGTTTGTATTTATATGGTGATTCTTGAGTAGTGTATATTCTTGGGTGAACCTTAAACCTTGTGCACTAATCTTGATTGATAATGGACGTTTTTTTACATGCATGCTTGTGGAAATGATGGTTTTATTCTCTCAAATGATGGTTGCTAATTAGGGTTTTGAACTGATCTTTCTCTTTGTGACCCAACTTGATGACCTTTTAGGTTATTAGTAGTTACCAACCTATTTGGACTCTTAATGTTTGATGGGATTTTGGTCTCTTCATGGTCTCCAAGATTTTGAATTAATTATGGTTTCCAAGATTTCCCTTATGTGGTTGATGAGACCTTGATGTTATGTGGTCGATAATGTTTTTATTTCCTAGATTGGTCACTAAGATGTTGACACCATGAGTGATCGCCAAATATTATGGAATAAGTGGTCACCAAGATTTGAATTCTTAATCACTCTCCAATTTTTGTGAACCTAGTGGTCGCTATGTTTGGTAACCCTAGAGGTCGCCAAAGTGGCCTAACCCTAGCGGTCATTGATGTTCTTGACTCTTAGTGGTCCTTTAAGGTTTTATGACCTAGGTGGTCACTGACAACCCAAACCCTAGTGGTGTCCAACCTTCTTGACCCTTGGAAGTCAAAAAAAATTCTGACCTTAGTGGTCGATGAAGTTTTGATCCATGTTGGTCGTTATGATCTTAAACCTTAGTGGTCTCTAAGGCACCAAACCCTAGTGGTTGCCAAGGTGTCCCAAACCTATGTGGTCGCTATGTTTCCCTAACCTAGGTGATCGATGAAATTCCCTGATCCTATGATCAAGGGTTGTGTTTGACATTAGGATTTCATGATTAATGTAGATGCTAATAATTAGGGTTTAGCCTTGAGTGATCTTTTGTTACCTTAATTGAACTCGTCTTGCTAAACCAAACCCTAAATTCAAGTAAGTGATGACCATGGTTAGCTTCTTGAGTGATTAGTATGATGATGGGGTACTTTCTTTCCTACGTTGTTGTAGCCCTAATTTGCTGTCATATGAACATCATAGCTCTTAAAGATAATGTTGTATCAAACTTATGTGTCTCACGTATGGCGATGGTATGATGAGTCTTTATGAGGCAATGAAAATATAATGATGTTGTTACAGGGAATGATGTGATGGTGTTAGTGACCTTTGGGCATGGTTGAACCCTTAGTGAGGTGTTATCCTATTCATGAGGCAACAATGATTTGTATCCTATGATAGTATGATGATGATTATGATCTCATGTATGGCAATGAAACAATACCGTGTGATGATGTGATAAACATTATATTTCATATGTTTTATATCTTCTGAGGTTGCAATCTACCCATGCTTTTATTCTTTTATGGTTTGTATGTAACTCGATTGATGCAACCTTTAATCACCCAATTAACACTAACTAACCAAGTGAAACCCTAATCGTGTAGTGCCCTATGCCGTAGATCCATTCCAGTGTCAAGACTTCCTGGATGGGGAATGAGTATTCCTTTAATGGAAGCTCGTAGTCATATACTATTGAGTATATGCATGTTTTTGAGGATGGATGTGGTCATACCTCAGAAGGAGAACAGTCAAGGTTGTATATCAGATGATCATGACTCAATATATGTGATATGATGGAGGAAAGTTGCAGTTGTACCTCATATCTCCACAATCATGCAATAGTAAGATAGTTTGTTTTCTTGTTACTATGAAGAAGACAAGCCAACAAGCTAAAGGACCAAGGGGGAATGATTGACTGGAGGCCCAGTCAATCAACTGGAGGACCCAGAAGATGGTGGATTGGATTCCAGACGACTGGGGAGGTGACCAACCAACTAGCCAGTAGGAGATCCGATCCGTTCAAGGGTTGAATCGATCAACCCAGATTGGCAAGCATGAATCTTCATCAACAATAGGTTTCTGCATGAGATGTAGACCCTAGGTTGTGGTAATTCCTTGTGACTCCAAGAAATTACATTAGAATTACCATAACCATTGTTTTTGTTTTATTGCATGTTTTTGTTGTGGGATATAGTATGTATATGATATGTACTATATATATATGGTAATTGGATAAAGTATATGTATTTATAAATACAAACACCCTCAAATAACATATTAAGTCTTAAATGCTTTCCATAAGCAACACACGTGAAATGCTTGATCGGTCAAGTGTAGGTTACACCCAAGCATGGCATCATCCATATCATGGAAGTGTGATGGTAGATATGTAGGTTCTGCCCAACCAAGGTGCATATCTATCGTGTTGGCTTTTGGGTCAGGCTTAACTAGTGTCCTTAATTGGATTAAGCATTAGAGGCATACAAATGACTATGGAAAGGGTTTTCAGATATCATCTATCCAAGAATTGCATATGATGCAACTGGCAAAAGTTTCCTACCTTAATAATTGACTATGGACACTGGCGTTGGCCGGGTAATAGTTGAATTGTTTTGGATCTTGGCTCACTATAAGGTTGTACACTACAATCTTCCAAATATTGATATGGAGGGCTATCAACTTGAATGAAATAGTGGGAGTGATAATTAATTAAAGGCCTAATTAAATATTAGCAAATATTTTTTTAAATCAAATCAAATCAAAATGGTTTTTTGACAAAATGCAAATTTTTCTTCTAGAATCGAATGATAATCAAATCATTGTTGTGATCGGTCCTTAAATAGGAAAAACTTGATGGGACAAATTTCCACAACAGGTTTTGGACTTTGAGAAGGGTTCCCAATGATGAGCATAAGCTCTATGTCCTAGATAAACTGATGCCAGAATTACCTGCTCCTGATGTGCCTAGGGCTAAAGTGGATTCTTACAGGAAGCATTCCAATGATGCCATGGACATAAAGTACCTTATGCTAAGTTGCATGAACTGTGAGTTGCATGAGAAATGCAAGGACATTGGGATTCTTGAGATGGTAATGCATCTTAGGATTGTGCACCAAAATCTCACAAAGCAACAAAGGAACAATGCTATAAAGGCACTCTTTGAGTGTAAGACGATAGAGGGAGACTCAATAGAGACCCATGTGCTCAATATGATTGAACATGTGGAACATCTAGAAGAACTGGGATTCTCTTTGAGCCAAGAGTTGGACATGGATTTGATTCTAAAATCATTGTTTGAATCATATAGTCATTGTATTGAGTTTTACCACTTGAATAAAATGGCCAGACCATTGTGAGATTTGCTTGGCATGCTAATACATGCCAAAGAAAGAAAGAAGGACAAATCTGTGATGGTGATCAATGGAACCAAGTCCAAGAATGAAAGCAAGGCCATGAAGAGTTATGAGGTTAATCCCAATTCCAGATCTTCAACACTCAAGATTAGGAGAAAGAAAAGTACAAGAGGAATATATTCCATTGTATTTGAAGGCATTCAAGAAGAAGAACATGAGGATGGTAATCTCCACTTCAGGTGTATATGTTATTGAGATAAAATTATCTACTTATTCATTTTGGGTACAAATACCAGATGTGGATCTCAAATATGCTCAATATGTAGGATCTGGAAAGAATTAGGACTTTGGAAAGGGCAAGGTTGAACTACGAGTTGCAAATGGAGAAAGAGTTGTTGCCACTTAATTGGAACCTATAGTTTGTTTCTTCCCACATAGCTTGTAATAGAGTTAGTGAACTTCTATTATGTACCTTCCATAAATAGAAGCATAATTTGTGTATCTTTTATGGAAAAGGATGCATATGAATTTCATATTAAGAATGGACAATGTTCTACTTTTGAAGATGGGATATGTTGTGGCAATGCACCAATGTCTTATGGTCTTTATTTTCTAGACTTAAAGATAGAGCTTTATAATGTAAATACCAAGAGACTAAAACTCAAAAACTGAAAGAAAACATACCTTTGACATTTTCATCTAGGGCACATAAATGAGAATTGCATATCTAGACTCCATAAAGATGGTAACCTGGACTCTTTTGATTTAGAATCAATAGAGACATGTGAATTTTGTTTATTGGGCAAGATGACCAATACTCCTTTTACTGGTAATAATGAGAGGGCTAGTGATCTATAAGACTCATACATATTGATGCATGTGGCCCTTTTAGAACAATTGTTAGAGGTGGGTATTAGTACCTCATTACCTTTACTGATGACTTCAGTAGGTATGGTTATGTTTACTTGTTGAAACATAATTCAGAAACTCTTAAAGTACAAAACCAACTTGGTAAAAGTATTAAGGAACTTCATTTTAATCGAGGTGGAGAATACTTAAGCCAAAACTTTGAGGACCTTCCATGAGCTCGTGGTATTGTATCATAGTGGACTCATCCTGGAACACCACAACATAATGGTCTATCAGAATGAAGGAATCACACATTGATGGATATGGTGCAATCAATGATGAGTTTAGTGTAACTTCTGACTACCTTCAGAGTTTATGCTCTTGAAATCACCGCATTTACACTAAGTCGGGTACCATAAAAATCGGTTCATAGGACACCATGTGAGATATGGATTGGGAAGCATCCAGATATGTCTTTTATGAGGATTTGGGGATGTGAAGCTTATGTAAGGAAAATGTTTTCTGAAAAGCTTGCCCTAAGTCTGATAAATGTTATTTTATTAGATATCCTAAGGAGACTAGAGGATATTACTTTTATTCCTTGTCTGACAACAAAGTGTTTGTTTCTAGAGATATTGCATTGCTAGAAAAGGAATTTATTGCCAAAGGAATCAGTGGGAGGAAAATGGAACTCAAAGAGGTTCAAGACCAACATGAAAGCATTGAACCAATCAATGTAAAAGAGGAACAAAGAGAATCACAACGTGTTGTGGAATCTCCAATTCCTCAAGTAACACATGGACCTCATAGATCTACTAGGACACTCCTTGAACCTATAAGATTTGGATATCTTGTGACTGTGTAAAGTGGTAAGTTGGTCATAGATGATGAGAAAACAACCTATCTAGAAGCTACTAAGGGTCCAGAGTCTGAGAAATGGCTTGAGGCCATGAGATCTGAGATGGAATCCATGTATTCCAACAATGTATGAACCTTGGTGGATCCACCTGAAGAGATAAAACCCATAGGGTGCAAGTGGGTTTTCAAGAAGAAGACTGGCACGAATGGTAAAGTACAAACTATAAGGGCAGATTGGTTGCATAGGGTTTTAGACAAGTTCAATGTGTTGACTATGATGAAACCTTTTCTCCAGTTTCCATGGTCAAATCCATCAGGATCATGCTTGCCTTTGCAGCTTATCAAGACTATGACATTTGGCAAATGGATGTCAAAACTACCTTCCTTAATGGGAATCTTCTTGAGGATGTGTACATGACACAACCTGAGAGTTTTATAAATCCAAAGGATGCAAATAAAGTTTATAAGCTATTAAGGTCAATCTATGGATTGTAGCAAGCATATCAGAGATGAAATCTTCATTTTAACGAGATAGTTAAAGATTTTGGCTTTAATCAAAATGAACATGAACCTTGTGTGTACAAGAAGGTTAGTGGGAGCATGTCTGTATTCCTCGTATTGTATGTGGATGGCATACTATTCATGGGGAATGACATCCCTACTTTATAAAAGGTAAATACATGGCTGGGAAATATGTTTTCTATGAAAGACTTGCGAGAAGCATCCTACATCTTGGGGATCAAGATCTATAGAGATAGATCTAAAAGGCTTCTTGGACTAAGTTAGAGCACATACATTGAAAAAGTGTTGAAGAGGTTCAACATGGAGAGCTCAAAGAGAGGAAACTTTCCCATGTGTCATGGAGTTACCATCTCTAAAGCTCAATGTCCCAGTTCTTGTGAAGAAAGAGAACACATTAGTATGACTCCATATGCATCGTCAATTGGATCAATCATGTATGTAATGTTATGTACCCATCTAGGTGTCTCATATGCCTTAAGCATGAGGATCAGATATCAGTCATATCCAGGTGATGCTCACTGGATAACTGTGAAGAATATCCTTAAGTACTTGAGAAGAGCTAAGGATCAACTCCTCATCTATGGTGGAGAGGAAGAGTTGGTAGTAAAGGGTTACACTGATGCAAGCTTCCAGACTGACAAAGATGACTAGAAATCACAATTAGGATTTATGTTTTGCCTCAACAATAGAGTTGTAAGGTGGAAGAGTATCAAGTAAGAGGCAGTTGTCAATTCTACAACTAAGGCTGATTATATTGTTGCATCAAATACAACAAAGAAAGTTGTTTGGATCAAGAAGTTCATCTCAAAACTGGGGTGGTCCCAAGAATCAGTGACACAATTGAGCTATATCATGACAACAATGGAGCTATTGCACAAGCTAAGGAACTTAGACTCATCAATGTTCCAAGCATATACAAAGGTGGTTCCATCTCATATGAGAGATCGTACAATGAGGAGATGTGAAGATTTGCAAAGTACCGACCGAGAATAATGTTGTTAACCCCTTAGCTAAAGAACTTTTGCAACAGAAGCATAATGGTCATGTTAGATCACTTGGATTGAGATTCATGAGTGATTGGATCTAAGTGCAAGTGGGAGTCTGTTGGTATGTATGCCCAGAGAGCCAATCATAGGATGATTGTAATGGCATAACTTGTAAATGATTTGATTAATAATAAAGGTGTGCTTCCAATTTGTTTTTTTTTTTTGAGAAAGGGTGCCTGCCATTTTATTAAGTAATCAAATCATTTACAACAAGTACAATGATCTGATCCTCAAAATCCTCACCCACAAAGTGAGGATTAACAAAATGACAGGCAGAGATGGCCAAGGCATGTGCTACTCTATTGCCTTGCCTTTTAATAAAACAAAAATTAAAAGACAGGAAACTATAAGAAAAATCAACAATATCCCGGGTAATGATGTTTTCAGAACCACGTCCTCCGTAGCCCTTCTTGACAGCCTCCATCAGCAGCAAACAATCAGTCTCCACCACAATGTCTGTATAGCCTTCCCTAAGAGCCAACCACATACCGTGTAGGATAGCCATACCCTCCGCACTAAGCACCGAGTACAACTGTTCTAACCGGCATTGGAAGGTCCACAAGAGATGACTGTTATCATCCTGAATAGCTTCCCTACATCCGTTCTCCTCCGCTGTGATAAGCGACGCATCTGTATTGATCTTTACACTACCACTTGGCGGGCAGCGCAATGAAGCCTGCCCTGGCGGCATGGGAGAAGAAGTAGCTCGTCCCACAACCCCGTGGTAACGTGCATGGTCGGCAACCAGGCTGATGTAAGTAGCCACAAGATCCGAAAGATAGGGAGGGTGATCATGAAAAAGAGCTTTATTCCTCGCTATCTATGAAACCCACAGAAGAGTAGCGCCCTCATCTTTTCTCCTGCTGTCCACATCCTCAAGTAGACCCCTTACAAAGGTCCCCACGTCATGATTACCCAGTCGTCCGCCCCAATCAAACATAATAAATGTCTAGAGAATGATACTACTCAATGGCATATGTCTTCAAGTATATGACTTGAACAATGAGATTGTGTAGATGTTAAGAGTATATACATTCTTTTTATGTCTCTAGTCGGATGTTGTTGAGGAAGGATGATAGATAGAAATAACACATAAGACTAGAGTGTGTGTTGGTTGATGACAAAATCTCATCAGTCGTGATGTGCGATATCAAACTAAGAACATAAATACTTGTCAATGAACGATGTATCAGACAGACCCACCATGAGAGTAACACATAAAAAACCATTACAATGGTAGTCATAGTGCTGGTGGTCATTGTGGTTCTTAGACCTAAAGTCACTACACTCATAACACGTCGTTCTGTGTGTTTTAACATCATCCACTGTAGTCCTGAATAAGGATTATCATAAAGGTGATGATTGGGTACACTATGATATGTGGGGATGATTGTGAGTGATGTACATGGGATTTGTCCCTCCTATGGGAGTATGATATCCTAGCCAATTGATTAGCGAGATTGAGAAAAGCATGGTCATGCACATGTGAGTCAATATGTGATATTGATTTTACATATATATCAAATAATCTTCTATAGTAAGGAACAAAGATTGAATTTTGAAGAGGATGACTGATCCATGCCTCAATTTCAATCTGGATATCAATTTCAAAGGAACTATACAAACACTACAAAACCAATCAAGATTGTAGGTTGAAGTTGTTCTCCAACTTTCCTATTACTTGGGTAGAAATGATGTGTGACTGGGTACCTCTCTTTGCTTGTGATGTCATAATTGGTTATGGACATTCACTGCCAACGTGATATGGGACCTATAGGGTCACACACATAGGACACACCTAGAAGAGGGGGTTTGATTATTAATGATAATTAAATTGATTACTAAAGTGTTTAGCTATTTGATTTAAACATCAATTGACTGAATGAACTCCCAACCAATCGGTTCATGTATTTAAACAATCAGTTGGAGTGTCAGGTTGATTGAGTATTGAATTGGCTATTAGATGAGTCTATGAGTTAACCGAAAGGTTCACCTAGTGAATCAACCGGTTTAGGGTCGCTAGACTGCCGTCTCACGTGATGAGATGCTCAATTCAAGGTGAAATTCGATTGAATCAAGGCTTAGTGTTGACGTCATGTTGTGTATTAATTGGAAGGTGGGTACTTCCTATTCCCTAACAAGGATTTCTCCCCCAAAATCATACACGAAGAAAGATGGGCCTTTCCTACCCATCCCATCCTCTAACACCCATGTGTCTTCTTCCACACCACATTGGTGCCACAATACCTTAACTAAGGTTATATCCTTCTTCTTTAGCTTCTTCACTCTCCTATCCATGATCAACACAGGACCCTCCAAATATGACATGTCCTCCTCCAACTCAACCTCCATTGGCTGTGACGTCTGCTCTGTATCAGGGTGACACTTCCTCAACATGGAAGACATTATGCAACCAATGCAGACTTGATCTTGTACACCACCTTTCCAACATGTGCCAAGATAGAGTATGGTCCCACATACCTAGGAGCCAAGTTACCCTTCTTTCCAAACCTCAACACACCTCTCCAAGGGGAAACCTTAAGGTGCACATGGTCTCCAACTTAGAACTATAATGGTCTGTGGCAGTTATCGACAATAAATTTCCATATTCTTGGGTTTCCTTCAACTCTATTGTATCACTTTGATATTTTTGTAGTCTATTGCACTAGCTCAGGACCTAAAAGCTAATACTCATCAACCTCATGCCAATAAAGAGGTGACTAACAATGCCTTCCGTACAAGGCTTCATATGGTGCCATGTCTATACTTCTCTGATAACTGTTGTTGTAGGCAAACTCTATCAAACTCAGATGCACATCCCAACTACCCAAAAACTGCAAGACAGATGCTCTCAAAAGATCTTTCAAAATCTAATGGTCCTCTCTGGCTAACCGTATGTCTGTGGGTGGAAAGTTGTGCTAAACTTCAACTATGTCCCCATAGTTGAATGTAGATGCTCCCAAAAATGACTCATAAACCGCAAACCTCTGTTAGATACTATGGTAACTGGAATACCATGCAAACAAACTATCTCATCAACATATATGTGTGCCAACTTCTCTGTTGTATACATTGTATTGACTAGAAAGAATTGAGTTGATTTGGTCAACCTGACCACTGTCACCCAAATAGAATCATGAACTTTGGCTATCCTAGGAAGACCAACCACAAAGTCGTTAGTGATGATCCCATTTCCACTATGGTGCCGATAAAGGTTGCAAAGTTCCTACAAGCTTCTAAAACTCTTGTTTAAGTTGTTGACAAACTAGACACTTAGCAACAAACTATGCCACATCATGCTTCAGACTTGGCAACCAATACATATCCTTCATGTTATGGTACATCTTGGTACTGCAAGGATGCATCACATACATCAAGAATTGTGCTTCCTCAAAAACCATCTTCCTCAGACCCTCAACATCTACAACCATTATCCTATTATGAAAGAAAATTGTGGCATACAACTCATAAAACCAAGTTAACTAATGCAGAAGCGTATGATTAATCAACATAATTACTGAAAATCACTAAAAATTAAAACCATTTATCGAGAGATCCATTCACAGGAAAACTCTTTCAATTAGAACCAAAGTAAAACATTACATCCTGGTTCATATATACATTACATGCATCATTGCACCTCGAGGCATACACGCACAAAATCTCAGATTGACGCATCAAAACACTATCTCCTAGGACCTGAGAGTACAGAGATGACTTTAGGACTAACTACACAAAACTAGACAGCCAATGTCTCCACCTATTGGATCACTGCTGTCCCTGTGACTGCTGCTGCTGCTGCTCTTCTCCTACAGAAGAGTTTCTACCTTGATGTCTGTGCCTACCTATAAACATTGAATCCCACGGGGGTGAGACAATTATAAAAATTGCCCCAGCGGGAGATATAACTCTCTGCAAAAACATTGCCATTATAGTTTAATAGAAATAAACTAAACAGTGGGATAATATAAATCAATAACAGGTGAATCAACATCTATGCAGACTAAAGCAACATTCTTATACTATATTATAGCTATAACTTGATTAAGAAGCATGTCTCATATTCAATATGAATTAAAGGAACATAAGTACATTCCTATATCAAGGGCATGCTAAGTAGTATATCATCAATCAGTGTTTCTCGTATTTCAACCTTATGTAAATACGCTACATGGCTGATTATATTTTACAAACAGATTTAAGCTCTGGGGAGATGAGGTATACTGTTCATACTCCAACCAACCATTTCTAGAATCGA
This sequence comes from Alisma plantago-aquatica, assembly GCA_963693085.1. NCBI lineage: Eukaryota > Viridiplantae > Streptophyta > Magnoliopsida > Alismatales > Alismataceae > Alisma > Alisma plantago-aquatica. Next base: position 768,096,906 of record OY856412.1, on the reverse strand, counting down.
AATTGGTACCATAAATAGGTCAATGGAAGAGCCGGATTCCCATGACCTCCCACATCCTGGTCAGCACAGGACTACAAGCAGGACTGTGTCCACTTCGCAAATAGCTTTCCAGGGTATACTGGAACTTCTCTATAGAGTTACAACGTCAACTACACTCTCATCGGCAATCGAGGGAATTAATGTTTATCTCCATCAACCCGACATAAAATAACATTGGGAGATTAATGATACATCTATCCCAACCCTCGGGAGATTTATGATACATCCATCCCGATACATGAAGGATTGAGAGGTTTAGTGTTTACCTTCCCTCAATCTCTTCACCCTGACGTAAGGATATTTTTGCCCATTTACCCCCACATATTCAAAATATGCAAATTCCAAGAATTCCATAGAAAACATGTTTCACCATCACCAACTGCTGATGATGATGGATCTATGGTCAGATCACTACATGAATAGATTTCACTTGATTAATTAAGTACATTTTCATATTCTTTTAGCATCAGGGAAGTTCTCAAACAAAACTTATTATGATAATGCTATAAAGAAACATGTACTATTTTCATCAATTGCTTATCAATCTAAAAAGGCATTGGGGACTTAGTCCCTTATCTAAAAGTTGGGAATTCTCATCCCTTCACAATTTCATCACCATAATAATATGGCCCCGGGTAATTAAACCCTTGATTCATCATTAAGCATTGTTACCACTTTTCCAGGTAACCATCACCTTCAGGTCAACTGACCAAGGCAAACATGATACTTGCTATTACAAGGATCACACATGGTACTTGATGCCCATTAACTCTCTTGTTACCTCTTACCAGGCAGCAAGGTATATTATGGCACTCAAGATACAACCACAACAGTGAATTAAACATCATAGCTCATACCTGGCCATGATCAACATTTCAAGATACCTGCATTGTTAGCACAGATGATACCATGATATCAATTGCATATCAGAACCATGTTCAACAAATATGAATTCACTATTCATGGGTAACACCACTATTCCCTTACCAGGGTTTGGGTTTCCCATATCATGTCATTTAAGGATAATCATCCCATTATCACATCAAAGATATGATTTATCACCATATTGCCCAAGATTAGGGTTTATTAGGCATTACATAGTATTACCCTGGGTTTGGGCTTCACATCACATCAATCATCAGGGTTTTTCATGAAGCCATCCTTAGTTAGGGTTTCTCATCAATATCACCCTATAAAAGGAATTACATTCATTGTTCCACAATTAGGGTTTACTATTCATCCCAATTAGGGTTTCATAATCCATGACCCATAATTAGGGTTTACTAATCATCCCATTTAGGGTTTCATAATCCATCACCCATAATTAGGGTTTACTAATCATCCCAATTAGGGTTTCATAATCCATCACCCATAATTAGGATTTACTAATCATCCTAATTAGGGTTTCATAATCCATAACCCATAATTAGGGTTTACTAATCATCCCAATTAGGGTTTCAGATTACATTACTCTTAATTAGGTCTATACACATCATCACCCTGAATTAGGGTTACATCCATCCCTTGGATTAGGGTTTCAATTATAATTTGCCCTGGATTAGGGTTAGGGTTCATCAACCTTGTCAATTAGGGTTTTGGGTTCATGATTAGGGTTTCATGATCTCTTCACTTAAGGATCATACCCTAAATCACCACATGAACATACTCATGTATCAACTCCATACTTTCATTCCTATCAACTTGATTAGGTTATATCAACCCTTATTCAAGTTTATACAACTATGAATGACATAGTGTACCAAGTCATTGCACTTATAAGCAATTAGGGTTCCTTCCTTAATTGACACAAATCCCTAGGTATTATTAGGGTTTCAACCTTTATACCTTTATTGACTAACCATCATTGGATAATTGGAACCATCATTGCCTTCCATATCCAAATGATTGAACCACTAACAACCTTCATGCGGTTTTGAAGTTTCAACACCAAACGGTTTTGAAACCGTTTGTCACCAAACAATTTTGAAACCATTTGACCCCAAACGGTCTCAAGACCGTTTGGTCTCAAACGGTCTCAAGACCGTTTGGGCCAAATCAGTCCCAGAACCGCAAGGGCTCATAGGGTCAACCATCAATTCAATTGATCCCCAATTGCATCATTGAATCGACTATTAGTTATTCAATTGAAGGAATCATAAATCCAAACCATTAGATCATCATCCATGGGTCAAGGATCAACCTTCAATCCACCAAACGATTTTGAAACCATTTGGTCCCAAACGGTTTCAAGACCGTTTGGGATCAAATGGTCTCAAGACTGTTTGCCCCCAAAAAGTCTTGAAATCATTAGGACCAATCATGGATTTCTTCAATCAGTTCAATTAGGGTTTCCACTTGAAGGATCATGCACACATTGGATCAATCAATTGAGTCCATTGGATCATCATCCAACCTATGATTAAGTTCAGACCCCAAACAGTCAACCAAACCAAATGGTCAACCATGCCATGCGGTTTGGATACCAAATGGTCAACTATACCAAACGGTCAACCATTCTATGCGGTTTGGAATTCAACTTTACCAAACGGTTTGCAAAACTGTTTGGACCAAAAGTCCAAGACCGTTTTTTGTTGTTCTTTGATTAAGGTGTGTGCTTATGAACAGGTTGTCATCTTCAACCCTTAAACTCATGGAACTACTGCCATTTTCCATGGAAACTCCATCAATTAAGCAAGACTATTGCAATAATGACAATTAAATCAATTGCAAGTAGAAATCGACTTCAATGACAAGAATTAAGGGTTAAAGTTATATAATCCGCCTTCAAATCTGATCCCAATCTCCAAGCTTCACGGATCCAATGGTGGTTGAAGCTCTAGAAACCTCCCAAGGTCATTTCTCAAGCTTTTGGTGTGAAAGGATCGGCTAGGGTTGAAGATGGAGTGAAGAAACAAAGGAATTACACATTGTTTTATGATTTTCACCATGAAATCATGAAGAACGAAGATCAAAGGCTTACCAACAGGTTCGGGACGTGCTTCTTGATGTTCTTAGCCTTCTTGGTTGATTTTGCAAGCAAGGGGAAGAAAGGAATCGAAAAAGACCCTTAGGTGGGTTGGAAAAGGCTCTTTTATAAGAAAATTGATGAAAGAGAAAATGTTATATTAAAAATCAATTAATTCCAAAAATTGTACCACCTATTACTCCTTGGTTTGCTTGCATGCAAAGGCAACTCAAAGCCACCTAACTCCCTTCCATTATCCATGGATTAAGGGAAAATAAAATAAGCACCTTAATCCCTTATAATATTAATATATCTTTTTGAGTGGGAATTCTTTTCCTTATAATAAGGTGAGTGGAATTTCACCTCCTTAAGATATTTTCGGTCCTTGAAAATCTCAAGGACTTCCACTCATGCATCTGAATTTCACCAAAATAATTTTTGTTGAAGGCCCTTCAATTATTTTATTTATTTTTACATTAATATTTCCATTATGCTTAAATCTTGATTATTTTAATATCAAGATTCTCTCTCCTTCAACTTAATTCAAATGAGGTTCCCCTCTCATTTTATTTTCTCCACATGATGCCAAGGAACATTAGGGACCTTATTGAAGTGGTAATTTACATATTGCACCCTAGGTTTTGGGTAATTTGCACTTTACACCAAAACTAGGTTTTCATGTACAAACATTACTTTATCATCTCTTTGTTAGAATTCAGGCTATCACAAGCTATAGCTCTGCATAATCTTCATTACCATGATGCTTTAATGCATGAGGAACATATTATCATGCACAATTTGCAAATAGACCCCTCAACTTTGGGTAATTTGCACTTTAGTCCAAAATAGGCAAAATATTGATTTCAACAATATTCAAAAAGGACTAAAATTGTAATATAAGTTCCTCTTGAGCCCTAATTACTTTTCAAAGACAAAAGAATGCATATAATTACTCTCATTATGCAAAATACCTAGGGTTACTTCATAACCCAGATCAGGGATGTTACAAGTTTTTCCACCCCTTACAACGATTTCGTCCCCAAAATCATCAACAAACTTTTAAGAGAAAAGAGTAGGATATTTCCTTCTCATCTCATCCTCTAGTTCCCACGTAGCTTCTTCAATGCCACGGTGATTCCAAAGGACTTTTACAAGACTAATGTATTTCTTTTTCAGCTTTTTGATTCTTCCACCAAGAATCAACACTGACCCTTCAACATAAGATATGTCATCATTTAGTTCTACCTCCACAGGTTGTAGGATTAACTCAGTGTTAGGATGACACTTCCTTAACATAGAGATATGAAACTCTGGGTGCAATCTATGCAACTCAGGTGGTAACTCCAGCTTATAAGCTACCTTCCCCATCCTCTCAATGATTGGATAAGGTCCCATAAATCTTGGAGCGAACTTCACTTTCTTTCCAAATCTCAGGATACCTTTCCATGGTGAAACCTTGAGGTAAACCTTGTCTCTGACTTGGAATTCTAAGGGTCTACGACACTTGTCAGCATTTGATTTCTGTCTATCCTGGGTTTTTTCCAACTATTGTTGTATGATCTTTATCTTCTCAATTGTCTACTGAACCAGCTCAGGACCCAAAAGTTGATATTCACCAGTTTCATACCAACATAGGGGAAATCTACAACGTCTACCATACAAAGCCTCATATGGTGCCATCTCAATACTGTGATGATAGTTGTTATTATAAGCAAACTCTATCAAGCTCAGATGTAGATCCCAACTCCCCACAAACTGAAGGACACATGCCCTAAGCAAGTCCTCCAAGGTTTGTATCGTCCTCTCAGACTGTCCATCTGTTTGAGGTTGAAAGGCTGTACTAAATCTCATATGAGTACCCAAAGCTTTATGAAGTCGTTCCCAAAAATGACTTGTAAACTGAGGACCTCTATCAGAAACTATTGTAACTAGTACACCATGCAACCGTACTATGTCATCTATGTAGATTTGTGCAAGCTTTCAGCTGTATAGGTTGTTTTCAAAGGTAAGAAATGTGCTGTCTTTGTCAACATATCAACTATCACCCAAATGGAATCATGACTTTTGGCTATTCTAGGCAAACCAACCACAAAGTCCATAGTTACATGATCCCACTTCCATTGTGGTATAGGTAGGGGTTGCATTGTTCCTGTGGGCTTTTGTTGTTCAGCTTTAACCTGCTGACACACTGGACACCGCATAACAAACTCAGCAACATCCTTCTTTAAACCAGGCCACCAATACATATCTTTTAAGTTATGATACATCTTGGTGCTCCCTGGATGCATAACATACATTGAAGAATGAGCCTCCTCTAGAACTAACTTTCTTAAGTTGTCAACATCAGGTACTACCATCCTACCATGGTAACAAACTACCTGATCATCAGAATCATGGAAACCATCCCGTTTCTCACTACAATATTCTGACCTTATCTGCTGTATTATAGAATCAGTCTGCTGTGCTTCTTTAATATGCTGTCTTAGAGTTGGTTTTATATGCATCTCAGCTAGCAACCCAGCTAACAATGACACTTTAAGTTGTACATTGTTTTGCCTCAAGGAGATAAACATATCTCTCTTATAGCACACTAAGGAGTTTAACTGTGCTTTATCTAGAGCTAGTGTTGCTGATTTCCTACTTAGTGCATCAGCAACCACATTGGCTTTCCCTAGATGATAATCAATTGTACAATCATAGTCCTTGATTAACTCCATCTAGCGGCGTTTCCTCATGTTTAGCTCATGCTAAGAAAATATGTACTTTAGTTTTTTATGGTCTGTGAAAATCTAGAATGTTTCTCCATAGAGATAGTGTCTCCAGATCTTCAAGGCATGAACCAAAACATCTAATTCCAGATCGTGTGTCGGATAATTTTCTTTGTGTTTCTTAAGCTGTCAAGAAGAAAAAGAAATTACTTTCTTATCCTGCATCAACACACATCCTAAGCCATTCTTAGATGCATCACAGAAAACTATATACCCCTTTCCTTGCTCAGGTAGCACCAACACAGGTGCACATGTTAACCTTTCCTTCAGCAGCTGGAAAGATGGTTGACACTTGTCATTCCAGACAAAAGGAATCCCCTTCCTTGTCAACTTAGTCAGGGGTAAAGCTATTGAACTGAAGTTCTTAATGAACCTTCTGTAATAGCCAGCCAGTCCTAGGAAACTTCTTATCTCTGTCGATTTCCTTGGCTATTCCCATTACAGGACAGATTCCACCTTCTTAGGATCAACATGAATACCTGATGCAGATATTATGTGTTCGAGAAAGGAAACTTCTGGCAACTAGAACTCACATTTGCTAAACTTAGCATATAACTTATGCTCCCTTAGCAAAGTCAAGGCTTGACGAAGATGCTGCTCATGTTATTGAGCATCTTTACTATATATCAGAATGTCATCTATAAAGATGACAACATACTGATCCAGAAAAGGTCAAAAGATTCTATTCATGAGTTCCATAAATGCAACTGGTGCATTGGTTAGTCCAAATGACATAAATATGAACTCATAGTGACCATACCTTGTCCTAAAGAAAGACTTAGGAATGTCACCCTCTTTGATATGTAACTGATGGTATCCCAACCTCAAGTATATCTTAGAAAAGATAGTCGCACCACGCAATTGGTCAAACAAGTCATCAATCCTTGGTAAGGGATACTTGTTCTTTATGGTGACTTTGTTTAACTGTCTATAGTCAATGCATAACCGCATCAACCCATCCTTTTTCTTAACAAAAAGGACTGGAGCTCCCCAGGGTGAAGTTCTCGGTCAGATAAAACCTTTCTCAAGCAACTCTTGCAGTTGTTTCTTGAGTTCTGCCATTTCAGTAGGCGCCATCCAATATGACGTTTGTGCTATTGGTTGCGTGTCTGGGAATATATTTATTTCAAAATCAATCTCTCGGAGCGGTGGAACACCTGGAAGTTCTTTAAGAAATACATCTTCAAATTCCCTGACTACAAGAACTTCAAAAGGATGAGGGATTTCCATTGTGGTATCAACCACATGGGCTAAGAATGCAAGACATCCTTGTCTCATCAGCCTCTCAGCTACCATAGCTGACACAAGACATGTTGGAAGAATCTTTCTATCTCCCTGAAAGATCCATGTGTTACCATCATCTGTGAACACAGCATGCTTGGAACTACAATCCAAGACAACCTTATACTTCTCTAAGGTGTCCATTCCAAGGATTATATCAAAACCCTACATCTCAAGTAGTATAAGATCTACTTGAATGCGATAATCAGAAAAGAAAAGATTGTAGGGAGAACACACTTCCCGTAATACTACAGATATCCCATCAAAGGTGTCTCTAACAACAAGCTATCTAGTCTATGACTAACAATCATTTTGCAGTCATCAATCACTCCTCGAGTGATAAAAGAGTGTGTAGCACCTGGATCAATTAACACAGATACGAAGCAGGATAAAGACATATCAGAATAAAGTAGTTTCATCTGACCTGTCACAACCCGAGGGTTGACTACTGCTTTAGGCTGGTTCATAGCATATAACCTAGCTATCGCTTGCTGTTGACCCTATGCTCGATTGTTAGATGTCGAAGAACCCACTTGGGACGCTGGTCCACGTCCTCTAGCACCACTGCCAGGATGTTGCCTCTGAGAGCCCTGCTGACTCTGCCTCAGTTGTTGGGTAATACTCCTGACATTCTCAAGACATTCTCTCACCACATGGCCTTCTTTTCCATATCTATAATAGGTTAAATTCCCCCTTAGTAGTCTGGGTGGTCCTGTTACTAACATAGAAGCTGAGTTGTGAGCTCCCTTTGGTGGTAAACTACGGTTTCTACCCTTACTTGACGTCCACTACGTCTAGGTATTAAACCTTGGTGGTGGTGTAGGCCCAACACTCTGCCCTTGAAACTGTGGGTATTCCTTCTTACCCTTGGTCTGTCACTTCTCAACTACAAACCTCTCTATACATCTTACAGACTCCACAAAAGTTGCAAACCTCTCCCAATTCTCTAGAGCAGACACCGGAGTGGTTAATTCAGCGTTCAACCCCTTCTCGAACCACCAAATTCTCTCCTCATCATTGGATGCCATGTGCGTATAGAACCACAACAACTCCATAAACCTAGCCTCATACTCGCTAATATTCATAGGCCCTTGCCTAATTTTCTCAAACTGGGATATCTTCTCATTTAAATATGTCTTGGGAAAGTATCTAGCGATGCATTCACGCCTGAATTCATCCCATCCAATCACAACTCTAGGTATTTTACCCTGCTCAATGGTCTACCAGTGTCCAACACTTCCTTTGAGGAGATATACAACATGTATGACCCTCTCATCATCATGAATCATAAGGATTCTGAAGGCTTTTTCCAACTCAGTCAACCATAGAACAACATCTGCTGGATTGGCTGTACCAGCATACTCTAAGGCCCCTACTCTCTTCATCTTTCAAAAGTCTTGCCGACACCATGCCTTTCATCATGGGGTGCTACTGTGGGTGCATGTACTGGCATTCTATCTATCATGTGGGTCATAGCTGCCATAAACTGCCCGAACATAGCCTGGAAGGCTGGGTTCCCCATGTCAGCTGGGTTGAACTGGGGCTGTTTAGGTACAGGTTCCTCCCTGTCCTGGTCTCTTGTACCATTTCCCGGTGCAGCAACACTACTCTCACCAGCATGTTCTTCGTGTGATCCAGACATCCTTAGTTCTTCTTCTCCTATAAGAGCAGAAGACACTATCAGATAAACTGGAAGACACTAGAACAGACTCAACTACCTTAATCCTATGTCTCTGTAGACTCAGCGAACCTAGAGCTCTGATACCACTTTATTTGTGGCATACAACTCATAAAACCAAGTTAACTAATGCGGAAGCGTATGATTAATTAGCAGAATTATTGAAAATCACTAAAAATTAAAACCATTTATCGAGAGATCCATTCACAGGAAAACTCTTTCAATTAGAACCAAAGTAAAATATTACATCCTGGTTCATATATACATTACATGTATCATTGCACCTCGAGGCATACATGCATAAAATCTCAGATCGAAGCATCAAAACACTATCTCCTAGGACCTGAGAGTACAAAGACGACTTTAGGACTAACTACACAAAACTGGACAACCAATGTCTCCACCTGTTGGATCACTGCTATCCCTGTGACTGCTGCTGCTGCTGCTCTTCTCCTACAGAAGAGTTTCTACCTTGATGTCTGTGTCTACCTAAAAACATTGAATCCCATGGGGGTGAGACAATTATAAAAATTGCCCCAGCGGGAGATATAACTCTCCGCCAAAACATTGTCATTGCAGTTTAATAGAAATAAACTGAACAGTGGGATAATATAAATCAATAAAAAGTGAATCAACATCTATACAGACTAGAGCAACATTCTAAGCAGCATGTCTCATATTCAATATGAATTAAAGGAACATAAGTACATTCCTATATCAAGGACATGCTAAGCAGTATATCATCAATCATTGTTTCTCATATTTCAACCTTATGTAAATACGCTACACGGCTGATTATATTTTACAGACATATTTAAGCTCTGAGGAGATGAGGTATACCGCTCATACTCCAACCAACCATTTCTAGAATCGAAATTGGTACCATAAATAGGTCAATGGAAGAGCCAGATTCCCATGACCTCCCACATCCTGGTCAGCACAAGACTACAAGCAGGACTGTGTCGACTGCTCAAATAGCTTTCCAGGGTATATTGGAACTTCACTATAGAGTTACAACGTCAACTGCATTCTCATCAGCAATCGAGGGCATTAATGTTTATCTCCATCGACCCGACATAAAATAACATTGGGAGATTAATGATACATCTATCCCAACCATCAGGAGATTTGTGATACATCTATACCGACACATGAAGGATTGAGAGGTTTAGTGTTTACCTTCCCTCAATCTCTTCACCCAGACGTAAGGATATTTTCACCCATTTACCCCCACATATTCAAAATATGAAAATTCCAGGAATTTCATATAAAACCTGTTTCACCATCACCAACTGCTGACGATGATGGATCTATGGTTAGAGCACTACATGAAAAGATTTCACTTGATTAATTAAGTACATTTTCATATTCTTTTAGAATCAGGCAAGTTCTGAAACAAAACTTATTATGATAATGCTATAAAGAAACATGTACTATTTTCATCAATTTCTTATCAATCTAAAAAGGCATTGGGGACTTACTCCCTTATCTAAAAGCTGGGAATTCTCATCCCTTCACAATTTCATCACCATAATCATATGGCCCTGGGTAATTAAACCCTTGATTCATCATTAAGCATTGTTAGCACTTTTCTAGGTAACCATCACCTTCAGGTCAACTGACCAAGGCAAACATGATACTTGCTATTACAAGGATCAAACATGGTACTTGATGTCCATTAACCCTCTTGTTACCTCTTACCAGGCAGCAAGGCATATTACGGCACTCAAGGTACAATCACAACAGTGAATTAAACATCATAGCTCATACCTGGCCATGATCAACATTTCAAGATACCTGCATTGTTAGCACAGATGATACAATGATATCAATTGCATATCAGAACCATGTTCAACAAATATGAATTCACTATTCATGGGTAACACCACTATTCCCTTACTAGGGTTAGGGTTTCCCATATCATGTCATTTAAGGATAATCATCCCATTATCACATCAAAGATATGATTTATCACCATATTGCCCAAGATTAGGGTTTATTAGGCATTACATAGTATTACCCTGGGTTTGGGCTTCACATCACATCAATCATCAGGGTTTTTCATGAATCCGTCCTTAGTTAGGGTTTCACATCAATATCACCCTATAAAAGAAATTACATTCATTGTTCCACAATTAGGGTTTACTGTTCATCCCAATTAGGGTTTCATAATCCATCACCCATAATTAGGGTTTACTAATCATCCCAATTAGGCTTTCATAATCCATCACCCATAATTAGGGTTTACTAATCATCCCAATTAGGCTTTCATAATCCATCACCCATAATTAGGGTTTACTAATCATCCCAATTAGGGTTTCATAATCCATCACCCATAATTAGGGTTTACTAATCATCCCAATTAGGCTTTCATAATCCATCACACATAATTAGGGTTTACTAATCATCCCAATTAGGGTTTCAGATTACATTACTCTTAATTAGATCTATACACATCATCACCCTGAATTAGGGTTACATCCATCCCTTGGATTAGGGTTTCAATTATAATTTGCCCTAGATTAGGGTTAGGGTTCATCAACCTTGTCAATTAGGGTTTTGGGTTCATGATTAGGGTTTCATGATATCTTCCCTTAAGGATTATACCCTAAATCACCACATGAACAAACTCATGTATCAACTCCATACTTTCATTCCTCTCAACTTGATTAGGTTATATCAACCCTTAGTCAAGTTTATACAACTATGAATGACATAGTGTACCAAGTCATTGCACTTATAAGAAATTAGGGTTCCTTCCTTAATTGACATAAATCCCTAGGTATTATTAGGGTTTCAACCTTTATACCTTTATTGACTAACCATCATTGGATAATTCGAACCATCATTGCCTTTAATATCCAAATGATTGAACCACTAACAACCTCCATGCGGTTTTGAAGTTTCAACACCAAACGGTTTTGAAACCATTTGTCAACAAACAGTTTTGAAACCAGTTGACCCCAAACGGTTTTGAAACCGTTTGGCCCCAAACGGTCTCAAGACTGTTTGGTCTCAAGACTGTTTGGGCCAAATCAGTCCCAAAACCGCAAGGGCTCATAGGGTCAACCATCAATTCAATTGATCCCCAATTGCATCATTGAATCGACTATTAGTTATTCAATTGAAGGAATCATAAATCCAAACCATTAGATCATCATCCATGGGTCAAGGATCAACCTTAAATCCACCAAATGGTTTTGAAACCATTTGGTCCCAAACGGTTTCAAGACCGTTTGCCCCAAAAAGTCTTGAAATCATTAGGACCAATCATGGATTTCTTCAATCAGTTCAATTAGGGTTTCCACTTGAAGGATCGTGCACACATTGGATCAATCAATTGAGTCCATTGGATCATAATCCAACCTATGATTAAGTTCAGACCCCAAATGGTCAACCAAACCAAATGGTCAACCATGCCATGTAGTTTGGAGACCAAACGGTCAACTATACCAAACGGTCAACCATTCTATGCGGTTTGGAATTCAACTTTACCAAACGGTTTGCAAAACCGTTTGGACCAAAAGTCCAAGACCGTTTGCTGTTGTTCTTTGATTAAGGTGTGTGCTTATGAACAGGTTGTCATATTCAACCCTTAAACTCACGGAACTACTACCATTTTCCATGGAAACTCCATCAATTAAGCAAGACTATTACAATAATGACAATTAAATCAATTGCAAGTAGAAATCGACTTCAATGACAAGAATTAAGGGTTAAAGTTATATAACCCACCTTAAAATATGATCCCAAGCTCCAAGCTTCATGGCTCCAATGGTGGTTGAATCTCTAGAAACCTCCCAAGGTCGTTTCTCAAGCTTTTGGAGTGAAAGGATCGGCTAGGGTTGAAGATGGAGTGAAGAAACAAAGGAATTACACATTGTTTTTTGATTTTCACCATGAAATCATGAAGAACGAAGATCAAAGGCTTTCCAACAGGTTGGGGACGTTCTTCTTGATGTTCTTAGCCTTCTTGGTCAATTTTGCAAGCAAGGGGAAGAAAGGAATAGAAAAAGACCCTTAGGTGGGTTGGAAAAGGCTCTTTTATAAGAAAATTGATGAAAGAGAAAATGTTTTATTAAAAATCAATTAATTCCAAAAATGGTACCACCTCGTCCTCCTTGGTTTGCTTGCATGCAAAGGCAACTCGAATCCACCGAAATCCCTTCCATTATCCATGGATTAAGGGAAAAGAAAATAAGCACCTTAATCCCTTATAATACTAATATATCTTTTTGAGTGGGAATTCTTTTCCTTATAATAAGGTGAGTGGAATTTCACCTGCTTAAAATATTTTCGGTCCTTGCAAAGCTCAAGGACGTCCACTCATGCATCTGAATTTCACCTAAATAATTTTAGTTGAAGGTCCTTCAATTATTTTATTTATTTTTGCATTAATATTTCCATTATGCTTAAATCTTGATTATTTTAATATCAAGATTCTCTCTCCTTCAACTTAATTCAAATGAGGTGCCCTTCTCATTTTCTTTGCTCCACATGATGCCAAGGAACGGACCTTATTGAAGTGGTAATTTACATATTGCACCCTAGGTTTTGGGTAATTTGCACTTTACACCAAAATTAGGTTTTCATGCACAAACATTGCTTTATCAGCTCTTTCTTAGAATTCAGGCTATCACAAGCTATAGCTCTGCATAATCTTCATTCCCATGATGCTTTAACACATGAGGAACATATTATCATGCACAATTTGCAAACAGACCCCTCAACTTTGGGTAATTTGCACTTTAGTCCAAAACAGGCAAAATATTGATTTCAACAATATTCAAAAAGGACTAAAATTGTAATATAAGTTCCTCTTGAGCCCTAATTACTTTTCAAAGACAAAAGCATGCATATAATTACTCTCATTATGCAAAACACCTAGGGTTACTTCATAACCCAGATCAGGGATGTTACAAAAACGGTCCCATCCTATGACTCATGAAAGCCATCATATTTCTTGTTGCCAAACCATGACCTGATATTATGTATCACGGTATCAAAATAAAGTAGTTCCATCTGACCTGTCACAACCCGAGGGTTGACTAATGCTTTAGGCTGGTTCATAGCGTAGAACCTAGCTATCGCTTGCTATTGACCCTGTGCTCGATTGTTAGATGTCGAAGAACCGGCTTGGGATGCTGGTCCACGTCCTCTAGCACCACTTCCAGGTTGTTTCCTGTGAGAGCCCTGCTGACTCTGCCTCGGTTGCTGGGTAATACTCCTGACTTTCTCAAGACATTCTCTCACCACATGGCCTTCTTTTCCATATCTATAATAGGTTAAATTCCCCCTTGGTGGTCTGGGTGGTCCTGTTACTAACATAGAAGCTGAGTTGTGAGCTCCCTTTGGTGGTAAACTACGGTTTCTACCCTTACTTGACGTCCACTACGTCTAGGTATTAAACCTTGGTGGTGGTGTAGGCACATAATACCTTGGTTTCTTGAAACTCCCAACACTCTGCCCTTGAAACTGTGGGTATTCCTTCTTACCCTTGGTCTGTCGCTTCTCAACTACAGACCTCTCTATACATCTTACAGACTCCACAAAAGTTGCAAACCTCTCCCGGTTCTCCAGAACAGACACCAGAGTGGTTAATTCAGTGTTCAACCCTTCTCAAACTGCCGAATTCTCTCCTCATCATTGGATGCCATGTGCGGACAGAACCACAACAACTCCATAAACCTAGCCTCATACTCGCTAATATTCATAGGCCCTTGCCTAATTTTCTCAAACTGGGATATCTTCTCATCTAGATACGTCTTGGGAAAGTATCTAGTGACGAATTCACGCCTGAATTCATCCCATCCAATCACAACTCCAGGTCTTTTTCCCTCCTCAATGGTCTACCAGTGTCCATCACTTCCTTTGAGGAGATATACAACATCTTTGACCCTCTCATCATCAGGAATCATAAGGATTCTGAAGGCTTTTTCCAACTCAGTCAACCATAGATCAACATCTGCTGGATCGGCTGTACCAGCATACTCTAAAGCCCCTACTCTCTTCATCTTTCAAAAGTCTTTCCGGAACCATGTCTTTCATCATGGGGTGCTGCCGAGGGTGCAGGTAATGGCATTCTATCCGTCATGTGGGTCATAGCTGCCATAAACTGCCCGAACATTGCCTGGAAGGCTGGGTTCCCCATGTCAGCTGGGTTGAACTGGGGCTGTTCAGGTACAGGTTCCTCCCTGTCCTGGTCTCTTACACCATTTCCCGATGCAGCAACACTGCTCTCAGCAGTGTGTTCTTTGTGTGATCCAGACATCCTTAGTTCTTCTTCTCCTATAAGAGCAGAAGACACTATCAGATAAACTGGAAGACACTAGAACAGACTCAACTACCTTAATCCTATGTCTCTGTAGACTCGGCGAACCTAGAGCTCTGATACCACTTTATTTGTGGCATACAACTCATAAAACCAAGTTAACTAATGCGGAAGCGTATGATTAATTAGCAGAATTACTGAAAATCACTAAAAATTAAAACCATTTATCGAGAGATCCATTCACAGGAAAACTCTTTCAATTAGAACCAAAGTAAAACATTACATCCTGTTTCATATATACATTACATGCATCATTGCAACTCAAGGCATACATGCACAAAATCTCAGATCGAAGCATCAAAACACTATCTCCTAGGACCTGAGAGTACAGAGACGACTTTAAGACTAACTACACAAAATTGGACAGCCAATGTCTCCACATGTTGGATTACTGTTATCCCTGTGACTGCTGCTGCTGTTGCTATTCTCCTACAAAAGAGTTTCTACCTTGATGTCTGCGTCTACCTAAAAACATTGAATCCCACAGGGGTGAGACAATTATAAAAATTGCCCCAGCAGGAGAAATAACTCTCCGCCAAAACATTGTCATTGTAGTTTAATAGAAATAAACTGAACAGTGTGATAATATAAATCAATAACAGGTGAATCAACATCTATACAGACTAGAGCAACATTATTATGCAATATTAGAGCTATAACTTGATTAAGCAGCATGTCTCATATTCAATATGAATTAAAGGAACATAAGTACATTCCTATATCAAGGGCATGCTAAGAAGTATATCATTAATCAGTGTTTCTCGTATTTCAACCTTATGTAAATACGCTACACGGCTGATTATATTTTAAAGACAGATTTAAGCTCTGAGGAGATGAGGTATACCACTCATACTCCAACCAACCATGTCTAGAATCGAAATTGGTACCATAAATAGGTCAATGGAAGGGCCAGATTCCCATGACCTCCCACATCCTGGTCAGTACATGACTACAAGCAGGACTGTGTCGACTGCTCAAATAGCTTTCCAGGGTATACTGGAACTTCACTATAGGAATTCCATAGAAAACCTGTTTCACCATCACCAACTGCTGACGATGATGGATCTATGGTCAGAGCACTACATGAATAGATTTCACTTGATTAATTAAGTACGCTTTCATATTCTTTTAGCATCAGGCAAGTTCTCAAACAAAACTTATTATGATAATGCTATAAAGAAACATGTACTATTTTCATCAATTGCTTATCAATCTAAAAAGGCATTGGGGAGTTAGTCCCTTATCTAAAAGCTAGGAATTCTCACCCCTTCACAATTTCATCACCATAATCATATGGACCTGGGTAATTAAACCCTTGATTCATCATTAAGCATTAATACCACTTTTCCAGGTAACCATCACCTTCAGGTCAACTAACCAAGGCAAACATGATACTTGTTATTACAAGGATCACACATGGTACTTGATGCCCATTAACCCTCTTGTTACCTCTTACTAGGCATCAAGGTATATTATGGCACTCAAGGTACAATCACAACAGTGAATTAAACATGATAGCTCATACTTGGCCATGATCAACATTTCAAGATACCTGCATTGTTAGCACAGATGATACAATGATATCAATTGCATATCAGAACCATGTTCAACAAATATGAATTCACTATTCATGGGTAACACCACTATTCCGTTACCAGGGTTAGGGTTTCCCATATCATGTCATTTAAGGATAATCATCCCATTATCACATAAAGATATGATTTATCACACCATATTGCCCAAGATTAGGGTTTATTAGGCATTACATAGTATTACCCTGGGTTTGGGCTTCACATCACATCAATCATCAGGGTTTTTCATGAAGCCATCCTTAGTTAGGGTTTCACATCAATATCACCCTATAAAAAGAATTACATTCATTGTTCCCCAATTAGGGTTTACTATTCATCCCAATTAGGGTTTCATAATACATCACCCATAATTAGGGTTTACTAATCATCCCAATTAGGGTTTCATAATCCATCATCCATAATTAGGGTTTACTAATCATCCCAATTCGGGTTTCATAATCCATCACCCATAATTAGGGTTTACTAATCATCCTAATTAGGGTTTCATAATCCATCACCCATAATTAGGGTTTACTAATCATCCCAATTAGGGTTTCAGATTACATTACTCTTAATTAGGTCTATACACATCATCACCCTGAATTAGGGTTACATCCATCCCTTGGATTAGGGTTTCAATTATAATTTGCCCTGGATTAGGGTTAGGGTTCATCAACCTTGTCAATTAGGGTTTTGGGTTCATGATTAGGGTTTCATGATCTCTTCACTTAAGGATCATACCCTAAATCACCACATGAATCATACTCATGTATCAACTCCATACTTTCATTCCTCTCAACTTGATTAGGTTATATCAACCCTTAGTCAAGTTTATACAAATATGAATGACATAGTGTACCAAGTCATTACACTTATAAGCAATTAGGGTTCCTTCCTTAATTGACACAAATCCCTAAGTATTATTAGGGTTTCAACCTTTATACCTTTATTGACTAACCATCATTAGATAATTGGAACCATCATTGCCTTCAATATCTAAATGATTGAACCACTAACAACCTCCATGTGGTTTTGTAGTTTCAACACCAAACAGTTTTGAAACCGTTTGTCACCAAACAGTTTTGAAACCGTTTGACCCCAAATGGTTTTGAAACCGTTTGGCCCCAAATGGTCTCAAGACCGTTTGGGCCAAATCAGTCCCAAAAACACAAGGGCTCATAGGGTCAACCATCAATTCAATTGATCCCCAATTGCATCATTGAATTGACTATTAGTTATTCAATTGAAGGGATCATCAATCCAAACCAGTAGATCATCATCCATGGGTAAAGGATCAACCTTCAATCCACCAAATAGTTTTGAAACCGTTTGGTCCCAAACGGTTTCAAGACCGTTTGCCCCAAAAAGTCTTGAAATCATTAGGACCAATGATGGATTTCTTCAATCAATTCAATTAGGGTTTCCACTTGAAGGATCGTGCACACATTGGATCAATCAATTGAGTCCATTGGATCATAATCCAAACTATGATTAAGTTCAGACCCCAAACGGTCAACCAAACCAAATGGTCAACCATGCCATGCGGTTTGGAGACCAAACGGTCAACTATACCAAACGGTCAACCATTCTATGCGGTTTGGAATTCAACTTTACCAAACGGTTTGCAAAACCATTTGGACCAAAAGTCTAAGATTGTTTGTTGTTATTCTTTGATTAAGGTGTGTGCTTATGAACAGGTTGTCATCTTCAACCCTTAAACTCACGGAACTACTGCCATTTTCCATGGCAACTCCATCAATTAAGCAAGACTATTGCAATAATGACAATTAAATCAATTGCAAGTAGAAATCAACTTCAATGACAAGAATTAAGGGTTAAAGTTATATAACCCGCCTTAAAATATGATCCCAAGCTCCAAGATTCACGGCTCCAATGGTGTTTGATGATCTAGAAACCTCCCAAGGTCGTTTCTCAAGCTTTTGGAGTGAAAGGATCAGCTAGGGTTGAAGATGGAGTGAAGAAACAAAGGAATTACACATTGTTTTATGATTTTCCCCATGAAATCATGAAGAACGAAGATCAAAGGCTTACCAACAGGTTCGGTACATGATTCCTGCTGTTCTTAGCCTTCTTGGTCGATTTTGCAAGCAAGGGGAAGAATGGAATCGAAAATGACCCTTAGGTGGGTTGGAAAAGGCTCTTTTATAAGAAAATTGATGAAAGAGAAAATGTTTGATTAAAAATCAATTAATTCCAAAAATGGTACCACCTATTCCTCCTTGGTTTTCTTGCATTCAAAGGAAACTCAAAGCCACCAAAATCCCTTCCATTTTCCATGGATTAAGGGAAAATAAAATAAGCATCTTAATCCCATAAAATATTAATATATCGTTTTGAGTGGGAATTCGTTTCCTTATAATAAGGTGAGTGGAATTTCACCTCCTTAAGATATTTTCGGTCCTTGCAAAGCTCAAGGACGTCCACTCATGCATCTGAATTTCACCAAAATAATTTTATTTGAAGGTCCTTCAATTATTTTATTTATTTTTGCATTAATATTTCCATTATGCTTAAATCTTGATTATTTTAATATCAAGATTCTCTCTCCTTCAACTAAATTCAAATGAGGCGCCCCTCTCATTTTCTTTGCTCCACATGATGACAAGGAACATTAGGGACCTTATTGAAGTGGTAATTTACATATTGCACCCTAGGTTTTGGGTAATTTGCACTTTACACTAAAACTAGGTTTTCATGCACAAACATTGCTTTATCAGCTCTTTCTTAGAATTCAGGCTATCACAAGCTATAGCTCTGCATAATCTTCATTCCCATGATGCTTTAACACATGAGGAACATATTATCATGCACAATTTGCAAACAGACCCCTCAACTTTGGGTAATTTGCACTTTAGTCCAAAACATGCAAAATATTGATTTCAACAATATTAAAAAGGACTAAAATTGTAATATAAGTTCCTCTTGAGCCCTAATTACTTTTCAAAGACAAAAGCATACATATAATTACTCTCATTATGCAAAACACCTAGGGTTACTTCATAACCCAGATCAGGGATGTTACAAAAATGGTCCCATCCTATGACTCATGAAAGCCATCAGACTTCTTGTTGCCAAACCATGACCTGATATTATGTATTACGGTATCATTCCAATGCACATATATGATCTATTGCATCAATGTAGGCTTCACTTGCAACTATGAAAACATCCCTACTAGCAAGGATACCTCCAACTAAATGTTCATCTGTCAATGTAACACAACATGTCCCACTTGTGACATACCAAAGCATGTAATTGTGCCTTGTCTGCAGGCCATGAAAAAGTGACTTGATTCTCAAAGCATCAAACAAAAAATTTACCTTTCTTGGATGGTAGTCTATTGTATAGTCGTAGTCCTTGATTAGTTCAATCTGTCTCGTCTGCCTTATGTTTTTCTCCTACTTTGAGAAGATATATTGAAGGTTATTATGGTCAATGAAGATCTGACACTTTTCTCCATACAGATAGTGCCTCCAAATCTTCAAGGCATGAACCACTACTTCTATATCTAGATCATGTGTTGGGTAGTTATCCTCGTGTTTCTTAAGTAATTGCAAAGTGAAAGAAATCATGTTCTTGTCTTGCATCAACACACATCCCAAGCCATTCCTCAAAGCATCACAGATGACGATGTAACCTTTCCCTTGCTCTAGCAGCACTAACACTGAAGCACTTGTCAACTTCTCCTTCAAAAACTAGAAAGAGTGTTGACACTTGTCATCCTAGACATGAGGAACACATTTTTTGGTTAACTTTGTTAGGGGCAACACTAAAGAACTAACATTCTTTATGAATCTCATGTAGTAACCTACCAAACTCAGGAAGCTTTGGATCTCAATCACTGTCTTGGGTTGCTCCTACTCCAGAATGGACTACACCTTCTTAGGGTATACACAATCACCCTTAGCAGATATGATGTGGTCCAGAAAAGATGCCTTAGTTGACCAAAACTTATACTTTCTGAACTTGGCATATAACATGTGATCCCTCAACAATGACAATGCATGGCATAGATGTTGCTCGTGTTGTTGGATATCCTTGGAGTATATCAATATTTCATCTATAAACACAACCACAAACTGATCCAAATATGGTTTGAATACCATCTTCATCAGATCCATGAAAGCTTTCGGTGCATTGGTTAACCCAAATGACATAACCCCAAACTCATAGTTACCATACCTAGTCCTAAAAGCAGACTTGGGTATTTCATCTACCTTGATCCTCAAATGGTGGTATCTTGACCGTAGATCTATCTTCAAGAACACTATAGCACCTCTCAACTGGTCAAACAGATCATCGATCCTCAACAATGGATACTTGTTCTTTATCATGACTTTGTTTAGTTGTCGGTAATCTATGCAAAACCTCACAGAACCATCCTTTTTCACAAACAACATGGGAGCACCCCAAGGGGAAGTGATTGGTTTGACAAAACCCTTCACCAGCAACTCCTGCACCTTTTTCGATGCCATCCTGTAATATGCTTGTGCTATGTGTTGTGTTTTAGGAACAAGATTGATCTAAAAATTAATCTCTCTAGGAGAGGAACACCAGGAAACTCCTTAGGAAAGACATCCTCAAACTCACGCATTATAGGTAGCTTATGATACTAGGACCCCTTAACTCAGTATCCACAACATGTTCTAGGAAAACCTCACATCCTTGTCTCATCAACCTCTCTTCTATCACCACCGACACCAAACATGTAGGAAAAATCTTCCTTTTTGCTTAGAAGATCCAAGAAACATCTCCATAACAGAATGTCGCCACCTTGGAATTACAATCCAAAACAACCTTGTACTTCTCCAAGGTATCTATTACTAGGATCACATCTAACCCATGCATGTGAAGTGGCATAAAGTCCACTTGAATGATGTGTCCTGAAAAAGAAAGAACTCAGGATGGACACACCTCCCGCAGTTTGGTGGAACCAAACCAGAGGGGTTTCTATCCAGAGTCTATCAGATATACTATAAACATGTAGATTACAACTACTTATCACCTCCCTGGAGATAAAATATTGCATCGCACTCGGGTCAACCAAAACATATACGAACGAAGAAGTGGATAAGTCTATATCAAAAAGTTCCATCTGACATGTCATGACCCGTGGATTGAACATTCCCTCCAACTGACTCATAGAATAGAATCTTGATGTCACATGTTGTCATCCACACCCCTACCAGGTGGTCTAGAATATCCTTCCTATGATGCTTGACTGCATCCTCTACCACCACCGCTATTAACTATTATTGTTGAGAAACTCTCTGACTCTACCTTCATTGTTGAGTCACTTCTTCATCCTTCATAGGGAAAGACCACCTCAGATGCCCTACTTGTCCATACTTGGGACAAGTCCTTGATTCAAACTGTAGCCTAGATGGCCCTATCACTAACACATAGGTTGTGTTGCATGCTCTTAATGGTAGAAAATTACAACATCTACCCTTACTCGGGGACCACTGTGACGACACAACTAATCTTGGATCAAAAAAAGTTGATCCTTACTGTGACTATGGTGACGAGAACCTTGACTTCTTAAATCCAATAGATGACTATCCTTAGAACTAAGGTAGCCTCTTCCTAGCATTTGCTTCACGCTTCTTGATAGAATACCTCTCAATCCTCCTCACCAACTCCACAAAGGTATAGAACTCTCTCTCTCTCCAAAGCACTAGAAGTTGTAGACAACTATGAGCTCAAACCCTTCTCAAACCACTAGATCCTCTCCTTCTCTTTCATCGGAATATGAGGACAGAACCTCAAAAGCTCCATAAACTTCACCTCTTACTCATTGATAGACATTGAACCTTAATGAAACTTATTAAATTGAATTGTCTTATCATCCAGATACATCTCATGGAAGTAATAGCTCATGAACTCTCGTCAAAACTACTCCCAACATATCACAACTCCGGGTATCTTCTCCTCTTCTATGGTCCACCAATGACCAACACTTCCATTTAACATATAAATAGTGAGCTTCACCTTGTCCTCTTCTAGGATGTTCAGGAACTTAAATGCCTTCTCAAGCTCTTTCAACCACATATCAACGTCTTTCGAGTCTTCTGTACCCACATACTCGATAGCCCCAACACGCCTCATCCTCTTAAACGTCTTCCCAGAACCCTAGGATTCCGCATTAGGGATGGTTGCCTTAGCTTGAGGTACAAATGCTCTATCCTCTAAGTGTCTAATCATCACCATGAGCTATCCAAACATGGACTAGAATGTGGGATTTTCCATGGCTGTAGGGTCAAACTGAGGCATCACGAACTACTTTGACCCCATGTTAGGCACTCTATCATCATGTTCCCACCCCTTATTGCCACCTCCTTGCATGACGAGTCTACTTTCCACATGCTCTTTACATTCTCCACACATATCTATATGAGCATAAGCTATGATCAGATATGTTGGATTACACAAAACCTAAGTCAAATGTCCCTATAGACTCAGCAAACCTAAAGCTCTGATACCAATATAAATTATGACGCCCTATCACAGTATACGAGATTACTCAAAACAAAACATGATTAACTACTAAACAACCATATAACCAGAGAAGCGAGTAAATTAAAACCGATTTAAACTTTACCATCATGTTCAAAAACATTTACATAAAGGTCCATCAACTTGTATATCGACACATACCATATCCAGTATTTACATGTACTTCTAGTGGCTGAAGCCACAACCCATTATAAAATATATGATTCCAAATATACATGCCATATACAAACATTGATGCACTGCCAAAAACTCAAATTGATGTACATATCATCTACAAAACATCCCCTTCCTAGATGTGGGAGTATAGGGATGACTCTAGGATACATTAACTACTACACTACCTTCTGCTCCTACAGCTCTCCAAGCTGCTATTCTTCACCGCTACAATCCTGACGATGTCGCTAACGACCACCTAAAAAGATGTAGCGACCCATGAGGTGAGACCAACGTCCCAGCAAGAGATATAACTCTCAATAATGGTTATTGATTACATCAGGTTATATTAATAATCAATTTAAGTAGATAGGCATAACAGTAGGTAATGAATAACAAGTATATGAAAGTAAAGATAAGACTATCATTTACTAAATAGATGACTACTCTTACCGCATAATATAGCAACTAGGAAGTATAAGAAGCAAGGAAAAGTTTAACATCCAAGGTGAATCATGTTTAACCCTAAACATATACACTACACGACTAGACTATGTCTTTCATTGAGCTTTGGGGAATTTGAGGTATACCACTCAAATTCCAAATGACCACTTCTAAGTCGTAATTAGTTCCATACAAGATCTAAGAGAGTAGGAATCCTGAGATCTCATTTGCCCTCAGTTCGTACGAGTCATATGCAATAAAATATATAGTCAAACTGCAAAACATCCTAGTTCGCCCTTGGTATATAAGTCATGAAACTAGTAACCATGACCTCAAGTTACATTTTAGGGGAGCAAAGGTAGGAGAGAATGATACTTTTACAATTAGAAGATAAGATAGAGGCTTAGTATGCAAATTGAGATAAAACTATAAATAAATACACAACCATGCACATATAATTAGGGTTA
This sequence comes from Alisma plantago-aquatica, assembly GCA_963693085.1. Classification (NCBI taxonomy): domain Eukaryota; kingdom Viridiplantae; phylum Streptophyta; class Magnoliopsida; order Alismatales; family Alismataceae; genus Alisma; species Alisma plantago-aquatica. The sequence goes on along the minus strand of OY856412.1, from coordinate 768,072,672 downwards.
TTGGCCATAACCATGCTACACATCCACCATCAAAACTCACTTTTAGGGCGACTCATGTAAATTGCATTTATATATCATATATTAGTAAGTTTGGGATTATATGTGGTATTTGACCGGACATTAATATTTTCATCCTATGCAATAAATAAATAATAAAACCAAAAATTCGATCTTATTGAGAATACCAAAATATAGTAAATTGACGTCGATATGATACCACCATAAGGAAATATTGCATCAGGTAGGCCGTAGAAACAAAATTTTTATGACCATATTCCCCATTAAAATAGCAGATCATGTCAACAACTATATAATGGAAAGTATGGTTTCAAGGATATACCTGACCCTGGAGCAAGTCCACTACCAATCTCCTCTTCATTGTAGTCATGCAACTATCTTCTAGTTGCACTCTAACAACATCTGCGGTGGCTCCTGGTCTTCACCAAAGATAGCAGACTGACATTGTCCTCCTAACAAAAATAATATCTATGCCTGTAGAGAAGTCCACACAGACAACCTCGAACTCATGTTGTCCTACTAGAATGGATATGAAGAAGTTGTCCCTCCCATTGGTGTATTAGTCACCAACTTGCTCTTCCACAATTGGTCTCCCTTGCTATCCCTCCCTTTAGCGGGTAGGACTTGCTCAAATCCTCTATTGGTTACTGCAACCAGAGAGGATAATAATTGTTAAAGGAAATTGAGTTTTGGGGAAGCCCCCATACCCCTCTATTTATAGGAGGAGGGTATGGGTTCCCAATCTATGCGGAAGTGAAATGGATTAGAATCTCATGAATTTTCACAACCTGTGAATGGCAAAATGGTCATGCAAGATGGTCAATTCACCCACTGAACCAATCATTTCATCATGTTTCCCAATCACATATGAATTGACAATTCTATTCCAATCAATGCACAACATGACACCAACACTAATCCTTGATGTAATCAAATTTTGAACTGAGTGTCTCATCACATGCGATTGTCGTCTGACAACCATAAATTGGTCAATTCACTAGGTGAACTATTTAGTTCATTCCTCGACTCATCTCGTAGACAATTTAGTACACAATCAACCTGACACTTCAACTGGTCATTTCATCACATGAACTGATTGCACTAGTACATAACTGACCTTTAGTTTCAGTTATTTAAGGCCTTTAGCATCAGTTTTAATGCGACACCTATGTGGGCACCGCTAAAAGGCCAACCGTTAGGCGTCAGTTTTCAAACGAACGCCACAACCATTCGCACGCCACCGAAAATGCGCCAGCATGGGGGTATAGGCGTCAGTTATTAGTTTTAAAACCGACGCCATAAACCTTCACGCCACAGAAAGGGCACCATCTGGGGCACTATCAACGTCAGTTTATTAGTGATAACCAACACCATCTCACCCGCTGCCACAGTCGTGCTGGCCAGCACGACCGTATTGTCTGGCCCACTGCCACGGTCGTACTGGCCAGCACAGCCGTGGTGTCTGGCCCACTGCCATGACCGTGCTGGCCAGCACGACCGTGGTGTCTGGCCTCATTAGAGAAATCGACGTCGGTTACTAGTAGGGAAACCGACTCTAGAACCATCAATGTCAGTTTATTATTGATAACCGACGCCACATCACATGCATTAGGTGTTTGTTATAATTATTTATCTGACACTTTAATCATTTGTCGTCGGATTTAAACAAATAACTGACGCCTATTTCATCTTTTTTTTCTTATCAGTCTGCAGGCCTGTTGTGGCTGGTCGTAGGATGAGAAACCTGCAGTTCAATTATGAACTGCATGTTTTACGACATCCATTGATATCAGCCAACAACATGCCACAAACATGTAAAATTAACAACATTAATTTTCACACATTTAGCAACCTATAATTCCATTCGATTTTCACACATGTAGAAACATTCATGTAGCAATTTGCAGTTCCATTCATTTTCACATTCACACATGTAGAAACATTCATATAGAAACTAGCAGTTTCATTCATTTTCACATTCACACATGTATAAACATTCAGACACATGTAGAAACATGCAGACATGTAGAAACATTCACACATTATAATTTAGAAATTCATTTACAAAATATCATTCTTTAGTCATTATTCACTATCAACATCCCAATTATATTTTAAAACCCCCACTACTTGTATGGTTGTTGCCCATTCTTCTCTTACATCATTTAATTCTTCCATCGTATAGGGAGCATGTACATCTGGTAAGGCATATCTTGTAGTGTGGTCAGTTTTAAACACCTGCAAAGAGAATGATGTATATATATAATTAATAATATATAAATAAGATTGATATATTTCATATTATCTAATGAGACTATATATAATACCTCAAGAATGGTATCGATGTCCACTGCGGCATATTTGATAATCATGTGCATAAATCGCATCACATAGTATGCACATGCCCATCCGTTGTCTTGTGTAGCACACTATAAATTGAAACATACAAAATATTAAAAAATACAACTAATTAAGCACTGTTCACATAAATAATATATACATTGCAGTCAGGAACTTACTTCCACATTCTTCAAAATTATTAGCTGGTTCTTTTTCCTGGGGACCTTTCCTCCAGCCTTTTTGAACTCATCTAAACCCCTACATGTTAATGTAACACAATACATTGCATAATTAAATAGTAATGTAATAACATATGTTAACGAATATGAAAATGAAATATTTCTCACCGGAATAATGCCATTTTCATTGTGTGTCCATATTTTGAATTCAATTTAGTCCCCTTAGGATCTAGATAATAGTCAGTGAATGTCTCAGGGAAAATAACTAGTAACTCCCAATGCATACCACTAGAGGTAAAAATGTTAAAAATTAATAACTCAAAATCCACAATAAAAATGTAATTTTCTTAAGTCCAAATTATAAGCAAAGTAAACTTACTCCACATTGAATGGAGCTATTATCACCGTCTTGTTATTTTGAGCAAAATTTGTAAAAGCATCACATCAGTATTATTGAATTGACGGAGGGTCTTTAGCTACTAGACTAATCAAAGATGGAATCAAAAATCTTACATGTTCGAATGAAAAATCTGCACATATCTTGTCTAAGTAGCTGTAAAACATGTATTACGTATGCATTAATAAATAAGAAACCAGATCACCAGATCCTACACAAGGTATATGGATGTATAAAGAAGATCTCACCTTATCCATAGCTCTATCACAGATGTATTCAGCCAATCATATCGAAACAACTCCAAAATATCTTGTATAAATAGTTTGCTTTCGTATGATTGACCTACAACATCCACATCTATAGAAATAGTTATAGGGAAATTTATGTCATGTTTTCCTAACCATATTGCCATACCCCTACAATTAGGACCTAAAGAGATAGGTAGGTCCTGTGGAACCCAACTTGGTAATGTAGGAGGTGGAGGTGGAGGCCTAGATGCTCTGGGTGTCTTCTTTTTAACCTGTATATATATAATTTTAGATCAATTGACATCATATACACACACACACACTAACAATTTAACATAATGTAAATTTACCATATAGTTTCAGTATAGAGGACATCCGCTTTTAACCACAATATCACTCCGCCTTCTGCCTCACCAAGCATTTCACAATCTGAGTGGGCATATGGCAATGGAAGATCCATCCAATTGGGGAAGATATGTACTGGGCTCACACGAACCCAACCAGCTGGTAATGGAGACCCACGAAACATTTCCCCTGGTAGGGATGGGTAAGTCGATGCCTCTGCAATGACAAATTCTTTACTTTTTAGACGACATGGCTTCAACCCCTACAAATTTTTGTGTAAAGAATGTTATATACATATATACATATCATCTTGAAAAGACTAGTTACTATGTCATAAAAATACTTACAGCGGATGTGCTAGGTGTTGGGTCTATAGGATTACTCCCAACCTCTATAGTAGGAGTAGAGCGGGATGCCATAGGTACTGTCTGCTGAGTGGCAGTCAGAGATGCCTGCCACTTGCTCATTGCTTCTTCGATTTTCCTATCAACTACCTTATCTACCTATACATGGATAAAAGAAACGTTAGCTTTTGATAATTGAATTCTCTTTTATAGTAACATTATAAAGAAAGAATAGGTTACCTCTTCTTGTGAAATTCCCACTTTTGGGACATGTTTGCGCTGGGATGGCCCAAAGAACGCTTTGATGCCCACACCAGTACCTACAGCCCTAACACGTCCAGGATGCTCTGGGTTACCCAGAGCAACTGTCAATTCATCCCTTGTGCCCTCATGGATGAACTTGCCTTGTTTCCTCAGCTCGCGCAGCTCCCGCTAATCGCCAAAACAAAATTATGTAATTAAGTAAACGCCAAAAATAATCAATATTCGAACGATTGCTCTAAGAGTTGTATTTTACCATTTTTGCAGCCATCTCAGCAGTTGCGGGCTTCCTTATTTCTCCCTTCTTATTTTGCCTCCCAGCTATCCAGACATCATGGAGAGGCAGAGGTGTGGTTCCTATAGTGGAGGACTCCTGAGTAGCAGCAGACTAAGCAGTAGACTCAGCCTGTAGTCTTTGGCAAATGCCTGCATACCCCTTTGGACCCATTGTGTGGTCATGCACATTCAGTGCACGCCTTGCTTTTTGCGCCTCACTGAGGGCCTAGTTAGTATGCACATTAATGATTTGGTTAGTAACACTAAATGTTAATCTTGAATAGGTGAATACAACATATATTAATACCTTGAATTCATCAGTTTTTCTTGAAGCAACAAACGTGTCCCATTATTCTTGGTCTAGGAAGTTCCACAGTTCAGTGGCTGTCTTCTTCCTCTTGTCACCTTCTTTTATGTATTCTCGGGTGAGATTTGTCCTATAGTTCCTTAGGACTCTCCCACAGCGTTGCATCACACATTTACGATGCAACTTTTCATCCAATTCAAATATACTCTGCAAAATAGAATTGCTATTAACTAGTATCCAAAAAATTAGTAATCTACAAAATAGAATTGCAAATTAATAATAACTCACGCATAAATCCTTCCATATTACATTTTTCTTCCCCTTAGGAACTTTATGCCAAGAATCTATCTTACAACCGCAATGGCTATGAGTAACATACCCAAGATATGAAACAAACGAATTGTGATTCACTCCAATTGCATTTCCTGCATTATCAAAATCCACAACAAGTTTGGGTTCATTGCCCCTTTGTGCTATTAACTTCTTCATCATTTTGATGCCCCTTCTCTTGTCAACTTTTTGGTGCTTCTCACAATTGCCTCAAGTGCTTTAGAGGGTACATGTGCATCATCAACCTAAAATTTGACAAAATAAACACACTTACAGTATATAACTATAAATGGACATGTAGATATAAATATATGGTATATTTTTATTACTTACATTGTGAGATAGCGCATTGATGTCCTCACCCTCATGGTAATCATCAACACGGTCATCAAGAGAATGCTCAACCATCTGAAAGTTCACATTCACATTGTAAAGTTCACATTGTAAAGTAATTCACATTGTAAAGCTCACATTGTAAAGTTCACATCGTAAAGTAATTCACATTGTAAAATTCACATTGTAAAGTTCACATTCACATTGTAAAGTAATTCACATTGTAAAGTTCACATTCAGAAAAATAAAACATATAAAAAAATATAAACATGCCTCTAATATTGTAATTTGTTATCAATTAACAATCCTTCATTGTGATCTCCGCGCACATACAAGTCATCATTAGCTTCAATATTTGTTGGTGTTGGAAACCCAACTGAGAATGGACTGGAGTCATCATACTTATCATAGTACTCTTCTTCATCTGTAGGATCTTCAATGAACTGTCTTTTACCATGAAGAACAACCGACCATTTATCATTTGCAGGATCATCGATATAAAATACTTGTTTCACCTATTATGCCAATATGAATGGTTCACCCATCTCGCCAATCTTTTCAAAGTTCATTAAAGTGAAACCCAATTCATCCACTATAACTCCTTTGGTGTTATCAACCCAATTACATTTGAAGAGCGGAATTCTAAAATCTATGTAGTCAAACTCCCATATGTCTTCAATGACACCGTAATATGACATTTTAGCTTCACGTGGACTCTTATCCTTTGCACTTACAAAAAACATAGTCGACGCTTGAAGGGTGACCCCACTATTTTGGATGACACTCTTATCATCTTGGCGCTTTGTGTAATATGTGAATCCATTAATGTCATACCTTTCATAAGACATAACATTCAATTTTGGTTTAAAGGCAAGGCATTTGATAGTTTCAGTAATATCATCTGGTGTTTGAGATAGTTGATGTAAGACTTTATCTTCAAACCACTTAATAAATGTCTTGTTATGCTCTCTAGCAAGCCACATTGTATTGGCTCGAGGATATTGTCTCTTGATGAAATTGGTATGTTCCTCGATATAAACACTCACTTCATCCATGTTGTGTAAAATATACAAGTGACCTTGTTCCAACTGCTCACGACTGATTACTTTCACCCGTGATCCCAAAATTCCTTTGCCAAATTGCTCCTCAATATTCTTGTCATTACCAGGAGTGTCATTACCACTGAGAAAGTCATTGCAAAAATCCATAACCTCTCTCGCCACATAACCCCAAATAATACTCCCTTCAGGACAATAACGGTTTCGAACATCACTTTTAAAAACTCTCATGTATCGTTCAAAGGGATACATCCAATGCAAGAAATTTGGTCCCAACATTTTCACTTCCCTAGTCAAGTGGACAACAAGATGTACCATGATATCAAAGAACGGCGGAGGAAAATACATCTCAAGCTGACATAGGGTAACAACCACTTCTCTTTGCAAATTATCATGAGTATCAGGGTCAATAACTTTGCTGCACAGACTGTTGAAAAAGAAACAAAGTCTGGTGATTGCAAACCTTACATGCTTCAGCAATATAGATCGAATTACCACAAGCAATATTTGTTGCATTAGAGTGTGACAATCATGAGATTTAAGACCTATCAACTTTAGATCTTTCATTGATACCAATCTACAGATGTTGGATGAGTAACCCTGTGGCACCTTAACATTTACCAAACATTCACAAAAAGATTTCTTCTCCTTTCTAGATAATGTGTAACAAGCGGGAGGTAAGTATGTTCTCCGATTTCCCATTTCACGTAATTTTGTTAATTCTGACCTTATTCCCATTTCACGTAGGTCCAGTCTGGATTTTATCCCATCTTTAGTCTTACCTGGTATATTCAACAAAGTACCAATGATACTATCACATACATTTTTCTCAACGTGCATGACATCGATACAATTCCTGACTGTTATAGAACTCCAATAAGGAAGATCCCAAAATATTGACTTCTTCTTGAATAAAGATTTGTCACTCCGTGTGGCCATAGTACATTGTGATCTCTTACCAAATTCATTGACAAAGTCATTTACTCTTTCATAAACAACCACCCCTGGTATAGGTTTAGGTGCACTCCGTTCCTCATTCAATCCATTGAATGCTTTGCGCTTCCTACGATACAGATGGAATTTTGTAAGAAACCTTTGATGACCGAGATATACAATCTTACCGCCATGTTTTAGTCTTATTGAATCAGTGTTCTCTTCACATATAGGATACACTTTAGCTCCTTTGACACTATATCCAGACGAATTCCCATATGCTGGAAAGTCATTAATAGTGCAAAAAAACATAGCATGCAAATGAAATGTCTCTCTTCGTGAAGCATCATAGGTCATCACACCTTCACCCCAGAGTTTCTTTAATTCATCAATTAGAGGTTCAAGATAAACATCGATATCATTTCCATGTTGTTTAGGGCCCGATATCAACAATGACAACATTACGTACTTATTTTTCATACATAGCCAGGGAGGAAGATTGTATATAACAAGCATGACTGGCCAAGTGCTATGTTGGCTGCTCAATGTCCCATATGGATCCATCCCATCTGTAAAAAGCCCAAGTCTTAGATTCCCGACTTCTTCAAAAAATTCAGGGTATAATAGATCAATCTTCTTCCACTGTGGGGAATCAGACGCATGTCATAGGATCCCATCATTATTTTTCTTAACATCTACATGCCACCTCAAATTCTTCTCATCTATCGGATTGGAAAACAAGCATTGAAACCATGATATTATAGGTAGATACCACATCACCTTGGTAGGAGAACCAATTTTGGACTCCCCCGAAGTCGTCAATTTATACCGTGACACACCACATTTTGGACAATCTTTCAAATCCACATAGTCCTTTTGAAATAATACACAATCATTCGGGCATGTGTGTATCTTCTTGGCATCCATTCCCATTGGGCACAACAATTTCTTTACCTGGTATGATGAGATTGGCAGCTTGTTTCCTTCAGGAAGCATTTCTTTCAACAAAGACAACAATGACGTGAAGCTTTTGTCACTCCATCTATTGTTAGCTTTCAGCTTATACAATCTCAACACAGTGCTAAGCTTCATAAACTTAGTACAACCTGTATATAACAATATCTCAGCATCATGCACAATGTTTCTAAAAATGGGAGGTGGATCGATGTGCTCTACCCCACAACTATCCAGCATCGCATCAACGATGTCTACTGGAACTGGTTCATTCATATCTACGTCATCGGAGGCAATTTCTTCTTCCACACAAGCACTGCTATCGACATCCACTGGTTTCAGGTTTGAAATCTCTCCATGCCAGTGTCATTCTATATAGCCTTGTATAATCTCGTTGCACATGACATGACTTTTGATTTCGTCACCAGTGCTGACTTTCAAGTTGTTACCGTAATGCCTACATGGATAGTAGAACCTATCTCCAGGTTGTTTCCTATGTTCCTCAGCAAATCTAATAAACTGGTCAAGACCAGAAATAAACTCTGGGGTGCAGCGATTGCGAATGGACATCCATGATCTATCCATTCTAGATCAAAGAGACAACAAGTAAATATTACAACAAGATTAGGGTCTAGGGTTAACAGATTAGAGTTTTTGCATGGTTAAAACTTTAGGCCAACAAATACATGTGTTGTCATTCTTATATATAATAAATGTGTACCACCTATCCCTTTCTTGAACAACTAATCTCACTAGTAAGTGTATAATGTGTATTGGGTTTTCAAGAAAATTTCGGCAACATTTCCCCGTTGTTCTCTAAGTACATATGTACTTAGAGAACAAACGGGGAAATGCTGCCGAAATTTTCTTGAAAACCAAATACACATTATACACTTACATCCTAAGTGAGATTAGGTGTTCAAGAACAGTCCCAAACCGGGGACTATCCAAGATTTACTCCTAATGAGTAAATCTTGGACGGGTTTCTAGGCCAACAAATACATGTATATAAGTTTTCATTCTAATACCTACAATCTTAGTTTCATCATTCATATCCTAGGTTTCATGTAACATCATTTAATCTAGGTATCATAATCTATAACATTGATTTCAACATTTTGAGTGTCCATGCATGTTCATCATCAAGATAAAGACACACATAATTAAATTAGTATGATCTAGGGATGGAGAGATTCATAATTGATTTCAAAATTTCAAACTAGCTCATACATTATCATCAATCTACATCATACAATATAGGGATCAATGTATGTTTAACACGCATGTTTCAAGGTTCAAAGCACATAATCAAATCAAATTAGGATGCTAGAATGGACAAGTTTAAATCTTATTTCAACATGCATCAAAATTTACTGAATTAGGTCAAGCATGAGGATTAGAAACACAAATATATGCAAGCACAAAATTTGTTCATATCCTAGGTTGATTTACAATAGCAACATCTAAATAAGTAAACTCAAAGCATTAGATAAATAAATATAATCAGTAGATAAACAAATACAAAGCAATAGATAAAAAAGTACAACTCAGTTGAAAAACAAATATAAATCTGTAGATGATTAAATAATTTTAAAAAGTAGATGAACAAATACAAAGCCCTAAATTTAAATAACGTGATGAATAAAAAATCATTAGATGAACAAATGAGTAGATAAGTAAATACAAATCGGTATTTAATTAAATATAAATCAACACATAAGTAAATACAAATCAGTACATAAGTAAATACAAATCAATAGATAAGTAAATACAAATGAGTAGATATATCAATTTAAATCAGTAGATAAGATGAATTCAAATTAGTAGATAAGTACTCAAACATGTATAACATCCAACCCATTGACAGCACCCTGAGGATAGGGGGCCAGGAGCAGGAGCAAGGAGTAAGAAGAGGAGGAAGAAGGGTACCAGGTGCAGCAAGCCGGTGGTTGCAGTAGCAAGCAGGAGTGAGGGCGGCGGCGGTGGCGACGACGATGAGCAGGTGACCAAGAGGCAGTGAGCGGGATACAAGGAGTAGAGCGTCAGCGAGGAGCAACGATCGACCAAGAGCGGGCGACCAGGAGGCAGCGTCGGCAAGGAGAGGAGCAACATTAGCGAGTGGTGGCAACGGGGGGAGCAACGGTGGTGGGGGCAACGACGACGGGGAGCACCGGCAACAATTGCCAGACCTAGAAGGTTCGCAATGAAACAGAGATAATGGGGACAAGTTCCCTATTTCGTAGGGCTATTAACTGTACCATAGTCACCGGTTGTTTCAAAAACCGACACCTAAGAACCAATAGCGTCAGTCACCGAGAAAAACCGACGCTAAATGGGGGTAAAAATTTTCACGGGGACAGTGCGCGAACACTTATTAGAGTCGGTTATGTTACACAAACCGACGACACAAAGAGATCGATAAAAATATTTAGTCATCATTTATTAGTTAAACAACTGACGCAATATGTGAAATTTTGGAGGTAATTTTTTGCAATGAAAAAATTGGATTTCGCAGGCGATTTTAGGCGTCAGATTGTTAATCAGAAACCAACACTAAATAAAAAGTGAAACTCGTGTCTGGCCAGTCTTCACATATACATGTCAGTTTGTGTATACATCCAACATTGTAGGGTTTAGGCGTCGATTTCTTATAAACAACCGACACATCGAAAGTGACGTTATAAGCCATTTCTGTACTAGTGTTGGTTGAGAGTTCAGTCAGCCAATTGATGTTTAAATGGAATATCTAAACACTTTAGTAATCAATTTAATTATCATAAATGATACAACCCCTCTTCTAGGTGTATTCTATATGTGTGACCCTATAGGTCCCATATTACGTTGGCAGTGAATGTCTATTACCAATTATGACATCACAAGCAAAGAGCGGTACACAATCACACATCATTTCTACCCAAGTGATAGGAAAGTTAAAGAACAACTTCAACCTACAATCTTGATTGGTGTTACCATTTTTGTATAGTTCCTTTTTCATTGATATCTAGATTGAACTCAAGGAATGGATCAGTCATCCTCTTCAACATTCAATCTCTATTCCTTTCTATAGCAGTCTGTCTGAGATATATGTAAGATCAATATAACATATATACTCACATGTGCATGGCCATACTTTTCTTAGTCTCACTAATCAAGTGGCCATGATATCATACTCCCATAGCAGGTACAAGTTCCATGTACACCACTCATAGTCGTCCCCATGTGTCACAGTGTACCCAATCATCACCTTTATGATAATCCTTATTCAGGACTATAGTGGATGATGTTAAAGCACACCAAACAATATATTATGAGTGTAGTGACTTCAGGTCTAAGAACCACAATCACCACCAACACTTTGACTGCCATTGTAATGGTTTTTATGTGTTACTCTCATGGTGGGTCTGTCTGATACACCATTCCATGACAAGTATCGATGTGCTTGGTTTGATATCACACATCATGACTGATGAGATTCTATCATCAACCAACATACACTCTAGTCTTATGTGTTATTACTGTCTATCAGCCTTCCACAATAACATCTAACTAGGGACATAACGAAAATGTATATACTCTTAACATCGTTATGATCTATTGTTCAAGTCAAGTACTTGAAGACATACATCATTGAGCAATATCAATATCTAGACATTTATTCTATTATTTCATTATCTCATAACTGAATAAAATAGAATAGTTGGACACACACCTGATACACATAAACTACATGTCAGAAACGCAAGTGCATGTATCAATGTAATATAGGCCAAAAGAGGCATGAATATCGAACACGGGGAAAACGTGTACCCAAAAACTACTACTAACAATGACCCAGTTATCTAGGCTTGAGAAAAAGAGTGATTTGGTTGATTTAATGACTAAATTGCAAGAATCAAAACTAAAATTACTGGTTGTGATCACAAGTGGAATGAATTCCTTAGTATTGTGGTTTCACCATGATTTACATTGAAATTTACATCATTTCATTAATATTCATCTCTCCTAACCCTAGAAAAAGAGACAAGTAGAAAAAATTACCCACTCTTGCAGTGTAATTCACTACCTAATCTACTACCAATCACTCTCTTATAATTTTTATTATTAGTTAGGTGCTTTACCATAATCTCCAGGTTATTCTCTTCACACTCGTAAGCCCTCTCTCGAGGTGTGATATAAAATGTGTAAATCTATGAGTTTTCCAATGCTTAAATCCTCTCTCAAAGAAATTATCAGTCTAAACAACTACCTATGGTGATCAAGAATAGATAATTCATGTTTCTCTCATAGAAATATGTCCAAAAATTAAGATAAACATGGGTATTAAATTATTATCATTAATTACAATGCAAAACTGGGCTACTATCAGGTCCTAAGGAACAAGGGGATTTGCCCCGTATGATTTTGGTTTCTATACACATAGAGAGAAGAAAGGAATGATAAAAACATCAAGAACAAGGAAAAATCCCTAGAGAAATACATTATGGATAGTTCCATCTGACAAATGCTGTGATTTTCCATCTTTCGATTGTAAATCGGGCCACTGAAAGTGCTCGAACCACCCAGAGCGTTGCTTTCTCCTCAAATTCCTCTCTTCTCCTCTCTCCTTTGTTGCAAGTCTGGCTGAACTCCCCCTAAGCCATACAAGTGACTTAGGGCTTCATTAAGTCCCAATCGTTGGATTAAAGATGATCTTTAAAATGGCATGATCTCGTCCTGTCGGTACTACTGACTTAGTGTCAGTATTATCGATACCCTTGATTATTTGTGATCTATTGTAGCTGTCAGTACCACTGAGTTGACCGTCGGTAGTATCAAGAATTTCTTTGTATCAACCTATTTGATTTTCAACACGAGTCGATACCACTGAGCTGACCGTTATTAGTACTAATTCTTCTCTAAAATTCTATTGTTGATCTATTTTGTAGTACTGATTCCTCTGTTGATACTATTGAGCTTTTTTTTATCAAATGTCATTACCACCGACAGGCATGTAGGTAGTATCGAGCTATGTCATTTCTTATAAAAATACCTGAAATATGACAAAAATGAACATAATCTAAAAAATAATGATAGATCATTAGGAACAGTAAAATAACAATTATTTGATGCAATTAAGTGTCACATGCTATTAATGATTAATAATGCACAAATGATATCAAAATGAACAATAAGTGCACAAAAATCCATAATAAACAACTTGTGAGAATGACAATTATTCAGTGCATCAAATTCCCCTAACCTTAAATGTTGCTCGACCTCAAGCAACACACCCTCAGATATGTTTGAGACAAGGCATCAAAAGGACACAAGATATGAATTTATGTTCTCAACTACCCCCTCTTGGCAGTCCCAAACCGGCCTTCAAAAATCACTAAATAATCAACTACTCTCAAGTGACCAAAGATATCCATAAAAGATGTGAAACATTATAAGTAGAGCATTTAATACCATAGTCAATCAGGCATTTGCTTGGTGCATCATGTGATTCCCTATCTACATTGCTCTTTCCTAACTACCAACTACTTGGAAGAATTTCTCCTTATAAGAATGAGTGAGGAGATCAATCATATATATAGACTACGAATAAAAGCAGTGGATGGAATGAAGTAGGTGGCTTATGCAAAATCATAAGTAACTTCAAATCATTTATGCAAAAAGAAAACATGATGAACCTACTTTAATGAAGATGATGGGAAATGCATGAATCCTAATGCCTAATGTTATAGGTGGAATGATGCATGTATTGATTTTCTCTTCAAATGAATGACAGTGAAATAAAAAAGAAAATGCACCATGTGAACATTTTCATTTCTTTATAATGTAAGATTCCAAATCGAGTTTCAGGCATCCTTTCTCCTTCTTTATTTCATAACATCAATTTTTATTCTTCTTTTTTGTTGGCCCACTATTTAAGAATGGTAGAATGTTATGCTTGGGCTTCACGAACATATCTCATTCATCTTTTTTTTTCTTTTTTATATTTTTCTGAGGGTATGGATGTGTATCCCTGCACTCTAATTTTATAAGAAAATAGCATAAACACATGATGTAAAATGAATGATGTAGAAGGTATGTAATCTACATGAAATTGTTATGTAACTGGATGATATGCATAAGATCTTTTCTCTTTTTTTCTTCAATTTTTGTAACTAATGCATCAAAAAGGGAAATTAACTATCATGTCATGTATCATGCTATGCAATGCTAATGAAGAGGAAATAATTCAAATTACTTGATCATTTTAAGGTTGTAGATCAAAATGGATGGCAACTGGGTGGAATCACATGATTAAGAGACAATGCCTTTATCAAGCTATGATATGTTCCTCTGCTACTAACCTGTGTACAAGGTAACCTTAGGATTTCTTTCTAAAAATTCAATTTAAGGTCTCGTTAATTGTTTGATCAACTCAGGCTCAAACACCATCTTCATCCACATTAAAAGAATAATTAAGATATACATTCATATAAAATGTCCATAAGATGACTAGTCCATACACTTCCTCTAGGTGGTGTCACTCAAGAAAATTGCAACTAAGCCAATTTTTTCCATTTTTAATTTTTATTACACTGACATAGAAGAACAAACTCTATGATGACAAAGATACGAATCATGCTTTTACTGCTCCATGATTACACTAGATAGATGTGGATCCTAAAAAACTCAGAATAATAAAACTAAAAGCAAATAAAAGATAAAGCTATTCCAACACCCCCTAAGCTTGAACTTGACTATGTCCTCATCATCAAAATTCACTCATAGAGGTGGAACAGTGGTACCAGTCAGAATGGTGGTGGTGGTGGCTGTGACATGGTTGGGTCATAGTGATAGAAAGTCCCCTGGAAAGTCTGGGGTGGCGGTGGCATCTCTAGAGGTTGTGGATAGCTACTAAAATAGCCTTGACTCCAATAGTTGTCTAAGAATGGATGCTGATAGCTCTTCATCCTCTGCAAATGAGTATGCATATTCTCCTACTTATCCAACATAAGTTACTTGTTCTTAAAGATGACATGTTGGTTCCAGTATAGTTGTATTTGGGCATATTGAATGCCCTCCAATGTTGTTGTCTACTTTTTTTGCCCTTGTTGCATCTCCTATAACATTCCATACATACCTATCATTGAGTATGGGTCATCATCCTGGGCAGGTGGTGGAGCAGAAGAATCAGAGGCACCCTGTCCTCTAGAGAAATTTTGTATGAATTGACTCCTCATGAATGGGATCATGGCTTCTTCCTCCTCTTTGTCTTCTTCACCATCTTCCTGGTCTTGGTATTGTTCATCATTGTCCTCTTCTTCTTCATCTCCCTCCATGATGTTATCTTCTAACCGCCTCATGTACTTCACTCATCGTAAGTTGAAGATGGGGTTAGGGACTTCCTTCTCTCGATACTTCTCCCTAAGTGTACAACAAGCATACACCTTCCCATGGAGCTTGGTGATGAGGTTGGTTCTCTTGAAGTGATTCAAATACAACCTGGAGGATGTCTTTAAAGGTGTGGAGGTGGAGAGATCAAGGTTAATATGCATTACAATGGGAGTAATGGGCCTTTTGAAGTGGATCAAGGGATTCCTCTGCACATGTATCTTTACCACCATCATGCGATGTAAAAAGATGGTACCAAAGTCAAACATCTCCACCCCTAAGGACAACAAAGACTAGAGGACATAAAGGTCCACTTTTTGCACCTTTCCCTATCCCTGGCTCAACCTAGCAAATGTTGTGTTGGTGAGGTAGTGGTGCAGGATACAAGCAAACAAGTGATCGATGTCGGTGATGGAGTTCCTATGCCAACTAATTGAGTAGCCTTGTGGAAAATCCATTAAAAGCTCCCATGTATCTGTGTATCTGAACTCACTGTTGGTGAAGCGCACCTCTCCAAGCGGCCACCCATAGATGGTGTTGAACTCCTTCAATGTCAAATGGTGAGGGGGTTGAAGAGGCAAAACTTCACCCATTCTTCATTCCATCCTTCTTTGTGCTTGGGGGTGTATCACACTTCCAAGGAAGTCAAGAACTCACAGAGGATGTCTTGATTGGTGGGCCAATCACGAAAGAAATGGTGATCACCCACCATGCCTTGGGATGTGAGGACTTGGCAGAGGTTGTCGGTGAAGCCTATGGAAGAAAGGAAAGCATGGTCTCCATACTGTGTTGGGATGAGCTCTCTTCTCATCAGCTCTTCATAGATCTTCTTGTGATCGGTGTTGAGGTGATAAATGTGTGTTGGTTTGGGTACCAACACCGTGTTTCTTTCCGTTGAGGAGGAAGTTGATCGCTTAGATGCCATCGGCCCGATATAAGAAAGGGGTGGAGAAGAAAGAGCTCAGTGAAGATTTTGAATGCCCGGGAGCACTTGCATTCTCCAGCTAGTAGAAAATGTGGTGTGGGTGTGAGTTGAGCACCACCCACACCCCTCCTTTTATATCTTCTGAATTTCCTTCAAGAGCCACGTCGGTAGTACTGACGGGGATGTCAATAGTACCAATTTCTTCTGTACAATTTGTGTGAATTGGTACAGACCGTTGATACTGACGTCCCTCGACCATTGATGTCGATGTGCTTGGATTGTCCCTCATTGGTAGCATCGATGTCTAAATGTGAGTGTGGGATGGGTACTACCTATGGTTGGATGGGGATAATTTTGGACCACTGTTGGTGCACCCACATATTCAGTTTTTCTAGATGTCGGTACTATCGAGCTTATTATATGCTCAATCCTACTGAATGTTGTCGGTACTACCAACCTCAATGTTAGTAACATTGAGTCTTTAAAAATCTCGACACACTCAAATTGTCTCTCTCTATCCTAAACCTAGAGCATGGCTTAGGCATTGGTACTACCAAGTTGTTTCCACTAGTATCGATCCCTATTCAGTTAAATCAACTCATCTCTACATAAAGTCAGTACTTCTAAGAAAAATTATGGCCATCCCTATTGAGAAACATCGATACTACAGACATGCTTGTCCGTACTACCGATTTTTCATGAAACTTGACCTTGTTGTCCCTGTGATTGAGTTGGTACTACTGACTTTGTGGTCAGTATTGCCGACTTTTGCTCTATATGTACACTATTGACTTTTTCTCTATCTGCACACCAAACAAGAATGATCAAGATACCTTTTTTACATTGAAAATAAAACAATGCAACTCGAATGTAAAGAACATGAATGTACTGAACAAAATCCTAAATCAGTAAAAGATGGTTAGGTTGCCTCCCAACAAGCACCCTTGTTTTACATCATAGGATCTACGATCAAATCAAGCAATCAGTGAAGCTCAATGAGCTTCAACTCTTTTGCTTCTCGTACCACATATCCCCCAAAGTAGTGCTTTAACCACTAGCCATTTACAAGGAATGGCTTAGCCCCATTTCTTATCTCGAATTCCCCATGGGGAAAAGGTTTAAGTACCACAAATGGACCACTCCGTCTATACCTCAATTTCTTGAGATGCAACTTCATCCCAAAATTGAACAAGAGAACTTTTTTTTGATGATCAAGAGAACCCACCCCAGGAAAGCCCGACATAGTAAACTCTCGAGGCATGATAGGGTGTGGTCTGTGCACCCCCTCCCATGTCAAATCAGCATGGATTGCCATTTGCAAAGTGCCTTCGGTGGGGTTTGAACCTGAGTCCTTTATTGGGACTTACCAAGCTCTTACCATCCGGGCTACTATGGCAAGAATAACAAGAGAACCTTTTGTCTAGGAGTGAACACTCTATGCATGATGTGGCGGTCATGGATCTTCTTTGTTCTCTCTTTCAGCTTTTATAGTCATCCAACATGATCTCATCTAACTCATTATTTCCAACATTCTCTTCTTCCCTACATCATCCAGATTATAATTCAATTTCCTTAGAGCCCATTTGTCTTTATGCTCTAACTCTATTGGTATGTTACATGCTCTCCCATAAACCAAACTAAAAGGAGTGGTTCCTATAAGTGTATTATAGCCTATCCTATATGCCTATGAAGTGTCATTAATTTGCATGCTCCAATTTGTCCAATTGGTTGAGACTATCTTTTCTAAGATCTTCTTAATCTCCCTATTTGACACCTCAACATGTCCCTGTGTTTTTGGGTGATATGGAGTGCCTACCTTGTGCCTAACTCCATATTTGCTCAATATTGCACCACACTTATTATTAGTGAAGTGAGATCCACCATCACTTATTATCATTCTTGGCACCCCAAACCTACAAAACAAGTGGTCTTTCATGAATCTGCATACCACATGAGCGTCATTGGTGCATGATGGAATTGCTTCCACCCACTTAGATACATAATCAATGACAAGAAGTATATATAGATTGGAGTTAGATGACACTAAAGGGCCCATGAAATCTATCCCCCACAAATAAAAAAACACAACTTCTCGAAAGACATTTAAGGACATTTCATGTCTTTTTGATTTATTTCATGCACGTTGACACACATCATAATGAAGCACAAAATTATATGCATCCTTAAAGAGTGTTGGCTAATGAAACCCACTTTATAAGACCTTAGTCATTGTCCTAGAGATAGTGTGGTGTTCCCCAGTAGGTAGGGAGTGACAGTGTGCTAAGATACTCTCCATCTCCCATTCCATCTCACACCTCCTCAAAATCCCATCCCTACACTATTTGAGCAAAATGGGATCATCCCATATGTAGAACCTCAAAGAATTGAAGAACTTATTTTTCTCTAGATATCCGCAGTCTTCTAGAAGATCGCCACAAGCAGAGTAGTTCACAATGTTTGCAAACCACAAATCTTTACTTTTTATAGCAAACAACTGCTCATCAAGAAATTCCTCCACTATTGGTATGTCTATATCCTTTTCATCCATTCTTTCAAGCCTAGATAAATGATCTGCCACCCCATTATCTGTTCCTGATTTATCCTTGATTTCAATATCAAACTCACATAGTAGAAAAATCCACCTAATAAGTCTAGGTTTGGCATCCTTCTTCTGTAGTAAATATTAAATTGCTGCATGATTAGTCCACACAATGACCCTCACTCCTATCAAATACTGGTGAAATTTTTCAAAAGTAAAAACTACCGCCAACAATTATTTTTTAGTGGTTGTGTAATTTAACTGGGCATCATGTAGGATCTTAGAGGCATAATAAATGATGACATGGTTCTTGTCTCGGCATTGGTCTAAAACAACCCCTATAGAATAATCTGATGCATCACATATCATCTCAAAAGGTTGGCTCCAATCTGGGGCCTGCACAACAGATGCAGAGACCAATTTCTCCTTCAACACCTCAAATGCTTTCAAACACCGCTCATCAAATTTAAATTAAGCATCTTTTTCTGATAATTTAGAAAGCGGTTTTACAATTTTTGAAAAAACTTTTATGAAACGTCAATAAAAATATGCATGTCCTAGAAAACTCCTACTCCCTTCACCAGGGACGGTGGAGGTATCTTAGAGATAACCTTGATTTTAACCAGATCAACCTCCATACCTCTATGAGACACCTTGTGTCCCAAGACTATTCCCCCCTCACCGCCATGTGATACTTCTCTCAATTCAAAACCAAGTGAGTGTCTTCACATCTTTGCAAGGCTTTGTCCAGACTATCCAGACAATCTTCAAATGAATCTCCATACACTGAAAAATCATCCATGAAAACCTCAAGACAACGCTCAATCATATCAGAAAAAATGGCAAGCATACATCTCTAGAAATTCGCTGGTGCATTACAAAAACCGAAAGGCATATGATAGTAAGTGAATATGCCATGTGAACAAGTGAAAGCAAATTTCACTTGGTCTTGTGGCTCGATGGAAATTTGATTGTACCCAGAATACCCATCCAGAAAACAAAAATGAGAGTGGCTGACAAGTCACTCGAGAATCTGATCAATGAAAGGAAGTGGAAAATATCCTTAAGTGTGGAAGTGTTCAAGTAATGATAGTCAATACAAACTCACCACCTAATCAACAATGTAGTAGATATCAATTCACTAGCTGAATTTGTGGTGACAATTTCCCCCCTTTCTTAGGAACCAATTAGGTAGACTTACCCAATTTGAGTCAGAGATAGCATAAATTATACCTATCGATAGAAGTTTTACTACATCCTTCTTCACTACCTCGATCATGATCACATTGATATGCCTATGAGGTTGTATTATCGTCTTGGCTCCTTCAATACGGATCTTGTGGAAAAAACTAGGGAAGATCCGCTTGATATCTGCAACAGACCACCCAAACACAAACTGATGAATCTTCAACACCAAAATCAACTAATCCTCCTCCTAGATGCTCAAGGAGGTTGAGATAATGACTGAAAGCTTCTCATTTTCTACCAAAAAGGTATACTTCAAATGTGGCAGCAAAAAATTCAACTCAAGATTTGGAGGACTCTATAGATATGGAATCAATGGTGGCGGAGGTGATCCTAAGTCCTCATAGTTTCTAGTGTAGTAACTTGACAATGCCTTAAGAAACAAGACACACTCCTCCAAGGAACGACATCGAGTGTATTCATCCAAAAAATTATAATTCACGGCTCCAGAGGTAACTGTGGATATGCCTAGAAAAGAGTGGAAGAAGTTGCTTCTTCAATTGTCACTGGCCAATCTTCCTCCTCTACATCATCATGGTATAAACTATCTTGGTTAATGAAATCTCCTTGGTATTCTCTAGAATGTCCATTGCTAATGTGCCTTTACGTACATGTGTCATCACATGATCCATGTCTAGTAATGGCTTCCCTAGAAATAGAGACACCTTTCCATGGACATGCTGTAACATGTGACATTGTGCCTTCTCCTCAGTCATTTGTGTGTACTCGAGCATCTTGATTTCAAAGCGGTCTTCTTTGATGCCCAATGTTAGTCTTCCCCTACCCATCTCTAAGATCATATTTGTTTTGTCTTGAAATGGCCTTCCTAGTAGTAGTTTATTTCTATGATCATCCTACATTTCCATAACCACAAATATGTTGGAAACACAAATATGTCCACCTTGATAAGAACATTTTCACATATACCATACAGCCTGACCACTAAGTTGTATGCTAGTTGTACGGTCATATTTCTCTTCTTGGACTCCTTCAATCCCAACTTCTTAAAAGTTTCAATGACATGAGATCAATACTTGCTCCTAAGTCGCATAAAGCCTCCCCAAATTTGGTCTTCCTGATGTAATAAGATATGTTAAAGTAGCCTAGATCTTGCCTTTTTGGTGGCAGTTTTCCCAAAATGAAGGTGCTAACTTGCTCCTTCAACACCACTACATCTGAGTCAGCTATCGTCCTATTTTTATTTATTATGTCTTTCAAAAATTTGTCATAAGAAGGAATATGCTCAATTGCATCAATAAGAGGAATGTTGACATGCAATTTTTTGAAAGAATCCAGAAACTTATGAAATTTTTGGTCAACCTTCTTAGCCTTCAAGATGGTCGGAAAGGGCACTGGTGTCACTAACTTCCTTTGGTGAGGTGGGACATATGCCTCCTTCCTTGACTCCATTGGTTCAGCAGTTTCTTCATCAAATGCTTTGTCCTGTGATGCAGTGTATGGCTCAATTGGATCAGTAGTCACCACTAGTCCCATGTCATCAACATTATATTTTTCCTCTAGAACTGTCCTCTTTTCATTCAACACTTTCTTCCTACTGTGAAGCAACACTTCCTTCACCTGACGGTTGCTAGAAGGTATGTCAGTATTAGCCTGAAACCCTTATTGTCTTAGCTTCTTCAAGGATGCAATTTATACTACAATCTAATAGATCTGATTCTCTATACCGCGGATATGTGCTCTTGGTTCTGTAATTCCCTCTAGGTATGGACAATGATCATTTCATTCTGACTAAACATCTTGGCTAGCATGTCTTCAATGCGATCTATTTTACTGGACCCCCTGTCCTGTTGTTGTGCACCAACTGTTGTGGTTTGGCTTACTGTGCTTGGGATGGGTCATGCTGAAAGTTATTGGGATCCTTTCAAGAAAACTTGGGATCCTTCCTCCAAGAGTAGTCATTTCCCCTATAGTTCTACTGCCTCACATACATGCATTCTTCTTACTCTCCTCCATAGGAATTTCCATCTTTTGATATAGTTTGGCTATGAGGTCCAACCTCTCATTAAATGTTGTGATGACTTTAGACTATCCAACACTTTTAATGGTTTCTAGATGTTCCCTTTCTTCTCCCCATGACTGATTCTTAGCCATATTCTTTAAAATCTCGTAATACTTGAATGGCTTGTTGTTGAGGAAGAATCATGTTCCAGCATTGTCGACTGTGGTCCTCTCCCCTTGATGCTGACCATAATAGAAGATCTTTACTTGGCCATATAGATCGATCCTGTGATGAGCATCCTTCCTCAGTATGTTTTGAAACCTCTCCCATGCTTTAGAATATGATTCTTCTGCTTGTTGATTGAAGTTGTAAATCTTTGTGACCAACTCATTTGTCTTTTGAGGTGGGAAATAGCACTGAAAGAAAACATCTATCATCCCCTCCCATGTTTCTATTGACTCGGGTGAGAGGTTAAGGAACCGAGACTTTGCTTGTCTTCCAAAGAAGGGCACAATTTCAAGTAGATGACAGTGGTTGGAACCCAATAAATCTTCATCACATTACAACTCTGTACAAAATTATTAATGTGTGTAATTGGATCCTCTGTGTTGTGTCCATGGAACTCTTGTGACTTAATTAGTGTCACCAAGCTAGGATCTATCTTATAACTTTCCACGTTGATAGCCTACCTTTTTATCAGGCCCAACTGAGTTATTACAGACGATGCCTTCATCTTCTCCCAAATGGTCTGCTCTTCTAGTTCTGCATCAACCATTGTTGTTGGTTCAAGTTGAGTTGCCTACGATGGTAAATCCTCCACAAATTCGATATACTCATGTGCTCTATTCGAAGTTGGAGCTACCTGGAGTTGACTCTTCATAATCAGTTCTTCTCATCTGCACCATGAACTAGTATATGAAAATAATGAAATATATGTGAGAACACAGTAGTAGTGATTGAATGAATATTTGAAATTCAATTTAGGAATGGAAAAATAAAAAAATGTGGCCTAGAGTGCCCGGTCACAACACTCATAGTAATGGACACACTATTTTCTTTGGCAACGATGTCAAAATCTTGATGCACATAAACTACACATCAGAAATGCAAGTGCACATATCAATGTATTATAGGCCTAAAGAGGCCCAGATATCGAACACTGAGAAAACGTGTACCCATAAACTACTATTAACAATGGCCCAATTAGCTAGGCTTGAGAAAAAGAATGATTTGGTTGATTCAATGAATAAATTATAAGAATTAAAACTAAGATTATTGGTTGTGATCACAAGTGGAATGAATTCCTTAGGATTATGGTTTCACCACGTTTCACATTGCAACTAACATCATTTCATTAATATTAATATCTCTGACACGATTTTTCTGTGCATAGAATGCAAGTGTACACGTCAATGTAGTAAAGGCCTTTGTGAGGCCCGAGTCAAACTTAGGGACACTGAACTATCAGTAAACTACTACTAACTATTCGTGATCAGCTAAGCCGATTAAAATGGGTTGAGAGTTGTTTTAAAATTAAAAGAAAAAGAAAACAAAATAAAACAATCGATTAAAGGTTTAATTTAATCAATTCAGGTGAAGATCTTTAGGATTGCGGTTTCACCGCGAGTATAAATTTTTTTATAATAATTTAGGTTCATCTCTCAATTCCGGATAGTGGCCTGTAGTCAGAATTGCCCACTGTCGTTGTACAATTCACTACCTATGTCTAGGTA
The DNA here is from genome assembly GCA_963693085.1 of Alisma plantago-aquatica. Classification (NCBI taxonomy): domain Eukaryota; kingdom Viridiplantae; phylum Streptophyta; class Magnoliopsida; order Alismatales; family Alismataceae; genus Alisma; species Alisma plantago-aquatica. The sequence goes on along the minus strand of OY856412.1, from coordinate 768,048,582 downwards.
AGTTCCACAGTCGTAGTAACCTATACCCTAAACTAGGTGCATTAAAAATGACCTCTGGGTTTCCACCATTAATCTTACATCACCTTATTCAAGGGATTTGTAAATTAATGTGATATTCATCTCTTTTCAACCATTAATTCTTCTTTCAAAGTAATTAAGGGCATTAGATTATTATTATGGTGATCAAGCATAACAATATAATTGAGAAAACAAATTCATACCACAGATTTAAGAGATTAATGATGAATTACTATGATAAAAATGTCATACAATGCTTCCCCGGGCTACTCCCGGTCCTAAAGATAAAGGGGATTAGCCATGCATGTTCATCTCAGAGAAAAACATGGTAGAGAAAAGGGGAGACATGGAGAAAAACATGAATAAGTAGTGAAACCCCTGAACAGAGAAGATCCAAGCGTTCCTTGGCGTAGAATGTGTGATCTCCGGCCTTTCGACGGTGGAAAACGTCTTCTTCGGAGTCCGGAATGGCTGGGGCGTGGTTCTGGGCTCCGTTCTTCTCTCCACGCGTTCTCGGGATGTGTGCAACGGCTAATGACGTGATAGATTGCTCTTGGTCACCGTCATTAGGTATAATCACCGAGTTAGGTTGCCAAAATATCACAGCCGTCGGATTTAGATCAATCTGAAGCAAACTTGTATCTGACGGTGTCGATACCATCAACATGAGTCAATGGTATCGACCTTGCGCGATAGCGGCTAGTCTTCTTTTCTTTTCTTTGTCGCGACTGATGCTGACTCGATACCATTGATGAGGGTCGATGGTATCGACACCCTAAGACGTCACTTTTTGTCCTTTTCCGTCGGTGAATCTTCTGGGGTCGATAGTATCGACTTTGGAGTCGATAGTATCGACTCTCTTCTCGCCAGCAACCTGATGGTAAATCGATACCATCGACTCTCCTATCGATAGTATCGACCCTATGATGCTCCTTGCTGCTGGCAACATGTGGTCGTGTCGATGGTATCGACAGCAGCAAATATTCATTTTTCCTGAAATTGCAACACAAAACCACATAACCCGAAATAAAACATATTATTATAATCATTTATGCTCAAAACAAAAAAATAGAGGAGAATTGATGCTGAGAAAGATCATAGACTGAAGTAAATGAATTATGCAATATTAACCACCAAAATGACTAATAAAAGCATAAAACACAAGTAAAACAAGTCTATAAATGCGACTCAAAATCATCGCATCAATCTCCTAACCCTGGACAAAGAGACCTCTAGCAAGAATTACCCACTCTCGCAACATAATTCACTACCTAATCTACTACCAATCCCATTATCATAGCAAATGTGCTATTACTTAGGTGCTTTACCGAAATCTCTGGGTTATTCTCTTCACACTTGTAAGCCCTCTCTCTAGGTGCGATATAAAATGTGTAAATCTATGGTTTTACAACCCTTAATCCCTCTCTCAAAGAAATTAACGGTCTAAACAACTACCTATGGTGATCAAGCACAAATAATCTTGATGATCTCATAGAAATATATCCAAAAATTAAGAGAAACATGGATATTAAATCATAATCATCAGATACAATGCAAAATTGGGCTACTCTCAGGTCCTCAGAAACAAGTGTATTAGCCCATTATGATTTCAGTTACTCTACACATAGAAAAAGAAGAAAGGAATGATAAAAACATCACGAATAAGGAAAAAACCCTGAAAAAAGACGGTATGGATGGTCCCGTCTGATGAACGTTGTGATTTGTCATCTTCTGGCTGGAAATCCGGCCACCGGAAGTGCTCGAACCACCTGAAACGTTGCTTTCTCATCTCCTTCCTCTCTTATCCACTCTCCATTATCGTACGACTAAATATGACATGATACCTAAGTCTGGCTGAACTCCCCCTAAGTCGTAGAACTGACTTAGGGTGTCATTACGTCTCAACCATCATATTAATGATGATCTTTAATAAGGCTTGATCTCATCCTGTCAGTATTTCCATCTTGGTTTCGATAGTATCAACACCGTTGATATTTGTGATCCATTGTAGCTATTGGTACCACCAAGTTGATTGTTAGTAGCACTGAGATTTTATTTGAATCAACCTATTGGATTTTTGGTGCGAGTTAGTACCACCCAACTGATCATCAGTAGTACTGATTCTTCTCTAAAATGCTCATGTTGATCTATCCATAGTACCAATTCCTCTATTAGTATTATCGATTTTCCCCGAGTTAGCATGTTCCTTTTTATTAAATGTCGGTACCACCGACGTGCATGTCAGTAGTACCGAGCTGTGTTGTTTCTTGTAAAATAAAATATGACAGAAACGAACATAAGATCCAAAATAATCACAAAACATTTAGAATAGTAAAAATAACAATTATTTGATGCAACTAAGTGTCCCATGCTTATGATGATAAATAATGCACAAATGATATCAAAACAAACAATAAGTGCACATAAATCCATAATAGCCAACTTGTGAGAATGATAATTATTCAGTGCATCAACACCTTTTATGATTAATCAAATTATTTACAAGTTATGCCCTTACAATCATCATATGATTGGCTCTCTGGGCATACATACCAACAGTGATGGAGGTCACCAAGGATGGGATCTTTAGTGTTGGTGGTCACCAAGGTTTTTATGTGCCCTCTAGTGTTGGTGGTCGCCAAGATCTCTAGAGTCACCTACGGTCGGTGGTCGATGAGATTTGAATTCATCTGGATCGCTAAAACCACCTAAGGTTGGTGATCATTTGGTTTTCTAGCCACCTTAGTCACCAACAACCTTAAGTTTCCAATGAACTTTCTTGTTTTAGTCGTCAGGTGCTGATCGATATGGTCATCTTAGTCACATGTATGATGTGATTTCATGGGTGAGATGCTTTGACCTTGGACACATGGTAAACTTGTCTAGACACCTCTACCTTCTCTTCTCTCTCACCCATAGCCATATATATACCTCTCGCCTCTCATGAAACCAAACATTGTGAACCCTCTCTCTCTCTTCTTGCTCTTGGAGCTCGTCCCCTCTTTCTTGGTGGTGAATGAGGAGCTCAATGTTGAAGAAGGAAGCTAATTTTTCTTGCATGTGCACCTAGGGTTTGGATCTACCCTAGTTGAGGTCCTTTGGTGCTTCCTTGCTTGGTTCCTTGACCTAATTAAGTGATATATCCCTCTTTTCCTTCACTTTTCTTATTGCCATATCTTCTTCTCTTTCTTCTTAGTCAGATCCATGGTGAAGCTTGGACTAGAGGTTGAAAACACCTTCTTTCTTGCCTTTTCAACCTAGGGTTTACTTCCTTTTGGAGAAGGGACTAGCTTGTCCAAGGAGAGTGCCCAAGCTAGGATTTGTACCTTCTTTTTGTTTAAGCTACCTTGCTGTTTAGAGTTTCAACATAATCTTCTAGGCAAGTTATATAACTTTCTCCATGATTATTGTTTACTCTTACCTTGCATGTACATGATTTTGCCCTAAAATATTGTTCTAAGTAGGAAGATGTACCTAATCTAGGGTTCGTATTTATATGGTTATTCTTGAGTAGTGTATCTTCTTGGGAGAAACTTAAACCTTGTGCATGAATCTTTCTTGGTAATGGAAGTTGTGTACTTGCATGCTTGTAGAAATGATGGTTTTGTTCTCTCAAATGATAGTTTCTAATTAGGGTTTTGAATTGATCTTTCTCTTTGTGATGAAACTTGATGTCCTTTCAATTTCTTAGTGGTTACCAACCTATTTGGAGTCTTAATGGTTGATAGGGTTTTGGTCTTTTCACGGTCTCAAAGATTTTGAATGAATGATGGTCGCCGAGATTTCCCTTATGTGGTCGATGAGACCTTATTGTTATGTGGTCGCCAATGTTTTTATTTTCTAGATTGTTCACTAAGATGTTGACATCATGAGTGGTCGCCAAGATTATGGAATTAGTGGTTGCCAAGATTTGAACTCTTAATCGATCGACAATTTTTGATGAACCTAGTGGTCGCTATGTTTAGTAACCCTAGAGGTCGCCAAAGTGACCTAACCCTAGTAGTCATTGATGTTCTTGACTCTTAGTAGTCGTTGAAGGTTCTTTGACCTAGGTGGTCAATGAGAATCCAAACCCTAGTGGTCATCAACCTTTTTGACCCTTGGTGGTCGATGACTTCTATGACCTTAGTGATCGATGAAGTTTTGATGCATGTTGGTCGTTATGATCTTGAATCTTAGTGGTCTCTAAGGAACCAAACCCTAGCGGTTTTCAAGGTGCCCCTAACCTATGTGGTCACTATGTTTCCCTGACCTAGGTGGTTGATGAAATTCCCTGATCCTATGGTCAATGATTGTGTTCAATCTTATTCTTTCATGATTTATGGAGATTCTAAGAATTAGGGTTTATCCTTGAGTGATGTTTTGTAACCTTAATTCAACTCATATTGTTAAACCTAACCCTAAATTCAAGCAAGTGATGATCATTCTTAGCTTCTTGAGTGATTAGTATGATGATGTACTTTCTCTCTCTATGTTGTTGTAACCCTAATTTGTTGTCATACGAACATCATAGCTCTTAAAGGTAATGTTGTATCAATCTTATGTCTCTCATTTATGGTGATGGTATGATGAGTCTTAATGAGGCATGGAAAGAGTAATGATGTTATTACATTGAATGATGTGATGGTTTTATGACCTTTGGGCATGGTTGAGCCCTTAGTGAGGTGTTATCCTCTTCATGAGGCAACAAGGATTTGTATTCTGTGATGGTATGATGATGATTATGGTAACATGCTATTATCCTCTATGTTGTTGTAACCCTAATTTGTTGTCATATGAACATCATAGCTCTTAAAGATAATGTTGTATCAAACTTATGTGTGTCATTTATGGTGATGGTATGATAAGTATTGATGAGGCATGGAAAGAAAATGATGTTCTTATAGGGAATGATGTGATGGTCTTAATGACCTTTGGGCATGGTTGAGCCCTTAGTGAGGTGACAAGGATTTGTAGTCTATGATGGTCTGATGATGATTATGGTCTCATGTATGGAAATACCATGTGATGATGTGATAAACATTATATTTAATACATTTTATATCTTCTGAAGTTGCAATCTACCCATTTTTTGTAGAACACTTTTAGGGTTTGTATGTAACTTGATTGATGCAGCTTAAATCACCCAATTAACACTAACTAACCAAGTGAAACCCTAATCATGTAGTTCCCTATGTCATAGATCCTCTCTAGTGTAGGATTGTTGGATGGTGAAATGAGTATTCCTTTAATGGAAGTTCAAAGTCAAATAGTGTTGAGTATATGCATTTTTTGAGGATGGTTGTAGTCATACCTCGACAGGATAATGGTCGAGGCCATATCTCAGATGATCATGACTCAGTATATGTGATATGATTGAGGAAAAATATAGTTGTACCTTGGATGTTTGGGTTTTGCATACCCTGGTTACTAGTGTCACGACCTATATACCAAGGGCGGACTAGCTTGTTTTGTAGTTTTACTATATATGTCACTGTGGCTGACTCATACTGGCAAAGGGTGGATGAGATCTTAGCATTCCGAATCTCCCAGATCTTATGCTGAATTGATTTTGACTTAGTAGTGGTCAGTTGGAATTTGAGTGGTATACCTCAAATTCTTAGAGCTTGATAAAAGACATAATTCATCTATGTAGTATATCTATTTAGGGTTAAACATGATTCACATTGGATGTTAAACTTTTCCTTGCTTCTTATACTGCCTAGTTGCTATATAATGTAGTAAGAGTAGTCAACTATTTAGTAAACGATAGTCTTATCTGTACTTTTATATACTTGTTATTCATTGCATAATGTTATGTATATCTACTTAATTTTCTTAATAATATAACCTACTATATTCAATAATCATTTTTGAGAGTTATATCTCTCGAAGGTACGTTGGTCTCACCTTGTGGGTCACCACATATTTTTAGGTGGTTGTCAGTGATGTCGTCAGGATAATGGTGGTGAAGAAGAACAGTTTGGAGAGCAGTAGGAGAAGAAGGTAGTATAGTAGTTAGTGTATCCTAGAGTCTTCCCCATACTCTCAAGTCCGGATAGGGGATGTTTTATAGATGATATGATCATAGACTCGAGTTTTTGATAGTGCGCCATTATTTGTATATGGCATGTATATGTGGAATCATATCTCTTGTAAAAGGTTCTGCTTCAACCACTGAACATACATATAAATACCAAATATGGTATGTTTCCATATACAAGTTGACAGACCTTTATGTAAATGTTTCTAAACATGATGGTAATATTTAAACCAGTTTTAATTTACCCATTTCTCTAGTTATGTAGTTGTTTAGTAGTTAATCACATGTTTTGTTTTGAGTAATCTTGTATATTGCGGAAGGGCATCATAATGATCATCATATACATAAAATATACAATTCAATTTAAGATTTGAGATTTCATTTGAGCAAGTTATACTTATTGTGTTCAAATATGACTACATACATGTCAACTAAATTTACTAACATATCGCCCGTTGGCTGATTTTTAAGAAAAATCAGTGTAAAAATATAGTTATCTATCCATAAAAATTTCCATATATCTTAAATCAATAGATTAGGAACTAGGAAAACAAAGATCAATGAGAAATGATCTAAATTAGTATTATTTATTTCCCTCCCAATTGATTTTGCAATTGCATACAAATACCAGCATTGATCTTGATCATCTTAGCCATATATAATTAGGCTTTCAACACGATTACAAAGCTTAAGAAAGATATAAACATCTCACCTAAGGTTCCAAGCACCTTAAAACGTCCCATACAATCTGAATTTAAAGAATTCCATCAAGGTTATAGCAATAGATTCCATTTCTTCCTCCTCTCAGCTCAAAAACCCTAGATAAGGAGAATAGGAGAGAAAGATAGAGAAAATATGGTAATTTGCTATATCTTTGGTTCAAATCAGAGGAGGGACGAAATCTATACATGTGAGAGAATCATCACCAAGAAAAGTTATCTAAAGAGGGTCAACTTACTTGATTCCATCATTTCTAGGAAGATGAAACCCTAATTCACCAATTCCACCACTTTCTCCTCTCAAAACCCTATATCTCCTCTCTTTATCTCTCACAATTTTCATTTCTTGGATGAGAACCACAAACTATGGGAGCTAATAGGGTGTTAGGTTTATCATATATATATATATATATATATATATATATATATATATATATATATATATATATATATATATATATATATATATATATATATATATATATATCAACTAAGGTGCTTGTTATAATTACAAACAAGCTCCTCATTACATTGTTTTATTTATTTAGATTGGTTGGTTGTTTGTGTTGTGAATACAAAAAAACTTGACCAACACCACTCTCTAGATTAGTCAAACATCGTCCAAAAATTATGAAAATTTAACTCAATGTCTGAAATGAATTTTCCAATCTACACTTAAGATTTTAGAACATGAAGATGTATCACTAAAAAGATAAAAATCAAATACTAGACTAATATATTTCACCTAAAATGCATGATTGGCTGAGTTTGTTCTGTAGAAACTCGACCAATCAACATGTTAAAAAAGCAATAAAAATTTTGATAGTTTTCAAGAACATTTATAGTTGAATTAAATATTCAAATTTTAAGTACATAAGAATTATAAATAAAATAGTAAAATTCATTTCTAAACCACTATATTTATCAGTTTTTGTATTCATATGCTACCAAAAACCCTATTTTTTGTCGATTAGGGTTTTCAATTTACAAACCCTAATTATTTGAAATAAGGCATGCTTAGAGTTTCAGATTAGTCTTAAAACATCATAATTAGACTATCGTCATTGCTTAGTCTTATGAAATGATCAAGCTACTAAGCATGCAATCATCTAAGTAAACCCTAATTAGATGACTAATTTGAAAATGGGTCATTACAACTAGTGTTGGTCGCTTTCTTCTCTATTATCGCCATTTGTTGCCACTACCTTCACTGTTGTTTCTATCTCCGTCACTGTAGCCTTTGCTGATGTTGCAGCCATTGCTAGCTAGCCACTTTGACAATGGCTACTAGTGACCTTTGTTTTGAGGTATTTTTCTAACATTTCCTTATTTTTTCTTTATTTTGTATTTTTGGATTAATATTTTTGTACAATTGCATTTCATGTATATATTTTTATATAATTGGATTTGGTGTATTTACTTTATTTTTTTTCTTTGTTTTTTCATTTTTATATGATTGGTATTAATGTAGAATTTTTTTATGTCTAATTATAATTGAAATACATATATAATTGCTTGTTTGATTTGTTTGAATGTATAATTGTATAAGTTTATTTGTGATGATTGCTCATTTATCGTCTATGTTGGCTGCAGTTTGAATGTTTTATGGATAAATGGTCACACCTAAGAACTAATACACCAAATTGATATGAATTTCACCTTTTTTTAAATAGCTCAATATCATTAAAAGTAAGCTATACGACATCTACAAGATAAACATCTCTCATCTAGTAACCAGGTAGAAACTCCTTTTGCGGAAAGACATAGCACAAGGCTCAGATTGGGATGAGATAGGTACATTTTAGCACCGTCCACCTCTTGTAGTGGTTGTCCAAAACAGCTATCTGAGATTGAATTCATCAATCTACACGAGCCTATGAGTACATCGGGAGAGGAGTTTGCATATCCATTGGATGAGATTACCATCATGAAGACAATGAAGGATCACCTAAAAAAGAGCTCGACCACAAAGTAACAACACAGATACCACATCCCACAAAACTAGACTAGAAACACAACTACCAGCGATGAGCACTAAGGTTGCACCAACCAAGAGACCCGGGAAGGAGGCCAAACCCCAGCGATGCAGATACAGAGGAAGGATGGCTCATGTGGATACAAAGGAGGGGAGTAGAGGGTGCTAGGAACTCCACCACCACTCCCGACCACCACTGCAAACAGGGGCGGAAGACCCGCATGAAGCACAAACCCAACTTACTCCTCCTCTTCCTGAAGCACCAATAGGTGCCCGAGCTCACCGTCCACCCAAGAAGGAACCCGAGGCACGACCACGACCAACAAACGACCACCACAGATAAAAAAAGACTGAGATAAAAAGGAGCACCAACAAAATAGGAGTTCCTTGCTCCCACGAAGGAGAGACTAACTAGAAGAACAACCAAGCCAATGAACGATGACTGAAATGAAAGATGAAGTTTCCACAGACACCAAACCATAGGCTGATGAGCAGCAACTAAGATGGCAGATGACGCTGGACCAAACAAACAACAAACTAAAAACTAAGATGAAACATAGAACAGACCAAGAAGAAATAGAGGGAGAAAACTTGGCTTCGTCAACAGTCGATGAGGCTACCCTTATGACGGCAACCCTTCAACCAGGAAGCATCCAGATCTAGTCCATGCCTCACCAAGGAAGACGACGCCCCTCCCTACTCAGTGCCAACTCCACTGATCGGGTCGGACCAGCAGCCGTCAAGCATCAGAGCAGGAAGATGGAAGGACAAGCATCGACAATTCCCCCTTCTATTGACTCACTCGACGCCAAGCTTGAAAAGCCTAGGAGGAGAGGGATGACGCTCATCGGCGGCCAAAGCCTCTCCCCCCAGGCGTCACCCAGTTGTTGGAGGGAAACCCTAGTCGCCCAAAATTGACAGAGCGAGTTCTCATCCACGCTTGAAATTGTATTTTTGAATTTCACCTAAATTAACTTGATTTAAACTAAAATTTACATGCATTTACCTAAATTCAATACCATAAACCCTAATCCATATAAATTGGCATATATCTTGTTGGTCTAGAAACCCATAACTTAGAAACCCAAACTCTTAAACACACTTAGGATGTAAGCATATATTGTGTGTTTGGTTTTCAAGAAAATCTCGATAATCATTTTCCCGTTTGTTCTCTAGGTACATATGTAGGTCAATAATTACCCATCTATATCATTGTACTTGGAGAACTATGGCAAAATATTGTTAAAATATTCTTGAAAGCCAAACATGCATTGTTACATTTACTATTGAGATTAAGTGTGTGAGAATGGGAAACGTTGTATAAATTCATTAATATGAATGCTTTAGACATATTTTGTGGCCTAAAACCCATTCAGGATTTACCCATTATGAGTAAATCTTAGATACTCCCCAAGTTGGACTGTTATTGAAAACTTAATCCCACTTAAGATGTGAGTGTGTAATGCATGTTTTGTTTTTAAAAATATTTCTATAGTAATTTCCCCATTTGTTATCTATATACATATATAGGTGGGTATTTTCCCACCTACATCAATTTACTTGGAGAATTGGGGGAAATGTTACCAAAATATTCTTGAAAGACAAACACACATTTTACACTTGCTGTTGAGATTCAATGTACAAGAATGGTATTTGTGGCACAAATTTATCAATATGAATGCTATATACTATTGTAAAACTAATTTGGTATCACTTTAAACATATTTTATTTGAAAACTGATGTAGCTAAAACCAAATCGATTCAACACTCAACGCAACATCAGTTTAAGGTCATAATGATTCAACATTGTATGTTCATTGAAAATTGTTGAAATGATGAGTTTACTATGTAGGTTCTATTGCTTATGTAGGAATCACACTAACAACTTGAAAGTTGATAATGTTGAAGAAATCAAAATTCAATTCCTAGCAACATGGTTGATGCAATGCTAGATAGTTGTTAGGTAAATAATACTAATATGCACTCCTTATTTAGAAACATGGTGCATGATGCTGAGAAATCATTATACTTAGGTTGTACTACATTTATGAGGTGAGTGTTGTGGTTGAGAATGTATATAGCAAAGGATAACGATAGGTGGAGTGATAAAATTTTCATGTATCTGTTGTCTTTGTTGAAAGAAATTCTTCTTAAAGGAGCAAGCTTTCAATTGCGACGTACAAAACAAAAAAATATTGTGCCCAATGGGAATGGAGGATAAGAATATACATTGCATGCCCAGATGATTGTGTCTTATTTCAAAAGGACTATATCTATTTGAAAGATTGTTTAAAATCCAGTGCATCAAGGTACAAAATGAGAACTTCGAGTATGACCAAGCTGGCTTTCCTGCCAAGATGATGGAGTATCTACCTAAACACCACAATTTTAGTGCTTATTTACTAATTTAATAGATGCATACAATCTATATTGATATGCAGAGGCAAAGACAAACTATGTTATCCCACAACATGCGTCTAATTCCCCATAATGTAAGAAAAATATTTTGTTGAACCCTGAATTTGGTGAAGAATTTAGGAATCTAAGAATTGGATTTTTTTGCTTATGGGATACACATAATCTTTTGAACAGATTCTTGGTTCTAATCATGATTTCCTGACCCTTCTCATGACCCACTACGTTGTTATAAGAGAATACACTTTACTTCTAAAAATTCATACCTAAGTGAAGATCTGGAGTGATTGAGGAACTAGATATAGTATGGTTTAAATTTTCAACAATTTGATACTTGAAATACTAATATTCTTGATACATATAGCATACTAAAAATAATAATATGTTGTGTGGATTCAATCCCTAATTTTTGTATTGTAGCATTAAGATTCAACAATAAATTTGAGAAGACGAAAGTTTATACATCAATAAAAAGTAATAGTTCAATCAATGTGATACATGTAACACTAACATATGACTTCTATTTCATTTCTGGATTATTCTATGTATATCATCATCACTCTGTCACTTTTCCAAAACAATATTGAGTTAGAAAAAGTTTGCTCCAAATGGAGCTTCATGAGTAATCACTAAAAATAAACTTCATGTTGGCCCCGTATTTTAAACCCCCAGCAATATCAACCTAAAAACTATATTGAACACTTATTATGAAAAGCACACAATAGACATGAAATTAGACATAAACATCACTCACAATGGTTGTGAACTCTAACTAGGGTTACATATAATATTTTAATCACTTTTAGCTTACTTTTACAATTATGAGGTGTTTAAATTCTAAATCATATGATGACAATTGAATGTTTAATATCATGATTAAACTTATTTTACATATTTATATTTATGAATTTAAGAATATTCTTCCATATTCATCATTAGGGGGTCATTTCAATACAACTAAACAAATTCTTATAGATAATGCATAAAGAGGAACTATGCTAAAGTAATCATAAAGATCTTGTTTCCCATTGGAATCAAAGTGTAACCCCTAAATTATCATTTGTTATATTATTAGTCATTTTGTGATGTTTCAACACTTTAACATTATAAAGTACATCATCATGAATCGAAATCACATACATGTGGTTTTCAATCAACATCCTTGAATCATATTCTTTAGCAAATTCCGTGTACATCAATATACTTTCATTTATTCACAGAGAGAAGGATTCATGCATATCCTATAAAGAATAATCATATTAGAGTTGTAGTTGAGTATTTTGTATCATGCTCATTATATTACTTATCTCATTCAATCCTTTAATCTATAAATATATTACTTAAATAATTATATGTTTATTTTTACACATTAGATCATCATGCTCCATCTTGCTAGGTATATGAAACCACTTCTGAGTTGTTTTGTCTTAAGATTTCTTATTATGTTTTATTTGTATTAGGTTAGATACATAACACCAGAATAAAACACATTGAATAATGATTTATACTTACTTTTGTAACATATCATTATTTGTTATCATTACCAAACGCAATCCCTATTTAGATTGCCACAAAAAATGATTTGAGTATTGGATGAATTGATCTCAAAAGGAATACTTAGATTACCTATATCATTGAAAAGTTCCTCCTTTCCAGGTAGCTCATCTATAGGTACTTCATGAAGTTTTCTTGTTCTAAGACTGAGTGAAGACAAAGAACATAAAAGAGGTTGGTGATGGTATGTTTATTGTCTCATAATGTGGGTCAAAGTAAAAACACCAAAATGGCAACACCTTTTGAGATCTCACTATGCTGCCTCACCGAAGCAATCAAAACCAAGCTATCCTTGTTGAGGTATTGTCAATGGTTATCAAAATAGTACTATTGAGGTTCATCTATCTAGGGCTACCCTATCTAGGCTAGTTATCACCACACACATCAACGACAAGCCACAATCATCAAGTATAAAGATTTCATCAACAAAGAATAATATGGATCGATATGAATCAATCCCAACAAAGAAAATCAAAATTCATTCAAATAACTTAACTAAGATGTGTAACAATATTAGTATGAAGCTAGATATATCATTTACTTTATATCAAGGATATTTCTAGAAAATGATTGAAAAAATATCATAATAATTGCAAATGAAGTTTGAACAATATTTATGTGAATTCTTATTATTTCTCACAGAGATGTCTTAGAATAGATAAGATTCTATACAAATGATAATAAATTGTTGTTTAAAATCTATCTATTTTTTTAATTGATTCAACCATCCACTTAATGTATATAAAACATAAACTTATGTAAATATTATACATTTAAATCCTCACAAATAATATATAATAAGATGAAAGTCAGGTTCACTTTACTCCATCTTGAATGTCCACCATGGCTAGATTTCTTCATTAAATCCACCTCCAGTGGTCCATGTTTTATACATACATGTAAGAAAAGGGAAAATGCATCTATATAGAGAAACAATATAAATTTATTTTAAATTCATACCAAACTAGGTATTACATTAAATCAAAATATTTGATGTTTAGAAAAATTTAGCCTATTTTAGCCAAGTTTTAGTTTGAAACCCCACCTCCATCAAACTTATGGTAAAATCTATCATATAAATGCTAGTTATCATCTCTTCTTCATCATCTTGGTTTATCCAATGTGGAACAATAATTTAGGTGCATATACTTGAGTGAAATCTATTTAAATCTATTTAAATCAATTGAGGTGCTTAGGTTAGTTGCATTGGATTTTTTTATTAATTTAAATTTTTGCATTAAAAACTTGGTTGGTCTTTAAATGGTCGATATGACCTTTTAAGATGTTTGAACTTTAAAAGGGGAGTTCATGCCTTTGAACCTCAATTGGAACAAAATTGGAAAAACCTTCTAAAGTTGGCATGCCACAAAAAGCCAACTGACTTATTTCAAAAGGTTGAGTGACTTTTGGCCCCAAGCGTGCCAAAGTTAGTCAAACTTACACAATAGGCCCTAATCCCACCTCCAATCAATATCTAGGGTTTCTTAATTAATTTATAATTTCAAACTAAGCATAATATATCCTTATATAACCATAATTTACTTGATATTGTTTTTTAGTTTATTACTACATTTTTGACATGTTGCATCGATAGATGTGACGTAGGTATGTAAAAGAACAATAGAAAAAGCTTCTGCAATGGTTTTAGAAATGAAAGTGTCACAATAATTGGCAGCGGCAATTGAGGAAAAACTCAACTACTATTTTTATTACTATATCAGTTTTGTAACTTAAATAAACATCACAAGTATCCTAAGGAATTTATTTTCTTGAAAAATTTTAATATGATAAAATAACACTATGGTTTTATGTAAACCGACACAATAACCTCCCCAAATATCTTACTCGCAAAATAACATTTCCCGTGAAAATCCGATGGTGTCAGTTTTACTAACCTAAATCAATGTAAAACCTCAAAATTAGAATTTAATCAACCTCAAAATTGTGATATTCCTACAATGCTTCTCATGAAATACCTTTTCCCTATAAATTAGCCATTTGTGTCAATTTTGCAAAGCAAACTAATATGCCATGTCTGAGTTTTATGAATGTGGGCCACAACTTTTTTCTTTGCAAAATCAATGTAGAAATTCTTCATTATTATGTTGTTTTTGAACTAAAACCAATGTATATTAAACAATCAAGTGTTTCTTCAGATAAAGCAATGGCTATTTCCCTGATATGACACTATATGTTTGTTGATAAAACCCATATTTCTCTCTCTCTACCTCTTTATGAAACCCTTTGTTCCCTCATGATTCCTTGAAAACTCCTAGGCGACCATGTTAATGTCCCTAACTCCATCCCTCTTTGTCTCTCTCACCACTGCTACCTCTTGCACTCAAGCCACTACCAATTTTGGTGCTACTAGTGTCAATCACCTGCTGCTCTACTACCGCTGGTTGTTGCTACTATCACTACCATTACCCCCACAGTTTTTTATGCTGCTGGTATCACCGCTACTGCTGCCACCACCACCTCTATTGATGCTCTCTCCACTGTCACAACTACTGCCATCACTACTACCACCCTTAGCACCACCTCTAATACCACTACCGCCATCGCTACTAGATATCCAGTTCAACAATAGATGTTGGTGACCTATAATGAGGTATTTTTCTACCTTTTCCCTATTTTATTTTAATATTTTGCTTTATTTTTGAATTTTTTGTATAATTGCATTTCATATTTTTTTTTATATAAATGGATTTGACTTTTTTGTTTTTTTCTTTATTTTGGCATTTAATTTTTTGTATTATTGGAATTAATGTTGAATGTCTTGTATATCTAATTATAGCTAAAAACACATGTATAATTTCTTGTTTGATTTGTCTAGAATGTATAATTATATATATTATTTATTCATGATGAATGTTCATTTACTCTCTATATGGGCAAATTTGAATGTTGTATTGATATATAATCACACCTAAGGATTAATACACTAAATTGATATGGAATTTACATAAAATAACTTGATTTAGAATGAAATAGATACATAGTTACCTAATCCTAAACCCTAAAACCTACATATATCCATAAATGTTGCTGGCTTAGAAACTCAAGTCTTGGATAATTCTAGGTTTGTGACTGTTCTTGAACACTTAGAATGTGAGTGTATAATGTGTGTTTGGTTTTTAGGAGTATTTTGATAGTCATTTCCCCCTTTGTTCTATGGGTACATACCTAAGTGGATATTCACACATCTAGATCAATATACTTGGAGAACTATAGAAAAGATTCATTAAAATATCCTTAAAAAACAAGCAATATACGCTTACTAGGGAGATCAAGCGTTACAAAATGGTGTCGGTGGTACACATTCATTAATATGAATGCTAATGACAGATATTTTGTGGCCTAGGCACCCGTCAAAGATTGAGTCATTAGGAGTAAAACTTGGTTAGTCCCTGGTTTGGGACTATTCTTGAGCACTTAATCTCACTTAAGATGTGAGGTTAAAATGCATATTTGTTTTCAAGAATATATAGACAATGATTTCTCCGTGTGTTCTCTGGTTACATGTTGATTGCCTAAGGCAAGTGAGTTTTAAATCGTATATATCTCAACTCTTCAATCACTCGCAAGTATACATGATCAATTGTAGTTGGCGTCGAACTATAGAGAGATAGGCTAGCTAGGTGCAAAAGAGCTAACTTTTAACAATCTAAGTTAGATTACAACAGTTGAGATTGATTTCAATAAACTAGATGAAAAGCAAACAACAAAAGCTTAAAATCAGAGGTTAAGATCAGATTTTATAAGTTGGAGAGTAGTAGCTCAGCTGGTTCGCAGCACAGGGTCCCTCACGAAGGGTCCTGGGTTCGAATCACGTTGGGGTTGTTTGGAAAACATTTAATCCCACCATGTCAGTCGGACTCTGATGTGATTTAAAATGGGGTGACTCTGTTGAGTGGGTCGTAGGGTCCCCCCGGGTTTACCAGCTCTGCTATCTAGGCCTCCACCTGGGGAGTTGGGTTTCCCCCAGTCACCAAAAAAAAAGATTATATTTTATAAGATCTTAGACAAGAAACCATACTATCACATCATGTGTAACTACAAAATTAAATATGCTAATAAATCTGCAAGGAGGTTGCCATCATCATACACCTCCCGATGACATGTGAAGGTTCTCATATCCACATAGCACTCTCGTGTCTATGCTTAGATTAGACTACAACCCTGGACCCTCAACATTCTCCAACCACTCTGGTGGTCAAGAGCATGTTGCCATGAGATCTACTCCCTACTCCCCCACACATTCTCCCAAATAACACAAGGGAGCATAAAACATGTACAATTGGTGGCCAGTCAAGCATATAAGCAACAAAACACCATAGAAACTCATAGGGGAGCAAAATAAATAGCATAAGATATAAATTATGAGTTCACATGAGTCATAGATAAAGGTTCTACTTGTACATGATGAAGAAACACAAGTAAATTACAAAATTTTTAATGTTTCCATGAGAAGAGAGAAGAAAAGCTAAAAGTAACCAAGAATGAAGTGGGAGGAGTAAAATTACATGTTTAGGATGAAGTTCCACCCTTATAGCTACTCCAACTCAAACTATCTTCCCACCCGAGAAGCTTGGCCAAGGTAGAAAAGCTCAGATACACCCTTGGTGGAGAAAGAAGAAGGAAATGGTGAAGAAATGAGGTTCTCTTTCAAGAAACCTCCTCTTCTTCTCCAAATTCACCCCTCCCTTGCTCTGTAACTCTCTTTAGTTGAAATATGCTTCAAATGACAAGTCATAACCACCCCAAGTGACTCCACTCATTTTTAAAATGAGGTACAATTGCTTTTGAAATATGTAGAAAACTTGTAAAGACACGACGTGTCTTTGTGAAGACACACCATGTAGCATAGTGTAACCGACGTTTGAACTGCTTCGCGTGATAAGTACACAACATGTTCTAACAAAGACACCCCATGTAGCTACAACTGGAGTTGACGTGGGTAAGTGATAACATCGTGTGTTAATAGACACACCCCTGTGTGCTTGGGTAGAAAATTGAACTTTGGCCTTTGAACGTGCAGACACGCTGTTTCTTAATGATGAAACAACGTATATTTTGTTTAGTAGTTTGGGGATGAAGTCCTCTAGAAACTTACACACCCATGTGTTAAATAACACACAATGTGTTCTTTGCTTTGCGTGGGGAATGCTCTTTTTTTAAAAGTTACACGCCGTGTACAAATAAAGACACATCATGCCTCGTGCTATTTCTTCAAGATCAGCTCTATATCAGTTGCAAATCATCAGGGAATCCAACTAAGGTCAGATTTGGGTTGGATTATATTCATGTTGTCATCTTTGATGTATACATGTGATCAACATCATGCAATAAGTAAAACAACTAAAAGATGGCAAATAAAGTATGTGATTAGAGGCTATATGAAAGGCAAAAATGAACTAAATTTGTATGTGGAGATGTGAAAAAAGTAGATATGAAATGTGCACATCATTACATATATAGGTGGGTATTCTCCCATCACATCAGTGTACTTGGAAAACTGAGGGGAAATGTTTCCGAAATAATCTTGAAAGACGAACACACATTTTACACTTACTATTGAGTTTCTATCTTCAAAAATAGTATATGTGGTATAGATTCATCAATATGAATGCCAAATATTGTTGTGAAACTAATTTGGTCTCACTTTAAACATATTTTATTTAGAAATTGATGTATCTAGCACTAGATCAATTCAGTACCCAGTTAAGCATTAGTTTAGGGCCCGAATGGATCCATATTGGATGTCAATTGAAAATCGTTGCACTAACAATTTTTCAATTGGTCTTGATGAATTTATAAGATTTGCATAGGAAATTAGGAGACAACTTGGAGATATGTTTTATCAAATCTATAGAAATAGCAGTGACAACTAGAAAGTCAATACTTAAAAAAAAATCAAAAGTCATGTCATATGCAATGGGATTATACATGGCTATATGGAATGGTAATTGCATGGAGAGATTCCTACTATGAGACCAATATATTTTTATAGTGGAACTTGTGTGGAAGAAGAAATGTCCAACGATGTTGATGTGAAAGAGCCAATCCTGAAAGACATGGTTGATGTGATGCTAGATAATTGTGGAATAGATCTTACTGATTCACCTTTTTTATTGAGAAACATTGTACTTGATGCTGAGAAACCATTATACTTAAGTTGTACTATGTATATGAGGCTAAGTGTTGTGTTGAGATTGTATATCCTAAATGATAACAATAGGTGGGGTGACTAAATGTTCACATCTATCTTTGTTGAAAGCAATTATTCTTGAACGAAGTGAACTTCCAATCTCAACATACAAAATAAAAAAATGTTGTGACTAATGGGAATGGAGACTAAGAAGATACACGCATGCCTGAATGACTGTGTTTTATTTCAAAAATACTATATCCATTTGGTAGATTGTCCAAAATGTAGGGCGTTAAGGTACAAAATGATGACTTTGAGTAAGACAAAGACTGGCTCTCCTACCAAGGTTTCAAAGTATCTACCTAAATACCACAATTTTAATGCTTATTTGCTTATTCAAAATATGCAAAAAAACCTATCTTAGCATGTAGATGCAAAGACAAAAAATGATGAGATCTTAGAACATACATCTGATTTCTCATAATAGAAGAAAATTGATTTATTGTATACCAAATCTGGTCAAGAAATTAAGAATCTAAAACTTGGACTTTGTACATACATGATGAGTCCAAATGGTAAAATAATCATCCAGCATATAAATTGCCTATTGTGATTGTTGTATACAATCTTCCTCCTAGTTGTGTATGAAAAACAAGTTT
The DNA here is from genome assembly GCA_963693085.1 of Alisma plantago-aquatica. NCBI lineage: Eukaryota > Viridiplantae > Streptophyta > Magnoliopsida > Alismatales > Alismataceae > Alisma > Alisma plantago-aquatica. The sequence continues at coordinate 768,029,068 of OY856412.1, read as the reverse complement.
ATCATGTTGTCAATGTTGGCATCAGGGACCAAACAACCTGGAAATGGTATTGATGTTTATCTTGATGCTCTGGTTGACGATGTAAAGAAACTTCTGGAAGAAGGTTTGGTGAATTGTGATGCTTTAGTTTGAGAGACTTTTAATTTGCACACTATGTTGTTTTACACAATTAATAAATTTCCAAAATACAAGAATTTATTTGGATAGAACATGTAAAATGAACCAAAGTGTGCCCTATATGTGAGGAAAATACTAATTTAACATGACTAGAATCTAGAAAAAAGAGTGTATATCTTGGTCATTGTACATTTCTCCCAAAACTGCATCCTTACTAAAGATTGATCAAAGCATTTAATAGGTCAATTGAGGAATAGAGTGTCCCTAAGCCTATGTCAGGGGAGGAAGTTTATGAAAGAGCAAAAGGCATTGTCAAAATATTTGGTAAGAGACATTTTACTACCCCCACATGTAATGAATCTTTATTCAAAAAGAGGTCAATATTATGAGATCATTCTTATTTGAGTTCTTTGACAATGAGGAACTATATCGATGTCATGCATGTTGAGAAAAATATATGTGACAACATCATTAATACTCTACTGAATATACTAGGGAAGAGTAAAGATGACATCAAATCCATAATAGACCAACATGAAATGGGTGTAGGCAAAGAGATAACAACAGAGGTTATCAACTAACATTGCATATATTTACCTCCCTCTTACTACATTTTGTCTTGACATGAGAAAAAAAATTCTTGCGAGTAATTTCTTAATGTTAAGGTAACACACATATACTCTTCCAAAATCTATAGATTGGTAACAATGAAGGATATGAAGCTGATAGGTCTTAAATTTTAGGATTTTCACACCAAAATTAAACAAATATTTAATGTGGCTATTCGATGATATACTGATGAAGCATGTGAGGTTCACAATCACCATGGCTTGTTTCTTCTTCAACACTATATGCAACAAAGTCATAGATCTTGAGAATCTTGATAAGTTGTAAAGTGAAGTGATTGTTACCTTGTGCCATCTTGAGATGTATTTTCATATTTCATTCTTTGATATCATGGTACATCTTGTTGTCCATTTGACTCTGGAAGTGAACATGTCAGGTTTGGTTTTCTTGCATTGGATGTATCTTCTGAATGGTACATGAGTGTTTTGATAGATGAAGTTCAAAATCATTATCGATCTAAAGGGAGTGTTTTTAAGGATTATGTGTCTAGAGAGGTGATGCACTTTTTCAATAATATTTGACTTGTAATGAAACTCCTACCAATGATAAGTCTCATCACATTGAGGCTTATTTTTTAAGAGGAACTTTAGCAGTATGGGTGAAAGGAATTATCCATGAGCTATGGGAACAAGCACACTTGTACGCATTACATAACACCGATGAAGTGGTTGTTTATATAAAAGCACCAATTTGATCATGAGAAAATAGCCTCAATCCAGTTCAATGTGGCTTCCTAGAGAGCAGAATTGAATATTTATAGGTAGTTTGAAGATAGAAGTTTTCTATCAACTATCTCAAACACCAAATGATGCTGCTGAGAATATCAAATGACCCTCTTTCAAACTAAAAATGGATGTTATATCTTATGAAGGGTTTTACATAAATGAATATTTGCACAAAACAAAGCACTAGGATGATAAAAGTGTCACTCAAAACATTAGGCCCACCCTTTAGGCATTTTCATTGTATTTTCCTAGTGTAAAGGATAGGAGTCCATGAGAGGGTAAGATGTCTTATTATGATGTCATTGAAGACATATGAGAATTTGACAGCGCAGAGTTCAGAGAACCCATGCTTAGGTGTAATTGGTTTTATAACAACAAAGGAGTTCAAGTGGATGAGTTTGGTATCACTTTAGTAAACTTGTGTATTGGCAAGAAGGATGAGCCATTCATCAAGGCATCACAGATGAATCAAGTATTCTATATTGACGATCCTAAAAATGAAAAAAGGTCTAACATTATTAATGGGAAAAGATAGTTCATTGCAAAACCAATATATGAAGAAGAGTATTATGACTAGTATAATTAACTCAATCCATTCTCGAATGTCTTAACAAGTTTAAATGTTGAAGCTAACAGTGTTGAATACTATATGTGTCAAGATCACACAGAAGGACAATTAATTGACAATTGCTAGAGGCATAACCTTTAATAGTTCAAACTATTAATTTTGTTAAATGCTTAATATTTTGCATGTTTCTAAATGATTAATATATGTTTTATATGTTGTGGAGGCCCTCCTCGACACCCTCCTCTCTTGAGGGGTTAGACAATCCTCGACTCTTTGAGGTTCATAGACGAACCCTCACTAACCTCATCGCAACACACCAGGAGCTCTCCTCACTGGCCTTCACTCGGCAACTCACACATATGCCCCCCGCACCCACATCTTAGCCCAGACCACTTTGATGTCCCCACATGGGTGACATGCCCTCACTACAAGGCCCGACAATATATGTTTTATATGTTATACGTGAATGTTTCTAACATTTATTATTTATATGCTATTTTATAGATTGTTATAACATGGATTATGACCATGACCAAGTCAAGTATTGTGAGGAGGCTGAGCACAGTGAGGGTGTTGAGCATCGTGAGGAGGTTGAGTAGGATGCTCAACAAGTTGTTGATAAGTTTGTTGCCTCACGAAGTAGAGGAATCACACTCATGCACAAGCTAGCAACACTTAGGGACAAAGGAAAGAAGTTTGCCATTGGTTTTGATGCTAACACAAATCTCGTAGGGGAGAATCAAAGTGTGCCATGCTATTGTGGGTTACTATTTACAATAAAGTACCAATAGTCAATAGTCTTGACATAAATTTGATGTTGTTATGAAGACCTCATCTAGAAGGACATAACTGTGAGTTATATGCATTTCTATAAAATTTCTTAGATTCTACTTATTCTTTCATTTCTCATTCTAAATAGCATAATTACTTTTGCAGGATGTTTTCACCTTGATGAAAAATCTCATTGTAAATATGGATACATCTTTGTAGGAAGATGTGGAGGAAAAGACTAATCTAACAAGAGAATACATAAATAGTGACAAGAGGAAGAAGCATGCCATTGATCTATACATGTATCCTGATGTTGTTGGGTGATATAAGCTTTGTGCTTTGAGGAAATTTAATGAGTGTAAGGTATTATGAAATTGAATGTACACTTATAATTAACCAGGTGAGCTCAAGGAATTAAGTTAACATATCTATTTGATTAGCCATACTACTCGTGAGGCTTAAAAAGAAAGGCATACTAAGAATGGGCATGACCATCGGTTGGGTACTGGTAGTTATGCCTTTTGCCATAAAAATATGGAATGTGTGCAGAAGAATTAAGAACTTTTCCTACCCCACAACTGTTGAGGTGGCTTAAAAAATGGTAAAGTAGAACTCTCACAATGCATATTTATTTTCATTCTGATAATTGGGTTTTACTGACTATTAGTGGGAGATCCATGAGCAGTGAAAATAGGGAAAGTTAATCCTTGAGGGCCAATGGATGAATTGACAATTTCTTTTGGTACTCAAGATTATCCTAGATGTGCTAGGGCGTAGGACTTGATGTTGGGATAAAAGGATATTTTGGCTCATTAGAAAGGCTACACATATTTTCCAAGGGCAGAAACATGTCAGAGAAGGAGATACATGAGCTAATACAATGAAGTACATAAGAAGTAATGAGAGCCTTTTAGCCTACTCAATCTCAACCTACTCAGACTTTCATATGTTTCTTTTCTGACAAGGTATACGAGGGTATTGGGAGTACTCCCATGCACCCTCCAGGGCCTTCTGATGATGTATCTTTATGATATAATAGTTTATCAATTCAATATATATATGTTGTGTTATTGGTATATATAATAGTATACAAAATTGGTGATGGCTACTTGAGTAGGAATGGCTAAAAGGTTTCTTTTGATATTAAGGATCTATTTTGGTAAAAATGGTTAAATATCTCCATATTAAAAGTTTGGATATGGTGATGTCTTACGGATAAATACCTTGCTCTATCTATATATATATTTTGAATTATTTTTTATTTATTAAATAGTTATATATGTTCTTACAACTACTTATAAGTTGAGACTACAATGATTGAATTAGTTAATGTGACATTCTTAGTTTCATCACTAATTGGCAGTGTAGATAGAAAACAAACAACTATATTTGACTACTTCTCTACTGTATTGAAGTACTTTTCTACTGTATGAAAGGACATGATTTTTCTCCTTTCAATGTTAGGTAATTTTCCATGTCTTTGTTTATGATGTAACTTGTCAATTACATTTTCACCTGGAATTTTATTTTTTTTCTTGTTCTTTATTCAGTAATAGACATTGTGAATTGTTGGTGATTTTCTGAGTTATGTTAGTTGTGTATTCACTTGACCCATTGGGTAGAAAGTTGGTGAGTAAGGGAAGACACATACTAAAATTCCCAATTGTGGGGTAAGTATAAATTTTCATTCATCAGTTTATTTATTAATGTCTGCATCATTATCTAACTACTTAATCATGCAACACGTAATACTTAAACTTATAGGGAGTCAATAATGCTTTGTAAAGATAGAGGAGTTGTAGATAGACAAAAGAAAATATTATCATGGAGGAGTGTTAAGGTAGTTTTCTTACTCTAAAGCTAATGAAAATGATTTGCTTATTATTATTTATTAACATCTCAAATAACTGTGAAATTGTAGTTTCTTTTATAAGTTAATGGTTGGGTGTGTGGGGACTAAGTGATGAAGTATAAGGATTTCATTGTCATAACAATATCACAAGATATGCAAAACATACAACATGCAACACGGACTTTGATTACAAGCGTGTAATCTAGTTTGAGTTATATATCATACTTGATAATATTATGTATGATTATACCATTCTTGTTGCATATATTTAACACCCAAAAACCTTATGTACAAGATACTCTAAATGAGTTACAAGAATTGTGGGCAAAATGCTTCATTAAAGAAGTTGATTTTGAATTTATTGGAATCGATGATGATGTATGAAAATTTGAATCTTATTGTTTTATTATATATATGCTATGGTTCATAAGTATTTAAGCATTTGTTGAACTTAAATAATAATGAATGTAAGTGACTTTGGATTTTTATTTTCATCCAATTGGGCAATTGAAGATGTGAATGTGAATGTACATGTGAATTGCGAATGTGTTCATAGAGAGAAGTGCATTTTGAAGATATGTATATGAATACAATGGGGAAATTGAATATGTTGCTATGGATGTGCATGTGTGTTTGTTATTATAAATTCAAAATGACCTATTATTAAGCTAAATATAGGATGGAACTTGTTGTTCATTAGAACAACATATTTAGCATCATGACTAACAACTTGATAACATGTTTGTAGACCTAATATTAAAAAAACACATACTTTAACGTTGATTGATTAGAGTAAAACCAACACTGAAAAATGTGAAGTCGGTTTTGGAAATCAAAATGTCGTTACTAAACAATTTTATCAGTAAATTTTATAACTGATAAGATACCCTACTACATCATTTTTGTGGAATGTTGAAATAGTGTAACTTCAATTTTTTTTTTAAATGACAACTTTAAATAATTTCAACACTTTAAATACATTGATTTAGTCTAAAATTGACTTTGTAACTTTTTTACCACATCAATTTTGAGAAGGAAACCAATGTTAGAAACTATCTATTCAATCAAAATTTGTTGACCGACAAGTTTTTTAAGTCGATGTTTATTATATGAAGCATCAATTTTGGGAACCACAGTTGGTTCTAGTCAGTTTCCTCTTCTTTGGGGAATCAACGTTGGCTATCATTTTTCTTTGTCTCCTACCTAAGAGTCACCTCAAAATTGATGTTACATGACTTAATAAATAGATGTTAAAGGCCAATTGTGTACTAATGATTATTATTACACCAATCCACATGCAAATCATTAAAATCATCCTAACCCCAGTTTTGATGAAATTAGGCTCTTACCTAACCAAACCCTTAGCATACATGTAGATTATGTACTAAAATGGAATCTCAACTGTGGCATCCAACTTATAAAAACAAGATTTACTTAAGCGGAAGCAAATCATTTGCAGTGGATTATTGAAAATCACTAAAAATTTAAAACTTTTTGCAAAGATATCCACACATAGGAAACCTCTTTCATAAAGAACCAAAGTATACATTTACATCATGACTCATAAGTACATAACTTGTATCATCTCTTCTCGAGGATTACAATATGTGCTACCCTATTAACATTATATACAGACAACATAATAACCTCGAGGCATCAAGTCAAAATCTCAGATCGATTCATTAAAAACGCTAACTATAAACTTTGAGGACCCGAGAGTAAAGAGACGACACATAGGACTACTATCAATACAAAACTTGGCACCCAGTGCCTCCACCTGAGTTATCACTATTGTCCCTGTTGTTGGTGCTACTTTTCCCTTGCTATAGGTTTCTTGCGTCTTCTTCTGCGTTTACCTAAAAAGTTGGATCCCACGGGGGTGAGACAATTGTAAATTGCCCCAGTGGGAGATATAACTCTCCGCCAAAACATTGTTATAGCAGTTTATTATAATAAAACTGAGCAGGAGTTCTTGTATATTAACAACAATATTAATTATCGAATGAACAGAGTAACATAATCTCCTTTCCTAAGGAGAGCATTGTATTTATCCATGATAGAATCATAATTCATCCATCTATTTGCAATGAATATAAAGAGATATAAATAACATCTATCAACTAGAGATGCATAAAAGAAATGTAACATTAGCCAATGAATTTCCATATTCTATCCTTAGGCAAACATGCTATACGAATGATTACATTTTACAATCACGCTTATGCCAAGAGGAGATGAGGTATACTGCTCATACCCCAACTGACCACTGTGAAGTCAAAATCAGTACCATACATGGTCAATGGAAGAGCTGGCTTCCAAGACCTCTCACATCTCGGTCAGTGCGAGACAATATGTAGGACATCTTGTGTCTCTTCTAGATAGCTTTCCAGGGTATACTGGAAACTTCGCTATTAAAGTTACAGTGGCGTGCTGCACTCTCTTCGCAATCGTGAGATTTCTTGTTTATCTCCATCGATCCGACATTCATATTATTGAGAGATGTGTACTGCATCTATCCCAATCATCGGGAGATTTGTGGTACATCCATCCTGGTACAATAATGAAGGATTGAGAGGTTTAATGTTTACCTTTCCTCAATTCCCTCATTAGGACGTTAGGATACATTCGCCCATTACCCCCACATATTCAAAATATGTGTTCTGGGTTTTGCCACAGAGCACCCATTTCACCATCACCTATTGTTGATGATGATGGATCTATGGTCAGGGCTCTACATGATATGATTTCACTTGATTAATTAAGTACATTAGCATATTCTTTTAGCATCAGTCAAGTTCTCAAACAGGAATTATTATGACAATTGCTACAAAGAAATATGTAAGCTCTTATCTATAGCTTTACTAGATTTTATAATGCATTGGGATCTTAATCCCTTATCTCATTACTTGAAAGTTCACATCTCACAGCAACATCATTATCTTACTTATCAAAACTGGGTATTCATACCCTCAATTCATCACTATGACTGTTTCCACTTGTTAGGTAACTATTACCTCTAGGTCCTCAGACCGAGGTATACATGATACTTGTTACACAAGCATCTCATATGGCTCACAAGGCCCATTAAATATCTTGTTACCTTTCATTAGGCAACAACTTACTAATATGATTCATAGAGTCCATGCCCATTTTGTTACTTTTACTAAGCAACAACAACATAAAGGCACATAAGGCCAATCAACATATTTATTATATAAGTGTCATAGCTCAAATCTGGCTATGTTCATTATCTCATGATATCTGCATGGCTAATAGACATAATAATAGTCATAAAAGTCACTTATCACATCATGTGATACAATAGTAACACCATCATTCCTTTATCAGGATTAGGTTTTACTATCAAATAGGATTTTCCATTCCATTACCCAATTGAGGGTTATGATTTCCCCTTTTTACATTAGTTAGGGATTCATGTTTACATCATTAGTCCAACCCCAAAATATTTCTCCACAACTCTAGGAGTATTCAATTCTATCATAAGTATTTACTCATGATCACTACTTTCATCATATATCATTTATGAATATCAATACAAGGTATAAGTTCATTTCTTATCCTTACCATGGTATGATTACATCATACTCATTAGTTTGGCTTAAACCCTTTCACAAGACATATTAACCTATACTTATCAAAGTATATCAAACTCATTACAATCTTATTGTAATAACTACATAACACATTCTTCATGTGTTTCCTTATCCAAGTATGTTGGTTTGAGATGCATCAAGGTATATCAACCCTGAATTGCTAAATGTGATATCTATCATGTCTTGATATATCACTTTTCTCCTCATATCCATCTTACTTAAAATAATCAACTGATCATTTATTAAGGTATTTTCGTCTTAATACTTTATCCTCTAACCTATCACTTTTATCATGTAGTGAATAGGTTACACATTAGAATTATCCAGCTATCTTTGATGATATGAACTTATCCAATGGTTAGGTATTGTTGATATAGAATAAATCATTATCGACCACTTTAGGTATTACAACTCTTAGGATCTTATCCACATCATAATTTGGTGTTGCATACATCATTCCTAAGAGTTTCATGTCCTCATCTTTGTAATGTGTATAGGGTTGTTACAAATGTATAGAGTTAGACATATAATGATCTAGGCATTATCTTATCCTTTATATCCTTACTCATTATAGTATCAATATTACCATTCATATGGTTTATCAATTTTACCCTTCATGGATGTAGCATTCTCATCTTACTTGATTATATTAGAGACACCCTTCTTTAGTGTATTGGCCAATATACCATCACTAGGGTTTCATATATCAATACATGGCATCACCCTAGATTTGAGTCTCACATTACATCATTATTCAGGGTTCCACATAACATCATTCTAATTCAGGGTTTCACATGACATTACCTTATATTAGGATTTTCCATGGTATCATCCTCAACTAGGGTTTCACATGGCATCATCCCCATTTAGGGTTTCACATGGAATCACCCTTAATTAGGGTTTCACACGAAATCATCCTTAATAAGGATTTCCCATTTCAATTACCCACAATTAGGGTTTACTATTCACATCACCCTAGATTAGGGTTTGCATTCAATAACCCACAATTAGGGTTTACTATTCATCCCAAATAGGGTTGATCATCAAAATACCCTGAATTAGGGTTTCTCATGTCATTACCCTAAATTAGGATCATACCATCATCATGGATTATGGTTTCACCTATCATTGCCTTCAATTAGGAATTAGGGTTTATTAACCTTCTTAGTTAGGGTTTCATGACCTCTTATCATGGGTCATACCCTAATTACACATTTATTTATGTTAAAAGTATTTGAACTTAACCACTACATGATTATTATTCATGTAGGAAGTTCTCTCTCTCTCTCTTATTCTTCTATAAGATGATACCTACTTCAAACTCGATTAGATTATGTCAACTCCTCTTGAATGGAGGTCGACACAATGTATTATGTTATTGCTTCCATAATCATTAAAGATTAATCATTCAAAGGGTACTAATCACCCTATCTCATTAAGGTATAATTACCATAATCATCCTTGGTTTACATCATGTAATGATCAATTACACAATTGACCTTTAATCACTTTAAGTGTCCATACAGTTTTAGTTAATTATTGTCCAAACAATCTTGGTCACTTAGACCCCAAACGGTCTTGACCAACCAGACCTCAATCGGTCTTGCATGGATAACCTTCCAATGATCTAAGACCGTTTAGACCTCCAAATGGTCTTGGTCTAACGGTTTGAAACCGTTTGGTAAAGTTAGTACTTGAAACCGTTTGACAAAGTAGGTTCTTGAAACCGTTTGAGTCTCAATCGGTTTGGGATCGTTTGGTCCCAAACGGTCTTGAGACTGTTTGGTCCAAACCTCCTCAAAATTGATTGGATCAAAAAGGGTCTCAACCTCTCACATCAATTTAGGGTTTTCAAGGTTGATTCCCTCATTTATTGAACTCATGTAACCACTCTCCAATTGAACCTATCATCATACTTCAATTGAGTTTAATAAATCATCCTTCTATTGATTTGACTTTCAATTGATCATCAATTAAGGTTTTGAATTCAATTGGATTAAAGTTTGAAATTGATGAACCTTCAATGTTAGTCATTGTGAAACTATTTACCTTGAATCATTGGACCTCCATTCAAATTGGGTATGACCTGACCTCAAACGGTCTTGAGGTCATTTGGATGACCTCCAAATGGTTTGGAAACCGTTTTCCCATTCCAACATGAAAATTGGTGGAATCTAATTAGGGTTTAGGTCATTGGATTGATCACCAAATCAATAATTGATTACATTACATTTAAGTATCTTTGGATCTTAAAATACCCATCCATATTTAACACTAGACCTCAAAACGGTCTTGGTTAACCTTCAAATGGTTTGGAAACCGTTTGGGTGATCTCCAAACAGTTTTGAAACCGTTTGGGTTAATCAACCCAAAGTTCTAAATCCATCAATTACAAAATCAGCACTTAACCCGATTAGGGTTTGCTACTTGATGAATGCCTATGTATTAAATTAATCAATTGGATCCATTAGATCATCATCCAACATTTATTAGGGTTTTGACCTCAAAACAGTCAACCCATCCAAATGGTAAACTCCTCTAAATGGTTTGGGGACCAAACATCCAAACGGTTTGGAAACCGTTTGGTCACCAAACGGTTTGGTGAAACCATTTGGACCAAATTGTTGAAACTGTTTGCAAGTGATATTTGGGGAGGTGTGTGCTTATGATGATTTCATCATCATCAAGCTCTAAACCCATGAAACTTTCTATGATTTTCATTGTGATTTCATCAATCAACTAATTAAATTTCGAGAATGAAGAAATGACCATCAATTGATAAGGAATTGAATGCAATAACAATAGTAAGGGTTTAAGTTATAAAACCCGCCTCCAATTGAGCTTCAAATCTTGTATATTCACGTAAAAAATGGTGCATGAATCTTTTGCAACTCCCCCTAGGCTTGTACTCAAGCTTTTGGGTGAAAAGATTGGCTAGGGTTGAAGATGGAGTGAAGAAAAGAAGAAATCAATGATTTATTTTCAATTTCCACCATGAATTCATGGTTGAAAGTGATCAAGAAGCTTACCAACAGGTTTGGGGTCGTCCTCCTGATCCTCCAAAGCTCCCTTGGTCGTTTTCCAAGCAAGGAGAAGAAAGAGATTCGAAAAAGCCTTTGGTTTGGCTTGTAAAGGGTGTTTTTATAAGAAAATCGATGAGAGAGAAAGTTCCTTATAAAAATCATTTAATTCCAAAATTAGTGCCGCATCTTCCCCCTCCATTCCTTGGATACGAGGCTATCCCATTTTCCTCTTATTCCTCTCAATTATCCTCAATTTAAAGAAAAGCAAATTAAGCACCTTAGATCATATATTACTAATATCCATAAGTGAGTGGATATTTCTTTTTCTTATAATAATGTGAGTGAGTTATCCACTTCCTTTGGATATTTTTGTGCCTTTGCAAGGCACAAGATCGTAAAACCTCTTTGAAAATTCATCCTTCAACTTTTGGTTGAAGGGTTCTTTAATTAATATATTTCTTTTTGCATTAAATTGAATTAGGGTTTCAATTATGCATAAATCTTGATTATTTTAATATCAAGATTCTCTCTCCTCCAAATTAATTCAAATGAGGCACCCCTCTCATTTTGTCTTCTATAAATGATGCCAAGAAACATGAGGGACTATTTTGAAGTGGTAATTTGCATATTGAACCCTAGGTTTTGGGTAAATTGCACTTTACACCAAAACTAGGTTTTAATGCACAAACATTGCTTTATCAGCTCTTTCTTGGTATTCAGGCTTGTGGAAGCCATACCACTGCATCATACTCGCTATTATGATGTCTCAACATCAGAGGAACATTTTATAATGTACAATTTGCAAGTTAACCCCTCACTTTGGGTAATTTGCACTTTAGTCCAAAATAAGCAAACATTCCTTCAATATTATTCAAACAGGACCAAAATTAAAGCATAAGTTCCTCTTGAGCCTTAATTACTTTTCACAAGATAAAGTTAAGGATCTAATTATCTTTCTTACACAAAACTCCTAGGGTTAAGGCATAATCCAGGTTAGGGATGTTACATCAACTATAAACCTATTGAAAGAACTAATCAAAAGTTAGGAATATATAATTCAAGTGTTATTTATGTAATGAAGGTTACATGGATGAGATGTGCTTCCAGTCTTACAATTGGAAGTATTTTGACATGAAATGTTCACTTATTTAGTTCCATTATAAATCACAAAGTCTCTTTTGAGTTGATTCTGGAGAGATTCACATATTTCCCTTATGATTTTACTATATTATTACTTCTGCATAACTCTATAAACACACCATGTTATCCATTTTCTATTGGTTGTTTGACTTAATTGTTGCTACATTTACCCCTAGTTGTGAAATGTCATTTCATTAATCTAAATATTGTGTCATATTATCTAGACAAAAATTAAATATTTTAGACAACTACAAATTTTGCCTCCTACCAGATGCTATTATTTTTCCTCCTGTGGAGGTGAGTCAAGGTGTTAATAAGGTAATAGAAACTAATAAACTGATTCATATTCAGAAAAAATTAATGGGTTTTGAGTCCTATCTATTCCACATGATGGGAAAAATTATGTTAGTGTTGGTATATATTCCCATAGAGACAATCATATGAAGAATCAAGTGTGGCATTAGATACCTGATTTGATAATGATAAGGTAACTCCATCTATTATGTTTCTCTCAATCATGAGATGATGACACAAATATAATAGATGTCTAAAGAATGATGTTACCCGATGACATATGTCTTCAGGTCGATGACCTAAACAATGAGATCATATGTATGATAAGAGTACATACATTCTTGTTATGTCCCTAGTCAGATATTACTGTGGAAGAAAAATAGACAGCAATAATACAGAAGACTAGAGTGTGTGTTGGTTGATGATAGAATCTCATTAGTCATAATATGTGATATCAAACTAAGAACACATGTACATTTTAGATATCAGTGTATTAGACAGACCCATCTTGAGAGTGATATATGGATACCATGGCATGGTAGTCAGAATCAACTCTCATAGTGATAATGGTGATTGTGATTCTTAGACCTAAAGTCAATACACTCATCACATGTCATTCGATGTACTTAGACACCATCCAATGTGATCTTGAATAAGGGTTCTATAAAGGTGATGCTTGGGTAAACCTAAACACATGGGGATTGTGTGTGAGTGATGTGGATGGGATTTGTCCCTCTTATAGGAGATAGATATCCTGGCCACTTGATAAGAAAGACCAAGAAATGTATGGCCATACTCATGTGAGTCAATATGTGAGCTCACATGCATCTGATTGTATGCTCAAGTTCAAGGAACATGGATTGAATGTTGAGAGGATGATGATTCCATGCCTCAAGTTCAATCTGAATATCAGATACAAAGGAACTATGTGATCATGGTAACATTGATCATGGGCTATAGGTTGAAGTTGTTCTCCAACTTTTTGAATTACTTGGGTAGAAATGATGTGTTGCTAGATATCGCTCATTGCTTGTGATGTCAAAAATGGATTATGGACATTCAGTGCCAAAGTAATTTGAGACCTATAGGGTCACACACATAGGGTGCACATGGAATAGGATTTTATTCATGTATGTTGTTTAACTTGATTACTAAGGTGTTAGATATTCAATTTAAACAATAGTGGTTGAAAATTGACGTACTGGACTATGAATCGATTGGTTCAAGTGTTGAAACAACCGATTCAAGTGTCAGGTCAATCAGAAACAACGTTGGTTGAACTGTGCTTGAATTGGGGCATGAGCTGACCGGTTCGCTTGATGAACCGATCAATTCATGGTCTGAAATGACCATTTCATGTGATGAACTGCTCGGTAATGATCAATTCTATTGAATCAAGGATTGATGTTGAAATCATTTTCGTTAATTGAATATTGAATGCCAATGTGATTCAAAATAGGAAAGCTACTAAACTAATTAGTTCAAGACATGATTCGACTGACTCACATCTGAACCAACCAGTTGGATAGTGAGCCGACAGGTTCACCATTTGTAGCTTCCAGAAAGTTCATTAAACTCCATCTCTTTGACTCCATGATTGTTTGGAAACCCTAACCCTGACCCTCCTATAAAAAGAGGGGTATTAGGGGCTTCCCAGATACAACAATATGCTCTGAAAATTGTTGTCCTCTCTGGTTGTTGTAACTAAGAGAACCCTGAGCAAATCCTACCTATCAAAAGAAGGGATAGCAAGGGAGAGATAAATGGGACAGTGAATCAACTATGGTGGTTGATGTTCGAAAGGACAACTCCTTTTGATTAGATTTGATAGTACAATGTGGAGTTCCTAGTGGTCCACATGGACTACTATAGAGGACAGGAGGCTATTTCCTGCTGCTAGGAGGAAAAAGTCAATCGACGTCTGTGGTAATCAACCAGGAGGTCGTTGCTGATGAGTGTTTGAGTGTTACTTGAAGAAGAAGCACACTATTGAAAGAGTTGTCATTGGATTTCCTCCAAGACCAAGTATAACCTTTTAAGCTTTCCTTCCTAGATCCATTGTTGTTGACACGATCTGCTAGTTTGAGAATTGATCATTAAATTTTTTGTTTCCACTACCTAATCTGTCGCCCCAATTTCCCAATAGTTAGAACAATCACGAAAGCTATATATGTTTTATTATTTATTTATTTTAGCATAATAGCTACGTTATTACCACTTTGCTTATTATAGGGTTAGTGAAACATACTCCTTATTTAATTGTTTCATCTCATAATTTATTGATAAGTTCTTAAAGTAGAATGTTTATTCTAGTACTGGTGTTTATGATATTATAGTGTGAGTTACATATTTTAATCTTAAATTTAGTTATTGACTAATATAATAATTGAGCATGGCAATTTTAAAATATTGAAGATTTAATTGCATATATTTAAGAATTTGTTTGATTTTGTTAATATATAAATTTATGCTATCCTAACTTGAGTTATAATAATTAAAGAATTAAAAGGTAAATTAAAATGAGTGTAAATGTTAAAATCAAGAAGAATGTAGTTCATTACATGTAGTTTGGTTTTTTTAGGGCTATATTCAGTTGGGTTAAAAATCAACAAGAACATAGTTCACCAGATGTAATTTGTCTTTTGCTAGGGCTACTATTAGTTGGTGGGTGTGAATTTACATTTAAAATAATTTAACACTAGACTGGCTGAAAGATTGACATGCCTTTTGTAAGGTTGATTGACCTTTGTGGATAGTATGTGTCGATCTTTTCTGAGTCATTATTGATCAAGAGGGATCCCAGCAAGCCTGGCTCCCAATGTTTGCAACTAAGCCATAATTTTGGCTACTAGGTTGTCATTTCTCAAATGTTATTCTACATGTCAAATGTCATTCTACATGTAAAAGATTGCCCTAAATTAAGATGTTTCCACAAAGAGAGTTTGATCACTAGTGATCGACTTGTGATTTCTAGAACCTACTATCTTAGATCATTATAAGTTAAAATTAGAGTCCAACATACCCAATATTTTTATGCAGGTAAACATATAATAGCTACTAAATGGTTTTGAATTTTTTGGACAAACTCAACTTGTAGTCTAAGTTTTACTCAGTTTACTTAATCTAACACGTAGATTTCCCTAGATTAGCAATGTAACATACTCAAATTTTGGTCAAAAGGTTAACAATCCAACTTAAATCTTATGTTTTTTTTATTAAAATACTTATATTTAAATATTTTTGTTTTCATATATTAAAACTTGGTCAGAATTAACTTAGAACTTTCCCATTTGAATTGTCATGACATTATTAATTAGCTTTTCATTTCTTGTAATTTATTTCCCTCTTGTATCATAACATGATTATAACCCACTTCATTATTATAAACTAATTGGACACCCTCACATTGTAATTATTCATGATTGACATGAAGGTATAACTACCATTTTTTGAAGGGACTAAATATGTTAGTGATATTAATACTCTACACTCAAATGAAGTTAAGGATTGTCATATAATTTTTTTGATGGTCTACTACCTTTATTGAAGTTAATGAATTAAGTACAAAGGGTATCTCAAATGCTTAAATGATTTTTGTTTCAAATTTGACTAATACCGATCTAGTAAAGAGACAACTATTCCTTGACTTTGAAGCCCCAAAAAACTTTTGAACAATATTAGATGTCAAATTTTTTGATCTCTCTATCTCTTGCTGGGGTGTCCCTCTCTTTATTGGATGCCTCATGAAGAAAGACACTTGCCTTTCATTGATAATATAAAGGTGAAGTTTGTCCCCTAGAAAACTTAGCCACTCTCTATTATGCATAGACTCAAGTTCAGTGTCTCTACACCCTCAACATACCATCCTGTATAGATGATTATTTTCCAACTACCAAAGGTTATCATTGAAGAGATTGATAGGATATGTAGAATATTCTAATGGGTGGACATGGAGGATGTAAATAAATTTCATACTATCTCATGGGACTCAATATGTAGGCCTAGAAGAAAAGGGGTATAGGAATATGCAAGGTAGACTATTGGATCAATGTCAGTTGTGTGGTTTGCATAATATCTAGGACATTTAATATTAGAAATACTTTGTTTATAATGATGGTTACACAATAAATACATCCAAAGTAAAACTATTTATATGTGTATCACCTAGTCAAAACACAACTAAATCTAGCATAAATATCTAAGGCATAGAGCTCTAATTTCCCCCAATGTACATTTTCACATTGGTCATTAGAATACAATCTCATTTTGGAGGAAAGATCTATGAGTGAGTCGAAATGGCACTAGAGCCCAACACCATTAAAAGTGATGGGTGAGGTGTTCCTACTATGACTAGATATAAAGCTAGAGAAAGCATGTAAAAATATTATCACCTCTGATAAATATCTATGTTATTTTGACAGATTACATCAATCATTCCTCTACGGGGCATGGATGACATGTCATGGAGCCCACCCTAAACTAAAATGGGATCAATGATTGTGGAAACTAAATGTCGTGAGATGTTATCACATCCACGGCCAAAAAGCATTGCAATACAAGATGGTGATAAAGGATATGCACCAAATTAGGGGGATAAGGTTTTCTTCCAAATGCAATCTATATAGGAGGAATTCGAAATTAACTCCCATATTCTATGATAGTGTATCTTAGTTAGGGACATATAAACAAAAGCTTAGTCCAGGCTACCCATCATTCCAAGATGCGTTAATGACATGTTGACATGTACATATCAGAAGAATCATATCTTGTATATCACCCTCCTATTCCGTGTAAGGTTTACGAGGTACCATAATATTTTTTTTCTCTAAGAAACCTTTTGTCAACCTTTAACAGAAAAGTGTTACAACTAGTTTTGATAACCTATATTTGCACATATAAGTTTTATTGTTAAGGAACTTTGATTCACGTTCTATATGTACCACATGCTTTATGGATTTTGATAGTAAGGAAGGAGAACACGCTTAACAATAAAAATACTTAATAAATATTAACCAATACATTTTAAATCTCAATAAATTTAGTTTATTGGTCAAGTAGAAAAAAATGACAAAACACAATATTGATGTGGTGAAACATGTACTTGTATTTTTTAGTTACTAGAGGTTACACCTCAATTCCAAATTTCATCTCATTTAGGATTTTAGGTTTTATTGAAAATGATTAGTTTGATGTAGATTAGGAGTCATGAGTTCTGGACCCTGATCGAACATTTAAATCAAAAGGAGGGAGTCATCATTTTCTACGTTGATCTATCTATTAGTGTATCAACCAAAAAGATATATATTTAGCATGCTCATCCTCATTTCTTCACCATTCTTACACCGTTTGTCCCTTTAAAATTATAATAACTTCACCTACCCATGTGATCACATTATATAATGGTAAAAACTATCCTGAAACTATCCCCACCTATCCTACTTCCTATCGAATCTGCTGAGAAACATTATATTTCTATATACCTACCCAAAACCTTTAATACAAGCTCAAATATTCATTCAAACTCTAGAAAGTAAGATCTCAACACAAGTTATAGTTCTCACCCCTCTAGCATTGTAACAAAATCACTTTTCATATCCAATGACCATCCATAGACCACCTTATTACCATATCCATTCCTAATCACTTTTTTCTCTTCCTTTCAACCACTACAAGGAGGAACCTTGCCAAAAAGAACCAAGACTTTCATATCCATTCATATTGTGACCTTGTCAAGCTCTTCTGCATGTGCTTTGATCTATGTGATAAGTTGTGTCACTATTCTGATATGTTGTGTCTGGTGAACAATAGTAGTGTTATCTATTATAGAAATGTACTAATATTTCATGTCACGTTATGACAGTATGCACAAAAACATGACGACACAATGTGTCATGATGTGATGAGTCGTGTCTAACCAATGCACTCTTTGTAATACACATTCCCACATTCCAAGACTCCACTTAGAGTTTGAAGAATGATGAATGTCCTCATGACATACCAACATAGGCCTCAACTTCAGACCTGTCCTCACTTGCACATAGTCTAGGAATACTTATGACAAGTCAGCCATAGTAGTACCACTTCAGGATGAGTATGTTGAAGTATAGAGTACATATTGATGTTGTGAGAACTTGTTACACTAAACACGATTACTCAAAACATAAAGTACAATTGATCACTAATTAATCACTTACCCAAAATATGGGTAAATTAAAACTGATTTCAACGTCAGCACCCACTCAGAAATATTTACATAAGTATAAAAAAATCAATCAAGCTTCATATCGGGAAGACATATAAGCGATATACTACTAGTTCAGGAAGTGATACACTCGATGAAGACTAAGAAGTTAGGGAAGAAATGGGTAAGCATCAAACTTGATCTCTCCAAGGCGTTTGATAGAATGAGGTGGTTGTTTATCAAAGATACTCTGGTAAAAGTGGGCCTCCCGGATAAACTGATCTCTATTATCATGCAAATTATCTCCTCATGGCATACTTCGATCCTTTGGGAAGGGACAACATTGGAGGCCTTCACTCCTAGCCAGGGGGTGCATCAAGGCGACCCAATCAACCCCTACCTATTCGTCTTATGTATGGAGAGGCTCAGCCAATCTATTCTGCACAAAGTCCACAATGGGCAATGGAAGCCAATTATTCTATCGAGAGGTAGTGTTCCCCTCTCCCATGTCATGTTTGCTGACAACTTGCTGCTCATGGCCGAGGCAGCTCCTTCTCAGGCCTCACTCATCCTCAAAGTGCTAGAAAATTTCAACACCATTTCTGGCCAGGTACTTTCTTAGGAGAAATCTAGGTGCTTCTTTTCTCCTAATACTTATACCCGTGAACGTCGTGCCTTCAGCAGTTTGATCGGGATCCCTCAAACCCAGGACTTAGGCAAGTACTTGGGGGTTCCAGTTCTTCACCATCGACTCAACAAGGAAAAACATTCAAACATCACCTCAACGATCAAGGGAAGAATGAGAAGTTGGGCTTCCAAGAGCCTATCCCTTACAGGTCACATTTGTTGGATCCTAGATGGGTGATTAGATGCTCTAGAGGGGGGGTGAATAGAGCTGAAAGCACTTAAAAAAAAATCATTAAACCTTCAAGATATATGACAAGATAAGGTTGCTAAATAGGTAATTTGAGTGCAACTAAATCAAGCATAGCAAGGATAAGAGAGATTGAACATGCACCAATTAAACAAGCTATTTAGAGTGGTTCCACACTTCAAACTAGAAGTGTGTCAGTCCACTTGCCTAGAGAGGTCAACCTCTAGGACTTCAACCAATTGCACTATTATATTCATTAATAAGACATACAATACATGACCAACAAAGGACTTACCTATCCAACACAAAGAGTCTTCAACCTTACCAAGGACTTACCCACTTTGCAAGAGTCTTTGGCCTTCTCCAAGGACTTACCCACTCTTACACAAGTCTTCGGCCTTGTAGGAATTACCCACTCTTCTTGGATCTTCCGCCTTTGACTTCACCTTCACTCGGAGAAGCTTCCACCAAGGTCTTACCCACTTGATCTTGAGTCTTCTGCCTTCTCCAAGGGCTTACCCACTCTAGCTCCAAGCCTTAAGCCTTGATCTTCACCAAGGGACTCCTTCCCTTGTTCTTCTTCACCTCTCTTGGACAAGAGAGAGAACCTTCATCTTCAAGATAGAAAATGAGAGATGGGGAGGTGGTGGAAGTGAGAGCCTCACAAGATATACAAATAAGACTAGCTCTCTTACAAATCTCCTACTCACTCTAATGGATGTAGCAAGTGATTAAGCTTAGAGAGAGAGGAGGTTGTAGGAAGCACTCAACTATTTAATAGGGACCTCACAAAGAGTTTGCAATGAATGCTCTCAACCTTGGAATGAAGCCCAAGGGGTCCTATTTATAGCTGGGGATGCCTCTTAACCTTTGGGAACACTTATGAACGAAAACTAGCCGTTTTGTGGCTTGCAACGGATCTATTTTCACTTGTTGCAACTCCACAACGGCTAGAAACACTTTTCTGGACTTTTCCGTACAGTGCATTCGGTCGAGTTTCTATATGTGTAACTCGACCGATCAAGTAGCAGGCAGCCCGATATTGAAATGATCGGTCGAGTTTGTTCTGAGGAAACTCGACCGACCATTCCAACTGGAACTGGCCTACTACCCAATCGGTCGAGTTCTGTGAGTGGAAAACTCGACCGATGCAATCTTCAGAAAATCGATCAAGGTTTGATCGGTCGAGTTTTAGGGTGTGAAACTGGACCGACCAAGTGCCTGTAATTGATTTTTGAAGTTGCATTAAAAGTGCTCTAAAAATCATTCTAAGTGCTCCTGATATTTTTCTAAGCTTAATTACAAGTCATACAATCATTACAAGTGATTTACAACATGATTCTAATGGATATACATCATATTACAAAAATGTCCACTTGTATGACTTTGACTTGTCTTTTCTCTAATTTGAGATGCGCAAGTTAGGGCAATTGGAGTGTGTTTATACATAATCTGAAATTACTCAAGTAGAGACATTAGACACCAAAATGTGGAATGGTTAGTCATCATCAAAACAAGGGTTTGGTCAATTTAGACGTGAGTCAACATTGACCTAATTGACCTTGAGTCAACATTCTCCCCCTTTTTGAAGATGACAAACCCTTCCATAAATGTATTGAAAGCATTTAAGTAAATTCATACCTTTGGAGAAACCTAGGGGTTTCAATAGAATGGAGTTCATATGCTTCCCCTCAATTGATGCGCATGGAGTTTTCATACTCCCCCTCAATTGATGCTATTTCTCCTGTATGGTTAGCTTTCATAACATTTATAGAAACTATTTCTTCTACTCATATATGTATACACATATATGTCTCCTCCCCTTTACCTTCTCCCTTTACATGAACATACTTCTCCTCTTCATGTAAGACATGCCTTCTTCCTCTTTTAAAAGAAGACATACCTTTCTCCCCCTTTGTCATTTCAAAAAGGTGGGGGTTATGAAGAAAAAAGAAACATCACTTGTTAAAGAGAAAGGAGATAATACAAATATATATAAGGAGAGTAGAAGAGCGCAGATAGGGGCTTGTCCAAGCATAGAAAGAAAAGCAAGTTAAAGCATATACTTGAACATCCCAAAAATGCAAGATAAAGTGCTGCAGAAAAATAATAAAACATAATTTTGACCCTCAAGATGATGGAATTTGACCAAAAACCAATGAGCTCATGGCAAAGCAATGAGTCTTGCTCAGAAGGGTGTTTCTGCATAAAAAACACTATACTTGCAGCAAAAACTGAAATTGGAGCAAAGCCTGCATAAAAATAAAAAATACTCCAATTTCTACATATAATGTAGCTCTATGTGCCCTGCATCACAATGTTATGCAAGTAACTCAAGATAGTAGATATGCAATTCAAGGAACAATCTTGAGCATGTATGAGATAAGATACAAGCATAACATATAGATGATCAAAGATGGCAATTATTGACAGGGTTAGAACTACATGTATATGAACTACTAGTAGATGATATTACAAGTTAGGACTACTAGTAGGATCTAGATCATAGCAAGAGATACCAAAAGATACACAAGTTAAAGAGCAAGCTATGAGTAGATGTAGAGATATATCCAAACAAAGAGATATGCAATTTTAGAAGCATGAAAGGATATAACTCACTAGATATGCATCCTTACCATAATATGATTACCCCTATGAACCTCAAGGTTGTATCAAAACAAGATATACACCTATATAGATGTAGCAAGTTAGAGTACAACGGAAGCAATTTTTAGACACAACCAAGAGATCCAAAGAGATCATCATCAAAACCTGCAAAACAACTCAAAGCAAGTAATTGCAAGATATAGATATATCAATTTAGAGCAATTAGAAAGATAGAGTTGTGAGCAAGATAGGAAATTTAGAACATGGCAATATGCATATATAAAGGTACCAAAGGAGTGCCAAAGAATAAGGCTATTGGTTGAGAAAATCTAGTTGAGAGGGAAATTCTCACTCAATAAGCCAAATTTATATTTTGTGCACAGTGTTATCGGTCGAGTTATGTGCATTGGCAACTCACCGATGACAACTGCTGGCAACACCCATCGGTGCCTATCGGTCGAGATTTAATAGGGCAAACTTGACCGACAGAGCAGCTGTCAAAAAGCACATATATCTCATTAAAACATATTTAAAGGCATGATAAATATACAAACCATATCCAAACATGTCTAAGCAAGTTAGTAATGCACTATAGAAGCATTAGAAACAGTTTTTGAGCAAGAGTGTGAAGAGAATCACAAAATGCCACTTTTGACTCAAAAACCATATGTATAGTGCACACTAACTTGACAAAAACAAGTTAGGATAGGTTATAAGCAAGAGATGCATTACCTTTGTGCTTACCATTCCTTTTCCATTTGTTGTCACTCTCTACACATCTCACCTTTCTTCTTTCATGTGGATTGAGAAGTCAATTAGCAATTCAATAGCTCAAGTCAATCCATTTGCAAGTACCTACAAGAAGAAAGATGAAATGGTCCCCAATCATGTTTTTGGGTCCGGAGGAGTTAGCTTAGCAACCCAAATCCTATTGCTCTTGGGTGCTTTCCTAAAAGGACAACAATTAGAATAATGACCTAATTCATTGCAATAGTTTCATGTGCACATAGTCTTAGAACTAGAGGATTCTCCATGGAATATTGGAGGCCCTTTATCTTTGTTGTTCCCTTGACTACTATCATATCCTAAACCATGTCTACCAATTTGTTTAGTAGTATGGTGTAGGATATCATTAAGATTCTTTTTACCAACTAAGAATCTTTGCAAAGATGATCTCAAACTATCATTATCATGCTTAAGAGAAGCAATAGTAGAAGACAAATGATCTATATTATCTCTAGCATGCAGAAGATCATTTTCTAAGCAAAGAGTTTTAGTTAAATAAGAATCTCTATCAATATGAAGAGCAGCAACATCATTTTCTCTATTTGTAGAACTAGAACAAGATTCATGCCCATTGATTTTAGCAAGCAAGGAGGCATTTTCTATTTCTAATTCATGCAAAACAAAATCTTTGTCCTTGTTTTCAGATTTAAGAACATCAATGTCATGCATAAGAGAATCAACAATTAAAGTATGCTCTTCATTTGAACTAGGCATGAGAGGTTGAGCTTCTAGAAATTTAATCTTATCAAGTAAACTAGAATTTTCAAGTTTAAAAGAGTCTACTTGGCTAAGACAATCATTTTTATCAATAAGCAAGCAAGAATTTGCATATTCAAGATCATCTAGTTCTATATGCAAATTATCAACAATTTTAGCAAGATTTTTCTTTTTCTTTTTCTTTTTAGAAGACTTATAAGAGGCACAAATATCATGAATGAGATCAATCAAGGATTCTTTATCTAAAGAGTCTAGATTTACCTCATTTGAGTCTTCACTTGTTGATGCTACAAGAGCAAAATGACATTCTCCTTCATCACTAGAGCTTGAGCTTGATCCTTCACATGAATCTTCACTTGAGCTTGAGTTGGAAGAGCCACTTGAGATTGAGTGCAATTTCTTCTTGTGAAGATGGGTCTTTTTGCCTTGTGGGCAATCTTCCTTGTAGTGACCCTTCTTTCCACATGTGAAGCACCGGATAGAGGAGGTCTTGCCTTTGTAGAGTCTACCCTTGGAGTACATGGCATCTTCTTCAACTTGAGAGGATGGAGAGGCTTGACCAACAATAGCCTTGATTTGAGCTTTGATTTCAGCCTTCTTCATTCTCTTGAGTTCTTTCTCCTCTTATCTTTCTAATTCCTCCCTCTTGTCAAGCGTGGCTTCATGGGCTTGTAGATTTCCAATGAGCTCTTCAATAGGAATATCCTTAAGCGACCTTGCTTCTTCAATGGAAGTTACCTTGGATTCCCATATCTTGGGGAGAGTTCTTAAGAATCTTTGAGTTGATCTCTCCACTAGACATAGGATGTCCTAGAACAGCAAGACCATTCAAGATGGTGTTGAGCCTTGAGTACATGTTGGCTATGCTCTCTTCCTTTCCCATCTTGAAGTTCTCAAGCAACCCTTTGAGCATGTAGACTTTGCTTTCCTTCACTTGATCTGTCCCTTCATAAGTGATGCAAAGCTTCCTCCATACCTCATAGGCCGTCTCACAAGAGGAAATCCGGTTGAACTCGGTGGGGGTCATGGAAGCATAAAGGATGTGCATGGCTCTAGCATTCAAGGTTGCTTTCAACAAGGCGGCTTCATCCCATTCTTTAATGTTTGTCTTTGGTAGAATGTATGGGCTGTTCACCATTTGCCACATCTCGAGACTTGATCCTTGGATGAAGAATTGAAGTCTTCTCCTCCAATAGAGGAAGTTGCTCCCATAGAAGATTGGAAGGCTAGTCGAGAGTCTCCCTCCTAGGTAGTCACCCATCTTCTCCTACTTGTAGAAGTATGCTTGGAGAAGACCCGCTATGCTCTAGAGGGGGGGTGAATAGAGCTGAAAGCACTTAAAAAAAATTCATTAAACCTTCAAGATATATGACAAGATAAGGTTGCTAAATAGGTAATTTGAGTGCAACTAAATCAAGCATAGCAAGAATAAGAGAGATTGAACATGCACCAATTAAACAAGCTATTTAGAGTGGTTCCACACTTCAAACTAGAAGTGTGTCAGTCCACTTGCCTAGAGAGGTCAACCTCTAGGACTTCAACCAATTGCACTCTTATATTCATTAATAAGACATACAATACATGACCAACAAAGGACTTACCTATCCAACACAAAGAGTCTTCAACCTTACCAAGGACTTACCCACTTTGCAAGAGTCTTCGGCCTTCTCCAAGGACTTACCCACTCTTGCACAAGTCTTCGGCCTTGTAGGAATTACCCACTCTTCTTGGATCTTCCGCCTTTGACTTCACCTTCACTCGGAGAAGCTTCCACCAAGGTCTTACCCACTTGAGCTTGAGTCTTCTGCCTTCTCCAAGGGCTTACCCACTCTAGCTCCAAGCCTTTAGCCTTGATCTTCACCAAGGGACTCCTTCCCTTGTTCTTCTTCACCTCTCTTGGACAAGAGAGAGAACCTTCATCAATAAGATAGCAAATGAGAGATGGGGAGGTGGTGGAAGTGAGAGCCTCACAAGATATACAAATAAGACTGGCTCTCTTACAAATTTCCTACTCACTCTAATGGATGTAGCAAGTGATTAAGCTTAGAGAGAGAGGAGGCTGTAGGAAGCACTCAACTATTTAATAGGGACCTCACAAAGAGTTTGCAATGAATGCTCTCAACCTTGGAATGAAGCCCAAGGGGTCATATTTATAGCTGGGGATGCCTCTTAACCTTTGGGAACACTTATGAACGAAAACTAGCCATTTTGTGGCTTGCAACGGATCTATTTTCACTTGTTGCAACTCCAAAACGGCTAGAAACACTTTTCTGCACTTTTCCGTACAGTGCATTCGGTCGAGTTTCTATATGTGTAACTCGACCGATCAAGTAGTAGGCAGCCCGATATTGAAATGATCGGTCGAGTTTGTTCTGAGGAAACTCGACCGACCATTCCAACTGGAACTGGCCTACTACCCAATCGGTCGAGTTCTGTGAGTGGAAAACTCGACCGATGCAATCTTTAGAAAATCGATCAAGGTTTGATCGGTCGAGTTTCAGGGTGTGAAACTGGACCGACCAAGTGCCTGTAATTGATTTTTGAAGTTGCATTAAAAGTGCTCTAAAAATCGTTCTAAGTGCTCCTGATATTTTTCTAAGCTTAATTACAAGTCATACAATCATTACAAGTGATTTACAACATGATTCTAATGGATATACATCATATTACAAAAACGTCCACTTGTATGACTTTGACTTGTCTTTTCTCCAATTTGAGATGTGCAAGTTAGGGCAATTGGAGTGTGTCTATACATAATCTGAAATTACTCAAGTAGAGACATTAGACACCAAAATGTGGAATGGTTAGTCATCATCAAAACAAGGGTTTGGTCAATTTAGATGTGAGTCAACATTGACCTAATTGACCTTGAGTCAACAACATTACCCTAGCTAAGAGCACCCTACAATCCATCCCATCCTACACTATGCAATCCGTCAAGATATCGCCCAGCTTATGTGATGACATTGAGAGACACATTCGGTCCTTCATATGGTCTGGTGGTCAAGACGAGTGCAAGATGCCATTGGTAGCATGGAAGAAATTAACAAAGCCTAAGGCTTTGGGAGGCTTAGGGCTCAAGACTTCAAGAGAACAGAACGAGGCTCTAATGATGAAGAATGTCTGACAATTCATTACAAAACTTGATACCCTCTAGGTCAGAGTAATGAAAGATAAATACATGAAGAATGAAGTCATGAGCAAGCGTCCATGTTCTTCTGCAAGGGCCTTCATAAAGAGGAACCTAGACACGGTTCAGGCCATCAGCCACAAAGTCCCTCTCTCGGGCCACAATACAAATGTCTAGACGGATCGTTGGATCTATGGAAGATTAGTACTGGACATGGATGCTTCACATGTCATTCCCCAAGGATTGGAAGATCTCAAAGTCAGCTCCATGGTTCTTTAAGACAACACATGGGACTGGAGTTTCATAGACACTTTCCTACCTGAGGAAGCGAAGCAACTCCATCTTTTCTACACCCCTCCAGATATCAATGAAGGCGAGGACATATGGTCTTGGCCTTTTATGAGTTTTGGAGTTTTCTCATCTGGCTCAGCTTACAACTGGATCACAAAACATGGTTCACCCCAATCATCTTCAAAATGGAAGAAACTATGGGCCCTTCCTTTACCTCTCAAACTTAGGACGTTTGTATGGCTATTTTTTCATGGTGCAATTCTAACGAATGTTGAACTAGCTAGAAGGCATATTGCTACATTTGACATCTTTCCTCTATGCAGTAATGCCCCAGAATCCATCCTACATTGTCTTAGGGACTGTCCCATTGCTAGGGAAGTTTGGATTCTCCTCAACATGCCAGATGACTTCTATACGATCACAGAAAGTGACTGGCTCAACATCCTGATATCCACAACATATAGCTCCAAACAAAGAACACTCCAATGCATCAACTACTGGACACTCTAGAGAAATCACAATGTAATCACACATGGTGACCCTAGAAAACCTGCCATAGTGCTCACAAAATTCATTCAAGAGCATACCAATTCCATTCTGGGCTTGCAACCAAGGTTGGTTCATTCCAGAAAGTCCCCATCAAGGCTGGTTCACCCATCGACTACTTGCCAGGCGATTGTGTTTGTCGACGCATCTTACCAGGCTCATTCCAGGAAGTCGGGTATCAGGATTCATGTAGTTGATAGAACAGGAAGATGCATCATGGGTATAGGCTGCCATGGGTATGCATCGTTAGCACTGGAGCTGAAGCAAATGGAATTTGGATGGCAGCCGAATTATGCTACGATAACGATTGGAACTCACCAATGATTTACTCAGACGCCTCCACTATGATCAAGACCTTACAACAAAAGAATTGACTTACTAGTAACCTCATACCTCACTGGAGAAGATATGCCTCCTTCTTGTTGGCCTGGCCCAGCATACAATTGCACCACATTCCCATAAGCTACAATGTAGTGTCTGACGGCATTGCAAAACATACCTTGTTTTCCTTTTCTTCATATCATTTCCTTAACATTAAGCCTCCATGTCTATCCATGGAGGTCAACATTTTGTTATCTCAATTTTGTCTCGAAGTAGAGAACGGGATGAATAATTAATCTCTACATGCTTTAAAAAAAATACATAAGAGCCCAACATCTTTCTTATATCCATACTATGTCAAAAATTTGATACAAATTGTTCTATCATCTTAGCCACAACATATATACACAGGAGAACAATACTTGGATATGCCACACTACAAACATTAAAATGTTGAAAAAATTTCTGATTCGTTTGAAACCCCATATACAAACTTTTCCTGTCCAGACCTGAGAGTACAGGGACGACTCTAGGACACACTAGACATCTAATCAACTTTCTCATAGATTCATTACTATAGCTCCTCTTTTCTACCACAACTTTGTTTTCGTCACTTCTGATTACCGAAAAAAATGTGGCGAACCACAAGGGTGAGACCCATGTCCCAGCAAGAGATATTACCTCCAAAGACATTTATTGGTTACAACATTTTTAAGTAATTGAACAATTTAAGCGGTTTAATCAGATATAAAAAATAATCTCAGCAGCACTGATGATTAAAAAATACATAAAAGTTTAGATAATAACTATCAACATTATCCATACTATCATCCTTTATCTTTTTGACAATATAAGCAATTCAGTAGCATATCCATATCTAGCATCATGAGAAAGTCTAGTAACATAGAATCTCTATCATTATGAATAAGTCTATCCACATAAGCATAGCTAACAACATTAGCATGTCTAACAGGCTGAACATATCAACATCATAAGAAGAGCTAACAACATAAGCACAACTATCTAGATAAACATGATCAGCAGTATATTCATCTCTAGTTACAAAGGCATGGCTAGCATGTTAAACATAACCATAGCAGTATAGTTATTAAGATAAGAATGGCTACTGTATGTACACATCTACAATCTTAAGCATATCCACAACCTAAGGATATCTACTATATCTTAATTACACTAAGCATCATCTTTATGTAAAGATAACAAACAAGGGTTATTATCCAATGTGAAATGTCATGTATAACTATAAACAAATATGGTACACGACTATATTACATCTTTTTTTAAGCCCTAAGGAATTTGAGGATACACTCAAGTTCCAACTGACCACCTATTGATCGCAATCAGTGCCATATAAGATCTAAGAAGAGTCAGACTCCTAAGATCTTCTCCGTCCCTGGTCAGTACGGGTCCACCACATCGAAACATAAGGTCAAGCTGATAATAGCCTAGTTTGTCCTTGGTACAGGTCATGACACTAGTGAAAGGAGGTGGGTATGCATACCCTACCATCTAAGGTACAACCGCAGTTGTCCTCCAATCCCGTCACATATATAATCATCAAGATACAACCGTAATCGTTCTCAAACTAAGGGCTAGGTATGACCGCAGTCATCCTCCCTAAACACTTGAATTCAAGATGACAAGCACCCTGCATACTCATCAGTATGTGCTCCAAGTTTCCCTTAGGAATATTCGTTTCACCATATGGCAAGTTCTGACACTCAGATGGATCTATGGCACAGGGCACTACATGACTAGAGTTTCACTTAATTAGTTATTCTATCTGGAAAGTTCTGACACTCAGATGGATCTATGGCGCAAGTCATCTCTCATAGTGATGGAGGTGATTGTGGTTCTTATACATGAATTCATTATATTCATCACATGTCCTTTGGTGTACTTTGACATCATCCACCATGATCTTGAACAAGAGTTACCATAAAGGAGGTGCTTGGGTGCATTGTGACACATGGGAATGATTGTGAGTGATGTATATGGGATTTGTCTCTCCTACAAGAGTTTGATATCATGGACACTTGGTAAGTGACACTGAGAAATGCATGGTCATGCTGGTGTTAGTCAATATGTGATATTGAGCTTACAATATCTCAAACAGTCTGCTCTATTTCAAGGAACATGGATTGAATGTTGAAAAGGATGGTGATTCCATGCGTCAAGTTCAATCTGGATATCAGAGACAAAGGAATTGTACAATCACTATAACACTTATCACAGATGATAGGTTAGTTGTTCTCCAACTTCCCCAATTATTTGGGTAGCAAGCTAGATACCAATCATTGCTTGTGAAATCATAATATAATTATGAATATCACTACCAACATAATGTGGAGCCTACCAAGTCAAACACATAGGATGTGATTGGAGTAGGGGTATAATGGTGGATTGAGTAGAAATGTTCATAATCAAAATAATTACTAAAATGTTTAGGTAATCTACTATAATGTTGGAGTATAATCTGAGTTAATTGGTTAAAGTGTTTAAGCCAATTAATTATATTCCATTGTTAAGTTGACTAGCTGATCCAGAGAAATTAACTAGATATCGATAATGGAAATGAGCTAATCAATTAATGTGATTAATTGGTTAATTAAGTGATTCTATAATATTCTTTTAATTGTCTACGAGCAACTTGTTTTACTGCAGGCACATGCTTTTGTTTCTCGAGGGTTTTGGGAAACCCTGCTTCCTCTTATGCTATTAATAGGGGCATGTCAGTCAGCTTTTGGTTAACGCTAATATGGTCACACTGAGGTTAGACTCTTGTATGTGAACCCTAGTCGTCATCTTCCCCAAGCAAGAGTGAAGGAGAGAAGCTGACGCTTGCACGCCGTCAAGTAGAAGGATGCTCCTTCCCTCCATCTTATGAAGTGGGATGTGGAGTTCTAGCCCATTCGCGTGGATGAAGTGGATATGTGGATATTGAGTTTCCTGCATTCAGAGGACGTCTGAGGACCGTCAGTGCATGCTAGGTGTGATGTACATCATCGAGCGAAGGGACATCGGCGGACCTGCTCTGCAATGAGGTATATCCCTACACCCTCTTTTTGAATATGATGTTGTCGACGCGATCCTCATTTACAGTGTGTGGAGAAAATTTTATTTCTTCAGTTGCATCTGTCACCTCCAAAAAACCCAACAGGATGCACTTCCCACTTTCAAATTATTAGCTTTGGTATATAGAATATGGTCATCTTATTGTATGCTCTTCTAACTACAAAGTCAAAAAATTGGGATGTGGATACGATAAAGAATGCCACTTTAAATTCCAAAGCTATTAGCATCCTCTACATCCGTCTATCTACTAGTGAATCAAAATGTATATATTCATGTAAAATCACTTATGAAATATGAATACAATTATATGAAACACATGAAGGAACTAGATAAGTAAAGATTATAAGATGGATACGCTCCAACATAAACTAGAACTATTTTGTATGAGAAAAATTAAAACCATTACTGAAATGTATTATATATATTCTACTATTATCAATGGTTTGAGTGCCTTATAAAACATTCTAGAATCTAAGAAAGTAGTAAATATACTTAGATCCTTATCATCTAAGTATGAAAACAAGGTAACCACCATAGAAGAATTAATTGGGCTCTATACACCATTGATGAACACATTTGAAACTTTGATACATATGAGGAAAACTTCAAGATAATGCTAAAAGAGAAGAAGAGGAGAAAGAACCAAAGAACAAGATCCTTGCATTGGAATCCACCATCCAAAGTAGTGGTGGAAGTAGTGATGAAAATGAACTTTTTGTGAATGGTAAGAAATATAAGAGATTTCATTTTAACAAAAATTCTAGTTTTTCTTCCTCCTCCTTAAAAATGAATCTCTAGAGCTACATAAAAGGCAAGAACTCCTTCAAGAAGAAATATCACAAAAAGGATAAAGGGGACACATCTTATAAATCCATTGGGACTCATCAAGTGAGGAAAGTGGAAGTGAAAATAAAGACAATGGAGTGGTTAAATGATTTATAGCCAAATCAAGTAAAGAAGAAGCATAAAATGAGGTAGGCATTTCTAATTTACCTAAAGAAGGAATCAATAGTATTCTTTAAGAAACTCATAACAAGCTTATTGAATGCAAAAACAAGATGAAGAAAAAAAATCTAGCCACGATCATTGATGATATCTATATTAATATTGATAGCTTAAATTTTGATAATAATACTTAAAAGTTCTCAAATTATGCCTACGAATCTAAAATTTCTAAATATGAGGAAAATAGTTCCCATCTATCTTCTCAAAACAATGAACTTCTAGCCAAAGTGAATAACTATCAATCACAATCTATTCTATCTAACCACTCAAACTTTGATATGTTGAATTGAAAGAGACACATTAAAATCAAACGTGAAGCATCTTTAGAAATATTTATCTAGATTGATTACTGAAAATATCTTACATCAACATGCCATTTCTAGAATCATGGAAGGAAATGGAAAGCTTGATAATTTTTTGCATAATTCATACAAACAATTTGGGAGAAGAGGTTTGGGTTATGTACCTAAAAACACAACTCAACTTAGATATAGAGTAGTCACTCCTCACTTTTCCCCTTGAGTTGCTCCCCAAGTTGCTCCTAAGACAAATACTATGCTTCATATATCTTGTCATTATTGTGAACATCTCAGACATTATTCATTTCAAAGCTCTTACCACAATAAGGGATCCAAGGACATAGTTTGGATTCCCAAAATGTCTAGATGCATGATTAAGGAAGGAGATTGCTTAAGATTTGAGAGAATCATAAATTGAATATAATTATCTAGTGTCTCAAGTTGACATTATAACATTGATTTATTGTTTAATTAAAGTTATAGATAATTAAAATTGTATTTTAGACTGCCTCTCGGTTGAAAAGAATTTCAATTAAGGCCCCCCTCAGTCAAAATATAGATCATCGAGAATGGTTCTATCATTACTCTTTTAAACTATTGATTTTTTATTGATTGCATCTTCTATTTGAGTAATTATCATTTAAATTTTATCTAAAATAAGTTCAAAAAATGTGCTCATAACTATATAAATTATAGGTATCCAAATTATGAACTTATTTCTTGGTTTCTTGTGTATAACAACTAAGGACTCTAATTGCGTATCAAAACCTCCTGTATTTGCAGGCATGGGTTGTTGATAATGGTTGCTCAAAACATATGACTGGGGATAAAAATACCTTCACAAAACATGAAAAGAAAGTAAATGGGTCTGTTACATTTAGTGACAATGGAAAAGGAACCGTCATTGGAATAGATAATGTCATATATAAGCTTATAATTAAAATTGTGCTACTAGTTGATGGATTACATCATAATTTTCTTAGTGTAATCCAACTTTATGATAGTGGAGATGATGTTCTTTTCAATAAAGCATACTACAAATTACTTGATGAAAACACTCAAAATGTCATTTATGCCTAAAATGGAGCTGGAAATCTATACATTCTTAGACCTAAATCTATTAATCCTATTCAAGGAAAATGTCTTATTGCAGATATTGGTTTTCAATCCTTGTGGAATAAATTTGACTTGGTTATAGGATTTAATTAATTTATTTTTTCCAAAACTACAAATCTTGAATCATGTACTATAGGCAAGCAAACAAAATCTTCCTTCAATTACAAATCTACACTTAGTACATCTAGACCACTTGAACTTGTTCACATGGACTTATTTGGTCTCATATGGACACAATATATTGGTGGTAAAATATATTGTTTTATAATTATTGATGATTATAATAGACATACGTGGGTACATTTCTTAGTTGGGTAGGATGACATAATTAAAATATTTGTTAGATTATATACTAGAGTTGAATTGAATTTCAAACAAAATTTGTACTATATAAGTGATCATGATGGAGAATTTGAAAAGCATGAATTTGAAGAATTTTACTTTTCAAATGGATATGTTCATAATTTTTCTTCACCACCAACCCAACAACAAAATGGTATTGTTAGTAGAAAAAAATAGACTTTACAGAAATGCCTAGAACAATGCTTTTGCAACACAATACTCTTAAAACATTTTGGGCTGATGCTAAAATCACTTTTGTTATGTGAATATTGTGTTTTCATGCATCCTCATCTTATAAAGACTCCTTATGAACTTATTTTCTCTAAAAATCCTAGAGTTTATTACTTTCACCCTCTTGGAACACCTTATTTTATTCTTAATACCAAGGATGATAGGGACAAGTTTGATGCAAAGTCACAAAATAGTTTTTTATTCTTAGGGTATTTAATCATAATAAAAGGTTATAGAATCTAAAATCTCATCACTAAGAAAATTATGGAGTCAATTCACATTAAATTACATGAAAATTCACAAAAGAATATAATATATAATAATACGCTCCAAAATATAGAAGACTTATGTAAGACCCCTGACCTAGATTTATGGTTGAACTTGCTTGATTATCATAATTAAGTTCTTAAAACCTTAATAAAACCTAATCCATTCTTTTATATCATGTGACAAATCTAAGTTTCAAGTTTGGTCCAGTTCGGGCAATGTTTGTGCAAGTTTTGCAAATTATATGCTTATAGGGGCTTTTATGCAGTTTTTCCCATATCTAGGGTTTTTATTGTACTTTTTCACGTGTATGGTGCCCCATTAGTTTTCATATAATGTTTTATATAGTTGTACCTTTGGGAACCTAGTTTCTCCATCATATTAGAGGTGACATCTAACCTAGGGTTGAGGACTAGGGTTGCTCACCTAGATGCCCTAACTTGATTGTCTCCCCTCTGTATATTGGGACCTGATGGTCTGCCTTTAGGTGGTGAGATATGATGGTGGAATCTTGAGTGGCTTGAGGGTCTATGGATTGTTCTTGAGACTCTAAGGTTGATGGTTCTCCAACTTAGGTGCAACAACTAATGGAGACCTTGGGTTTTGCTTTTGTGACCAAGTGATGGCATGATTCGATGGGCCACTTAATGTTGGAGGTCTATGGTTCTCTTGGGGCAACATATGATGATCCCCCTATACTTAAGATTCGATGTTTGACCTATTTTTTCAAGTACATGAGGTTTTGACCATGGGACACATGGCATGCATGTCTTGACACCTTTACCTTCTTTTCTCTTTCACCCCAAGCTTTATATACCTCTCTTCTCCCACCAAACGAACCCTTTAGAGACCATCTTCATATTCTTTCTTCTTGGAGGTCCGTCCCTCTTGCTTGGTGTATAAGAAGGAGCTCTAGAGGAGGAAGCTTGGCTGATCTTGCTTGCATGTGCTTCTAGGGTTTGGATCTACCCACTCTTGGGTTGTGTGAAGCTTCCCTGCCTTGTTTCTTGTCTGAAGCAAGTAAGATCACCATCTAATCTTAGTTTTCCTTGATTCTTTCCTTCCTCTCTCTCTCATTCTTGGTTGGATCCATGGTGTTATTGGTGGATCTTGACCTAGAGCTTGAAGAACACCTTCTTTCTTCTTCTTTGACCTAGGGTTTCCTTGTTTTTGGAGAAAGGGGCTATCTTGGACGTCTAGAGCGCTCAAGATAGGGTTTCTCTCTCTCTCTCTTAGAGTTACCTTACTTTTTGGACCTTCATCACCTACCATAGAGGCTATTTATATAACCTTTTTCAAGTTTATTTCTTACTCTTAACTTGATATGCATGGTTCTTTCTCTAAAATGTAGTAGTATGTAGAAAGATGCTTTATTTAACTAGGGTTTGAGCTCACGTGGTATTCTTGAGTATATGATATTCCCTAATGAACCTCTTATCCTTGTACACGTTTCTTCTAGTGGGATATTTGGACCTTGCATGTCCATGAAATGATGGTTCCCTTGTGGTAGGAAATGATGGCTTTTCCTTAAGTGTTTGAACTAATTTTTATCTTGTTTCCTGATTTGATGGTTTTACTTCTTGTGTCAACAGATGGTGTGCAATTCATTGATGCTTTGGACTTTCTTGTGCTTAAAAACTATGGTTAAGTTTCCCTTAACAACCGATGGTCTTGATGCTCTCATCAACTGGTTCAATTCAATGGTTTCATTAACCCTAAGAATTGATGGTTTGTTCTTTAGACTCTAAGGTTGATGGTTCTCCAACTTAGGTGCAACAACTGATGGAGACCTTGGGTTTTGCTTTTGTGACCAAGTGATGGCATGATTCGATGGGCCACTTAATGTTGGAGGTCTATGGTTCTCTTGGGGCAACATATGATGATCCCCCTATACTTAAGATTCGATGTTTGACCTATTTTTTCAAGTACATGAGGTTTTGACCATGGGACACATGGCATGCATGTCTTGACACCTTTACCTTCTTTTCTCTTTCACCCCAAGCTTTATATACCTCTCTTCTCCCACCAAACGAACCCTTTAGAGACCATCTTCATATTCTTTCTTCTTGGAGGTCCGTCCCTCTTGCTTGGTGTATAAGAAGGAGCTCTAGAGGAGGAAGCTTGGCTGATCTTGCTTGCATGTGCTTCTAGGGTTTGGATCTACCCACTCTTGGGTTGTGTGTAGCTTCCCTGCCTTGTTTCTTGTCTGAAGCAAGTAAGATCACCATCTAATCTTAGTTTTCCTTGATTCTTTCCTTCCTCTCTCTCTCATTCTTGGTTGGATCCATGGTGTTATTGGTGGATCTTGACCTAGAGGTTGAAGAACACCTTCTTTCTTCTTCTTTGACCTAGGGTTTCCTTGTTTTTGGAGAAAGGGGCTATCTTGGACGTCTAGAGCGCTCAAGATAGGGTTTCTCTCTCTCTCTCTTAGAGTTACCTTACTTTTTGGACCTTCATCACCTACCATAGAGGCTATTTATATAACCTTTTTCAAGTTTATTTCTTACTCTTAACTTGATATGCATGGTTCTTTCTCTAAAATGTAGTAGTATGTAGAAAGATGCTTTATTTAACTAGGGTTTGAGCTCACGTGGTATTCTTGAGTATATGATATTCCCTAATGAACCTCTTATCCTTGTACACGTTTCTTCTAGTGGGATATTTGGACCTTGCATGTCCATGAAATGATGGTTCCCTTGTGGTAGGAAATGATGGCTTTTCCTTAAGTGTTTGAACTAATTTTTATCTTGTTTCCTGATTTGATGGTTTTACTTCTTGTGTCAACAGATGGTGTGCAATTCATTGATGCTTTGGACTTTCTTGTGCTTAAAAACTATGGTTAAGTCTCCCTTAACAACCGATGGTCTTGATGCTCTCATCAACTGGTTCAATTCAATGGTTTCATTAACCCTAAGAATTGATGGTTTGCTCCTTATGTGAAAATTTTGTTTTCACCTAGTGATGACATCTGATGGCTTGCCTAGACTTGACATTCAATATCTCCTCATGATCCACCACCTATGGTCTCACTGGTTCATGATTCTATGGTCTTCATATGTGCTCATAGCCGATGGGTTTCTTGGTGTCAACAAATGATGACCTTTCTGGTTAACAAATCATGGTGTACCTAGCTCTTGAAATTGATGGTTCACTTGTTTGATCACAAATGATGGTTCACCTAAGTCAAGATCCGATGGCCACTCTAGGTCAGGCTCCGATGGCCTTTCTAGTTCAAGATTTGATGTCTATCTAGGTCCAGATTTGACGGTCTCTCTAGACCTATAATTCGATGGCTATCATATGTGCATGATTCAATGATTTTGTCAATCTTGAATCTGATGGTTGGGTTTGAAGTCTATGATTTGATGATAGTGTTTTGTCTTAATGGCATCTATGAACCTATGGGTATGTCAAGTGTAAAGGTTTGTTCTTTGACCTAAGTAAGTTTATAAATAGTTTTTTAGTTTTGAGTGCTGATTTGTAACATCATTCCAACCTATCTTGTTGAACCTAACCAAATACAATTAAGTGATGGTGGTAAATGACACCTACATTTTTTGTATATTGTAATGATGAGAAAATACTCTCATAATATGGTGGTAACCCTAATATGCTACCTTGTGAATATCATTGATTTATATTGGTGCAATATTATTCTAAACTTGTGTACCACAAGTATAATGACGATATGTGGAACCTTTTACAAAATGTGAAAGATAATGATATTCATCCAGGAGATGTAATCATCCTCAAGTGTAACATCTTCAAGTGTAACAAGGGGATGGTACCCCATGAGAATGTGATAAGAAATATGTTTCATATATTTTATATCTTTTGGAGTTGTTATATAGCCATGTTTTGTACAACTCTTCTGGGTTTATATGTAACTTGATTGATGCATCCTTAACTCACTCAATTGGCAATAACTAATCAAGTGAAACCCTAATCATGTAATGACCTATATCGTAGATCCATTCTAATGTCAAGATTTGTTGGATGGTAAAATGAGTATTCCAAAAGGGAAACTCAGAGTCACATATTGTTGAGTATGTACGGGTGCAAGGAGAGTACACCCTTATCATACTAATCCCAAGGTTTTAAGGATGACTAGGTCATTCCTCAGATTGAGAGAAGTTGATGTCGAGTCTCAGATACTTGTATATGTGATGTGATTGAGGATAGTTGGGTTGTACCTTAGATGATAGGGATGTATATCATGGTTTCTAGTGTCGTGACCTATATACCAAGGGAAACTAGGCTGATTGGAGCTTGACTATATATGTCACTGTAGCAGTGTAACATCCCTGACCTAGGTTTAGGGATAACCCTATTTTTTTAGCCTAAATAAGTTTCTTAGAACTTTAATATAACCCTATAAAGTGTTTGGTTATCAGGTGACAAACTTATGTTTCAAGTTTGGTCATGTTTGAATAATGTTTGAGCAATGTTCTCTTATTTTTGACCAAAATGCAATTTACCCAAAATAAGGGGTTATATTGCAATATGTCATATGTTTAACATACCTCATGTGTTTTAGCATAATAAGAGAGAGAATGATGCAAGATGGTGGCTTGTGGAAAGCCTAAATTCCAAGTTTGAACTTGTTTGAATAATGTTAGTGCCTTGTGTATCAATTTTGGTACAAGTTGTAATTTACCCAAAATGTAGGGTTGATATGAAAATTACCACCTCTGTAGTGTCCCTACTCCCTCCTAGTATCATTTATAGGAGATATAAGGAAGGATACACCATGTTTGAATCATGTATAAGTGATGGTATTCTTGGTGATAGAAAAACCAAGAAAAAGTTGAATGTGAAACCCTAACTTTAAGTTGTATCGAGTTGTAGAGTTCATATGAGAGTGCCTATCGGCCAAAAATCCATAGGGGGAGTCTCATATCAGTTTGTGAACTATTTTCCTTATCCATGACGGGCAAAGAAACTCAAGGAGGTGAAGTGTATCGGTTTACAACTTCCTTGGAAAAGTTGTATCGCGTTGTGGATAAAGTGGTGATTGAGTTGAGATATCTTATCCAACAAGATAAGTGATGGCAGAAATATCATCTCTAGATTATCCTCAAGTGCTTTACATGTCAATATAAATATGAGTACATACAAGGACAAGTGTCAACCATGCATGGACACGTGGCACCTAGTAACTTAAAATGATGACACCTCATATTCACACTTTTTCATGAACCTCAAGTATATATACCCTTCCTTTCACCTATTAGTGAAATTTTTGAAATATGTCAGCCTCTTACTCTTAGACATCGTGCATAGTGTCTTAGTATCGTGCATAGGAATAGGGGTATTGTTCATAGAGCTTTGGTATCGGCCATAGCAAAGTGATACCAGCCAAGTGAAGTGATATCGCCCAAGTGAGGGATATCAACCACAAAGTGGTGAGGTATTGTGCATAGTGCTGAGGATCTCAAGTCTTGGACCTTTGATAAGATCATCCTCAACCTTGGAAATGTAAATATTTGTATCTTGGATCTTTGAAGTTTCTCTTGAGGTGGGTTATATAACTTGAACTCAATTATGTTATTATTTACCATCAATCTTGCCTTAGTTGATGATTTACTTTAAATCTGAATTGTCTTGCATAATTGATGAATCCCTGAGTTCTATTAGTGACCTAGGAATGTTCTCCATTAACTATAGCTGTAAGAACAAGAGTCTAGAGGTTGATGATGATGACATCATCATGGATCAACCCGATATTGGGTAGAAGCACCTCTAACCCGATATGGTGAAGAGAACATATCACTAACATGATACCATGAAGATGCATACACCCTATACACAATATGATGATGAAATAGATACCTTGTGCAAGATATGGTGTCAATAATACAACATGTGCACGATATAAGGTCAAGTATACACCTTATGCATGACATGAAGTCAAGCATATACTCAAACCCGATATGACAAACCCTAGATAATGAGTAACCCAGTATGGTGATATGAGTACACCACTAGCACGATATAATAATGAATTTATACCTCATGGATGATATGAGTGACATATACATACATCTTGTGCATGATATGGGGTCAATCACCCACATTATACTTGATATGGTATCAAGAAGATACCCTAACCTGATATGGTGTTGAAATCCAACATGGGAATGTGAAACCTGATATGCAAACCCTAGATGTTGAGTAAATCGATATGGATGCATGATATAGGTGATGAGGATACACCTATATAACCGATATGGAAGCATACCTACACCTCTATACCCGATATGGAGGAAGCACCTCAATCTAATACCCTTGATTAAGTGATACATGTAGTGTGATATGTCAAATGATACATTAAGGCATAAATAGTTTAATGCATTTTGATAAATATGGGTCAATGTACCTTGAGAGAAGGATTGATCCAACCTAATGGAGTATGATGCAATCAACATCCTAGTGAGGTTGAAAGAGAAACTTATACTTGTATAATACTCATGTGATGAGTATACATTGATACTCCTAATATGTGTAGAGTATGAATTAGGGTTTTTGATGAACGTACTAGAAACCACAATTGGTTAATAAAGGGAAACCCTAACCCTAATGATGGGAAGGTTGAATTTGTCTTATTGAGTGGTAATGATATGTATTGGATGTTCTTGTTATCATAAAATACTAACCATGTTGGTATCATGAGATAATGAGCATAGCTAAGTAAGAGCTATGATGTTTCATATAATACAAATTAGATGGGTTTTGTAAGCCCTATGAAATACTTGTACAACAAGTATAATGTTTATATAGGTCTTATGACCTAGAGATGGATGTTTCCTAGTGTGAGGTGACAAGATGTTTATAAAAGTCTCATGATCTATAGATTGATGTAAGAGATGGCAATGTTCAAAATGAACTAGGAAAATGGAAACCCAATAACATCATAATAATAAAAAATGGTTATAATAATGAAATCTTACATAAAGGAAATCTATTTTTGCTTTTGTTCTCTGGGTGTCTTACATCCTGGTTGTGATGAGCTTTTTATCTCATGTTGATGTAATGGGGTACTTAGTGCCCAAAGTTTTTGGTATTAATAGTAACACACTTTTTGGACCGACCAAAAAAAATAATGAAATCTTGAATATGCTTAAATGATATATGAGGAATACTTGTATCGCATAAAGGAATGGGTATAATGCATAGTAAAGGTGATGTGGAATTCATTGATGAGTTTATGGGATTGATATCCCATAATGAAAGTGAAAGGGAAACATAAATGTATTCCACTAATATGAAATCCTTAGCAATATGTCCATGATATCACATGATTGGTATAATCCAATACATGGATATAGTTTCACAGGATTGGTATAATCCAATACCTGGATATAGTTTTAAAGGATTGGTATAATCTGATACCTAGATATGATTTCACAGGATTGGGATAACCCAATACCTGGATATAATTTCATAGGATTGGGATGACCCAATACCTAGATTTGATCTCACAGGATTGGCATAATCCAATACCTAGATATGATCTCACATGATTAGTAAAATCTAATACCTAGTTATAATCTCACAGGATTGGTACAATACAATACATGGCTATACTGTCACAGGATTGGTACAATCCAATACCTGGCTATACTCTCACAGGATTGGTATAATCCAATACCTGGCTATAATTTCACAGGATTGGTATAATCCAATACTTGGCTAGAACATATTTACAGGATTGGTATAATCCAATACATAGCTAGAACATATTTACAGGATTGGTATAATCCAATACCCGTCTAGAAGATTGGCTGGGGCTAACAATTATAAATGAGAATGATTCATGGATAACATACCATGATAATATTATCACAGGATCAGCTTGAGATGTTGGCATAATATGAGGGGTAAACAATACACGTCTTTCATATTCCTTATAAAGTGAATAGGTGATTTACTGCTCTATCATAGATAATTGCAATGCTTTAAATGATGATAATGTTCTAAACTTCTTATCAACAGTGATTAATCTTGCATATTAATATAAAAGAACATCTGCTCAGTTTTATACTATTTACCTATGATAATAACATTGTTGGCGGAGTGTTGTATCTCTCGCTGAGACAATTGTTTTACCCCGTGGGATCCACAATTTTTAGGTGGATGTACATGAGGAGGTAGAGACCGCTATGCAGAAGATAACAACAACAGGGACAACAGTAATAGCTCAGGTTGAGTGTACGGTCTATCATATCTTGTAGATATAAGTCCTATGTGTCGTCTCTATACTCTCAGGTCCTTAGATTTAGTACGTGATGGTTTTATGAACGATCTGAGATTTTAGCTAGAATTCCTCGAGGGTTTTACGTTGATTATGTATAGGTTTTGGCAAAGCAGTTATTATATCTTATCCTCGAGATGAGATGGTACAAAGTATGTAAAATTTGAACCATGATGTATATAAAGTTTGGTTCTTCCTTCAAAGAGTTTTCTAGGAAATGGATCTCTTTGCAAAATGGTTCTAATTTTTAGTGATTTTGTTAATTTGATGGTTATGATTATTCCGCATAATTACTCATGGCAATTTGGTTTGATTCGATGTCGGGTCATCACAAGCGGATTCATACTAACTGAGGGGAAGAGATCTGAGGATTTTCGGCTCTCGTAGATCTTATACAGAACTAATTTTGACTTTGTAGTGGTTAGTTGGAAGTTTGAGTGGTATACTTAAAACTCTCAGGGCTTAATAGAAGATGTAATTCAGCCATGTAGCATATCTGCTAGGGTTAAACACGATTGCGTTGGTTGATAATACTTGCCTTGTTTCTTATCATGCTTAGCTGATATATAATGCGGTAAGAGAAGTCGACTGTTTAAAAGATAATAGTTTTACTTGTTCCTCTAGATATCATGTTAGTCCTTCTTATTGTAATGTTATCTCTTCTATATAATTAATCTTTTTAATCTATTTAATAATATAGCCTATTGTAACCAATAAATGTTGTTGAAAGTTATATCTCTCGTTGGGACATGGGTATCACCTAGTGGGTCATCACATATTTTTAGGTGATTGTCAACGACATCGTTAGGTTCATGGTGATGAGGAAGAGAAGCTCAGAGATCAGTAGGAGTAGAAGGTTGGCTAGTATTAGTGTGTCCTAGAGTCATCCTTGTACTCTCAGGTTTAGGTAGGGGATGTTTTGTAGATGATATATATATCGAATCGAGTTACGGTAATATGCTTTGTTTGTACATGGCATGCATATATTTGGAACAATACCTTTTTTGTGTATAGGTTGTAGCAGAGGCCACTGGATAGATATATAAATACCTAATATGGTATGTGCTTATATGCAGGTCGTTAGGCTTATATGTAAATGTTCCTAGACATGCTTGGAATTTTAATTTAGTTTTATTTATATCATTTTCCTTCTATGTGGTTAAAGAGTGATCGATCACGTGTTTTGGTTTGAGTAATCTCGATTAGTGTTGTGAGGTGTCACAACTTAACCATTGAAAGTAAAGATGATACCGTTATTGAAAATGAACAAAACTAGGAAATCCATCTCTCCAACCTAAGTTCACTAAAGATCATCCCCTAGAACTAATCATTAGAGATCCTTTTGACAAAGTAAAAACTTGATCATATTTTATGGATGAAAAAAAATGTCATTTATATCAATTATTGAGCCTAAAAAGGTGGTTGAATCTCTTAAAGATGATTATTGTATATTGCAACAGAAGAAGAATTAA
This sequence comes from Alisma plantago-aquatica, assembly GCA_963693085.1. Classification (NCBI taxonomy): domain Eukaryota; kingdom Viridiplantae; phylum Streptophyta; class Magnoliopsida; order Alismatales; family Alismataceae; genus Alisma; species Alisma plantago-aquatica. The sequence continues at coordinate 767,984,802 of OY856412.1, read as the reverse complement.
ATCAATTCCCAAAAAAATGATGTTTAGGATTTAGTGCCAAAACCTAAGAACAAAAAAATCATTGGTAATGAATGTGCTTTTCATAATAAACTAAATGAAACAGGGGAAGTATTAAGAAACAAAACTATATTGGTTTCTAAAGGATATAATCAACAAGAAGGTACCGAATTTGATGAAAAACATATATAATATTCTTCTATTAAATGTATTAGGATGGTTTTATCCTAACAACTTACAAGAATATCAAACTATTTCAAATGGATGTAAAAAGTTCTTTACTTAATGGAATTATTGAGGAGGAAATCTATGTTTCCCAACCCCTAGGTTTTGAGGACATAAATCATCTTGATCATATTTATAAACTTAAAAAGGAATAATATGGGTTAAAGAAAGCTTCCAAAAATTAGTATGATCGGCTTAAAACTTTTCTTTTTGAACATGATTTACTATTCGTAAATCTAGTTCTATTCACTCATCAATAAATATGATTTTGATTATCTAATTGTTCAAATACGTGTTGATAATATTATATTTGGAGCATCTCAAGAATTATTGCATCCTTAATTTAGTGATATTATTCAAATCTTTTGAAATGAGTCGTATGGGTGGAATTGACATTTTATTTGAGTATTCTAATAAAGAAAACCTCTTGTGGGTTTTTTCTAAATAAATAAAAATATACTAAAGTAGTTCTTAAAAGGTTCAACATGTATAATTGTAAACATGCTTCTACTCCTATGGTCACCCCTACTAAAATAAAAAAAGACAAGGATGATGAGCCAATTGACAATTCCTTATATAGATGTAGGATTAGAAGTTCACTGTACTTAACTACTTCTCATCCTAATATTATGTTTGTCATTGGTTTATGTACTCATTTTCAATCCAACCCTATGAAATCTCATTTTTTGTTGTCAAATGGATACTAAGGTATTTGTCTTCTACAATAAATTATAAAATTTGGTATCCCAAAGATAAAAATTTTGATTTTCAAGCATATGCTGATGCTGACTATGTGAGTAGTCAACTTTATTGCAAAAGTTCTAGCGGTGCATGTTTCTTAATTGGAAATTATTTATTCTCTTAGTTCAATGAGAAACAAAACATAATTTCATATGTTCCATTGAATCTGAATATATGGCTACCGGTAGTTGTTGTGCACAAGTACTTTGGGTGAAACAAGTATTAAGCGTTTATGGTTTCACTCCAACTATGACTCCCATTTTCTATAATAACACAAGTGAAATAGATCTAGACCATAATCCAATTTTTCATTGTCATGCCAAACATATTGAAATTCACCATCATTTTCTTCGAGATAATATTGCCAACCAAGACATTTTCTTACACTATGTAGACACTAAAAATCAATTGAAATACATTCTTTTGACTCCTTTAGGATTATTATAGATGAATTGCACATTGTTCCTTCAAAAAATGTTTACTTTGAAATATTTTCAAATTGAAATCTTGTCACATCCTCAATTTTCTAAGTATGTACAATGAAATATTACATACATTGTGACCTTTATTAACATTAAAATGATTAATGTGTCATTTTATTCCTTATGGGGTGTAAGAATTTCTAAAACAAAATTTCACTTAAAGTTCATGACATTAGAAGCTGAATGGTCAATGTTGGCAAGAAAATGATATTCCTAAGATTTATTTATGAAAATTTTGAACCTAAATGATTTTATTTGGGGATTTTAATTGAGCCTTTTGGAAACACAAACCCATAATGGTTATCTACACAAAATTTTAAATCTATTGTCAAATTTTGACCTAATTTAGACAATCGTAGCTATCCTAGTTGAGGAAAGAAGAACATAACATAGTTTGTAATGAAATTTAATTGGATATTATTATGATGCACAAGATAACCCTATAGCCCCAATTTTGATCGTTGTAACATGACCCCTTTTTTAGGGACTGGGTTAGACTCTCGAGTTTCGAATCAAATTCAAGTGTGGACACTTCCTTCTACGCCTAACTCCCCTCATGAATCAGGACTTCACAAGCCTAAAACCCCTAGCTCTCTCTATATCCTAGAGAATCAAATCTCACTTGGATCTATATATGGTTTTACATTACTCGTCTAACAAAGAATTTGTAGATTCCTAATTTGATAGGATTTCACCATCACATCTCCCTAACCACAAGGGGCTCTTGTTCAACACCAAACATCCAACAACTAGTGGATTTCAAGTGCCCCAGTCATTCTCATATATATGACCCTCATCAAATGTTCAGGGGATGATTACAATCTAGTTTCACTGGTCCACCACTCCTCATCTAGCCCATAAGGTTAAATCTCAACTCCATTTTGCTCTAGCCATCTCTGGAGGACCATATTTAGCCCTTTTACCTCCACAAACTTACATCAGAGTGCTCAAACCAATAGCACGATCCTCTGGAAGTAGTCACATGCTTTCCCCTTTCTTTTATTATACATTATTCAAGTTACCTTGTTGGGTGTCAGCCATGACGATAACTCTGGGTTTTCATCACTTTCTCCATCAATGGTCTTAATTAGACACCTTGAAGCACCTAGATCTTGGATTTTCCTCTATTTGGTGGTATGCATGAGCCTCAACAAGTTTCCTCTGACCCTTCCATGTTCTTCCAAGATGGCTTTCCATTTTCCTGCACTAGACCACTTTGAGACCCCAGTTTGGGTTTGTTGGTCCGGTTGGTGTTAAGGATGGTGCCTAGCACCTCAGTTTCTATCAACGTAGAGGTAAATCAAGATTTGAATATCTGATATCGATTGATCTTCTCATTGTTCTTCTCTATTTGAATCAAGACCAAACCATGAAATGATTTCTCCACTTTACCTTTGAGCAATGGACATTTTTTTCACTTGTCCATAGGTCTTCTTGATATTTCTTCTCCTGTTTTTTTATCAGATACATCTTAGCTTTGGACACTTTTACTCTAACTGTATTGTTTTCTATATTGTATGCAATGGGTTCTTGATCCTTTCATCCATTATTTACATCGATCAAATTTTATCTGATTAAATGTCACGCCTATGTTTTCTTGAGTTTGGATTTGTCGGTATATGGAAATTCATATCTTTTTATTGGTATGTCCAATGGGGGCAAGTCATTTCAGTTTTTGATCCATTTCTGAAGATATAGTCAGTGGGCTAGATCTCAAGTCCTATTTTTTCATGTATTCTCAAAGTTTAATCATTTACCTAATTAGGATTTATAAGATGTTGGTTATGGTTTTCAATTATAATGGCGTAAAAGTTAAAGGGTTGAAACTAGGAGATTCTAGGAGAAATTGATTCCTAATGAATTTAGGTAAGTGCTCCATCCCTTGGGTTTTATTATATTACATCATCAAGAGTTGTTCTCCTTATCATGTTTAAATTTTATGGTATATGTGTTATCATGTGAACACTTTAATGATTTAAGATGTATCTATTATATGCACATCTTGTTAAGATTTATTGCATACATGTTTTAATCTTAAGATCAGATCAATTAAGAATTATAACTTTTCATGTTTAACTAATCCAATTAATGGTTTAAAACCCTAAGTAAGATAAGATAAGATCAAATTAGAATAAGAATTAATCTTTAGGTCCTATCTCATGAATATGTTATGGAAGGTTGTTTCCTCATGATCCCCCTTTAGTTATGGGTTCAAACCCAATCGTACGCATCTTAAGTGTGTTCAGTAATGTTAATGTTTATGGGTTCAAATCCAAGCCTATATACCATGTGTGCATTCAGTAAATTTCGAATTAGATAAGATTCATTGAGTAGGTTCCCTTATAAGAATGCTTAATCAATTAAATAATGCATCCTAAAGACATCAATAATGTTTATGCATACTCATTTAAATTTTATCCTTATGTTAATTTATCTTCATATTATTATTGAAATACAACCACTTACAATCAATTTGTCAAATGCATTTCTATGTGTGGATGCATATATGTTGTCTGAAACATGAGATAGCTCTCACGAAGTGGATGTATGTACGAGTTCAAGACCTAATAGGGTGCCATCTACAAGATACAAGGAGGGTTAACCATTTCACCAATTATATCATGCATTGTGCTCCTTATTGTAGGTTTTGTGGGAAGAATGGGTATGAGAATTGATGTATCTATATCCTATGTAAAGTTATCTGATTATCGCAATGAATTATATATGCTATTTGTGATGTTCTCTCAATGTGACTTTTTTGGTCCATACTTATTGTTTTTATATATTGATAACACTTGGGAGATGTGACAAACTTAGAAATTCTCTTTTTGGGTACCAACTTGAACATTTTTCATGATTATCAACATTCATTTTTGAGCATTTTCTCTATTCCTAAACAATTATTCTTCAAAATTATCAAAATAAGACCTAAAAGATTTCTTTTGCAATTTTATGTATTTCAAACTTTTAAAAAATTGTTTGCACTAATAAACTATGTGCCATAAATGTCAAATCCATTTTTATCAAATTCTGGTCATAGACTAATTTTTAGTCTAAAAGATCTTGATCGAGGTCATGATTGGTTGAAAATAAGTTAGACCAAAGAAACCCCCATTGGAGTGCATCTTGAACGAAACTAGTCGTTATGTGACTGTTGCAAACCTCACTCAAAAGAGTTTAATCGAGGACCTCGATGCTGCCTATAAATATAGTCAAAAATGGACATTTTCTTCACACTTTCACTTGTAATCTTATTCTACTCTGATTGGGTGACATCTGATACATTTCTTCAGCCCTATTCCCACATTTATCTTCCTCCACGCTTCATTTCTTTCATTTTTCCATCACTCTTATCAAATGGCAACTCCTTCTCATGGCACTACAAGAAGAAGTGGTTCAAGAAGATTTCTGCAAGCACACCCGTGGTGATCAATAACACCTCCTTCATCAAATTTTCCATCAACAACAAATTTCTTGAGCTTTCCTCCCATCTAGCTCTTCTAATAGTTATATTGGATCTTCATTCCCTCGTCGAGGTTCCTGATCTTATATCTCTATTCAAATTCCACTACCTGTTAGACTTAGTCATTCCTTCCCATTGTAGTTGGCCCACTAGAGTTGTCCATGAGTTTTATGTCATTGTACATGTAGTAGTTCAAAAACCTATACACACCTTAAAAGTGATGACGAAGATCATTCCAACCACCTTATTTCACTCCTACTAATCCTATTAATGGTATTTTTGAATATACAGGCAACACTATTATCATTTCAACTATTCATCAATCTTTGTTGCTTCTCAGTGCCACAAATCATGATATTCGTCAGACATATTTTGTATATTCCCTTATTCCAAAATCATGCATCATAGATATAATTTTAATCTCAAATATCATGCCCCATTTCCAATAAAAGTGAGTTACGACAATTCTGCATGATCCTCATATATGTGATTCAGAATAAAATTCACGTCAACTTTGTGATGATTATTCTTAAAGAAATGCTTGAATTCAAGGGTGACCCTCCTTTTGTAGATTTCATTTATTGTCTTGTTGAGCATTGACTTAGCATACCTCTTTCTGACCTAGGTTATTCTACTAGCCACTCTAGAAACCATATCAATCTTACCACTTTTAAAAAGATGGGTCTTGATTTGGGCACAAACAAGCTAGAATTGAAGAAGGTACCACAAGCAAACTACCACCTCCTCTCCCTTCTTCATTCTCCCATGAAAATTAAATTGCATATTTTAAGGGTGTAGTTTTTCAAGTTGGAAGACACATGACTACAACTATCATTCTATGTTATATGTGAATGATCAAATGAATGTCTTATCTCCTAATATTCTATACAAGTATTCTACTCATCTCTATCATGGACACATTGAACCTTTCATATCGAGTCATGAATATAATCAATCAACTCCACCGCCATCTACTCTATGTCATGCTCAGTTTTCTATGGAGCAACTTCAAGACATTGCAGGTCATTTCACTTTCAACTGAGTTCCCACTTTTCTTGAAGCACATTCACTTACAACTACATAGGTGTTGAATTGGGCAACATTAATGAAACATTATCGTTCCATACCTTGCTTGGGTCATGATTTGGATGTTGATCACATTATCTAACTTTTCCAATGTGAGTGATCATAGATGCTTAGATTTGATCATATGTTCTTAGTTCGTGTAGTAGGTTTGAATGTTATGTATTTTGATTTATTGTATGACATGAGGCATGTATCTTTCTTATTGTGACATGTTATACTTGTATATCATTTGCTTATCAAATATATGTTTGTGTCTCCCTTTGGGTTAAAATTGAGATATTATTATTCTCCAACTTAGTTGTCTTGTGTGAATGTCATATTGGAGGGGTATCATACTTAGGGGGAATCGTTCTTACACTCCTACATTTTTTTATATGACAAAGGGGGGATATACATTGTGCACATTATATATTTTGACGAAGATGGACAATCTTGTTCTCTCTCTTAGTCACATAAGTTACACAATTTTTTATATGAATTGGTCTATGTTCACTTGAGAGATGGAAGTCATGATCCACACCTCTGAAGTGAAAATTACACCCATTTTGGAGCTTCATGCATCAGTCAAGTATATATGTTTTTATTTTTGCAATATTTTTAGAAATCTTTGCCATCTTGAAAAATTAGGAGATTGTTGATAAAAATGGATATTAGACAATTTTCTCTTTTCATGATGACAACATTTCCCAATTATGCTTCTAATGTTCTAGTCAAGTGTTTTAGGTTTTAGGGTGTGATTAGATAAGATGGTATGAGTTTAATTGCATATCTTGTGTGAAATTGATAAAATTGTACTCATTATCTCCCCTTTTTATAAGGCAAATTTATATTTCTCTAGATATTATGTAAAATCAAGGTATCAGTTACATCAACTATCCTAAATTCATTTTGACACTTATATTAGGTCTTTAGAATAGTTAAATAAAATTGCAATAATCATTTCATAGGTTTTATAGAAAATAGAATGATTTTTATAGGAAAAATTTAATCAAAATCTTTATCGATTGGTTCGGTTGAATCACAACTCAACTGATAGTTAGAAAATGCTAAAACATGTATACATGGTGCCTCTCGGTCAAAATCATTTTTAACCTAGGTCAAGGTCGGTAAAAAACAAGTTCAACCAACTGTTAGTCGGTTCCCTTAGTGCACAATTAAATGTTTCTACTCCACTAATGACACTATAACAAATACTTACACCAAGCTTGTCTCTAGACCTTCCAACATCTATCAAAATACTTCCTATTGGTTTTCTATAAATAAGATAAATTTGGAAGGATATAAGCACACTTGAACATTGCAAGAATTGTTACATTGGGCTTAGCTATTGAATTTCCATGTCGTACTAGTGAAAAGTACGAGTTCCACTCAAGTGACTTCATCCACAAAAATAGACTAAATCTTGTGGGTGTGTCTCATAAGTTTGGTTATAAGATCTTTGTGATTGTTATGAGATGAATTGGTGCTTTTCTTTCTCCTACCAAATTCCCATTGTTCTTGGATCTTCAGAGATGCTTTTTGCATGAACCTATATTTTGGGTCTTGAAAGGACAAGAAGAAGTCTTCTCATCAGAGTTCTTCTGCATTCATTAAAACAAGAGGTCAAGTATCAATATTCTTGTGCAACTGTTAAAGAAGAGGTGAAGTGTTGGCGTTCTTCTACAACCATGAAAGAAGAGGTGTATATAATTTTACTCTATATTTGTCCTTATGAGCCAAATAAAATTCAATTGTTGCAAATAATAGCAGGAAACTACTAGGGGGGAAATACAAATTTTCATGTTGGAACCTCGTTAAATCTCGTGTCTCTTCTGGTGGTTGATTGCATACAATTCATCATAATTCACATACATTTAACAATTTATTTGTATTGAAAAACCAATTCCCTCTATTCACCTCCCTCTAGATATTTTAGAATGTAGATGGGTGTTTTCATTAGTGGTATAAAATGAAAAAGTACAAAAGGGACTCCACCCTAGTATGTATAATGTAAGGAACAATTTTCCATGAGACCAAGAGAAGAAAAATAGTTGTGATTGGGGAAGGTGTTAGGCACACCCACATCACCCAAAAAATTCAATATTTGTTTTTAAATCTCAGGTTCTGTAAAAAGCATTGGATTGGGTTTGATTAAGAAAATAAAGTAAAAATAAGGAAAATAAACATGATTAGGTTGTGAAAATTCAAGGGTATTAAGTTGATTTTTGTACTTTTGTTGTATCCCAAAAGAATCTACTTGATTAATATATCCAATCATCTCAGGATCTCCCACGAGATATTCATCCTGAGTGATTGGGATGAGATGTGAGACTCAGAGAGAAACTATGCAAATGCAAATTTGGTTAGATCAATCAATATTGATGTGTTCCTATATGATTAATGATCTTAATGTTTCCAAGTTCACATGTTTTAATTAAGATGCATCATAGATAAGTAATCAATCACAACTAAGACAATTCATCTAAGAGATCGTAAGGATAATGACTAATTAAGCATGAAAATTTTTGTTGAACAAGTATTTGAGAAATTAGGTTATGAACAAGCTAGTTAGCACTTGAATCAATGAAAACATAAATGAGTGAATGATCAAGATGTAGCGAAAATGTGAATAGTTAGAAGAATCAATTAGATCAAGAGACCCTTAGTGCATCATTATCATTTCTATTCTCGATGTATGAGAATTGTTGTTATAGAAGGAGTAACTTCTAGACAATCAGAGTATGAAAAAAAGGGGTAGTTTCTCTTTGTTATAGAATAAGTAACTTCTAGACAATCAGAGTATGACAAAGATGGGGTAGTTTCTCTCTTTCTTCAAAAGAGTCAAAAGGGTTATTATCTAATTGTGGATACATATAGTTGTTTGTGAGGGTCGGAGGATGTAACACTCGTATAAGAAATTTAAAAAGCAAAAATCACATCAGACCAGGGTTAGAAAATAAATTTGGGATTTGAGTTTTAAGTAAAACCATCTAGAACACTTCTTTCAATGGGGTGCATCAACTGTGAAATTCCATGTTCACCTCATTGCACTATGGTGGAAAGAAACTTTCCTACGTGGTGTTCCCAACTAGGAAACTTAGGTTTCTGTAACATCCCAATTTTGGATTTAATAAATTTTGGGGTTTTCATAAAATTTCTCACTAGTTGAAATCAAATTTGAGCCTCAATGTAAATAACCCAAGTAAATAGAATATCTTTTCTCTTCAATAATATAAAGATCAGTGGCATAGTTTCATTCTTCATGATGATAGTTAATTCAATGGTAATTATATATAATGAACTTTCTCTCTCCTTAATGCATTAGATCACCAACAAGTATATGAACCGTGATTGGGATGATTTCATCCAATAGACTCAAATGAACTAAGATAAACACTAATTGACCCTTAAAGGGAAAGTCATTTTGGTTGGGAGCAACCATATTGCATCGAATTTACATAAGTGATGTAAATTACATTATGATAATAACATAAGTTTTAGTCATCAAAACTAGAAAGTACCTACTTAGGGATATTCTAGATCCTAAAATGTTCCTATTGTTAAAATTTGAGGCTAAAATGATCTCATATGCCCTCTCAAAACATTTTGGAAAGTTTCATCAATAATTATTAATAAAAATTTATCAAGGCATTAACAAACCTATAGTTTAGAGGAATTTAGTGTGTCACTCAGACTTTGGTCTAAACCAAAGTTAGATTCCCAGTATTCGTGGAACTCCTCTGAGCCCAACAAAACCCTACTGCTCTAGACTCTATCTCATCCCTGGATCCCTACCTATATATATGAACTCCCTCACTGATTACCGGGGATCATCCACAATCTGGGAAAACCCTCATCGTCTTTCCCTGAGCGGACTCTCCTCACCATAGTTGTGTTCAACGGTTCTGCTACTCATCCTATTCATCGTCAGTTATACGAGAAGAAACCATGAATTCGATTTTACGACCCTAGACCCTTGATGAACAAAGATGGGCCACCCTTGCCATGGACACCAGTCCGCCGTGATTGGAGGTCTCAAAGCGTAGTTGTCCTGATCGTCAGTCTAGCTATGTCAGAGAAGGTTCAGGGTGGTGGTGCCCTGTTTCTGGCATGAAAAGGGGGGAGCCGAGTTTGTCTTCCGTGTGTGGGTACAAGGCTAGGTGCGATGATGGAGCCGGGCCGACTAGGTTGGCTGGAAGGTTAGGCACCACGACGGCTTGATCGCGGAGTAAGAGCTAGAGGAGGCTCATCTTGGAGCGTCGCTGGGAACCCTCGGCCTGGTACTTTATTTAACAGAGGAAATAGAGGGGGCGGGCTCTCTTCGCGACTTGGGGATGAAGGCGGACCGGCGCACGGGTTAAGCGGATCTTGGAACCCTCCCCACCCCATTTGATGCCTCTCAATGTAAAACATGCTTCAATTCAATTAAATAATGTTCCAAACTTGTATAAATCCTAGAAATTAGTCTTTGTATCAAAAAAATGCAAACCATATATGCTTTTGGATCAGTTTTTCAAGACCTAGATAATGGTCAAGAACCTAGGATCTGTTTTGATTTGGTTCTCACAAATATCCATACCTATGGTAATTAGGATTTGGAGATCCTAATCTAGGGTTCAGGCTTTGTAATACAGGTAAATTGAAGATGGGAAGATGAAGCATGTCTTAGGGGATTGTTTCTACTGAACTAGGTAAGTGGTTCATGCCCATGAGTATTTATATTTATCAAACTCATCATAGTTTCATAATTCATGCTTTATGTGATCTAGTGTTCTAATATTAAGATATGAAAGTGAGATTTTCAGACATTCATTGTTATGCCCTTACTTGTGCCTGATATCTCGAGAAGAGATATGTTATTAAGATTTATAAGAATGATAGAGACTCATAAGCCAGGTTCATGAGAAAATTTAATGATCATGTTTCTATAAGAACTGTTAGTAATAATTCATATTGATGAATAAGACTACAAGATAAGATATGCGACCAAGATAGTCATACATGATAATGTGGGATAAGAATGTATTAAGATTTCAAGTAGAAATGTAATATTTGGATTTCTTAGAATGATTAAAGATCAAAGAATCAAGTATGTGATAAGATTATTTAAGTTTGCAATATAATATTTTTATAAGATTCTTATTTTAAGATTTAACAATTAAGTTCACATGAATGCATTAAGATACATGTTAATATTTGATTTCATGAGACCTTCAAGGGTTTGAGTTACCTTGTCAGAAATCACACTCTTTTAGATACTTGATACTTGAGAACTCTCATATACTCCATATTCTCATATTTAGTTCAGATCCTTTTCCTAAGCCTCCAGACTTAGTTGTCATATATTTAGTATCAAAAGTAGTTAAGTCATTTCTATCAGATTGAAGTATTAGATTAAGGATTATCCAGATAATAACAATATTAGATGTAGATTCAGGCTTAGACTACTCATGGTGTGAGTAGTTAGATTTTGAATAAAGATACACGCTAAGGGTTTTAGACCCAATCCCGATTATGAAGTAATTGATATCTATATTCATACTCAGATGTAGATTCAGTTCATAATTTAAGAATAAGAGATTCATAATTTAGTACATGCTCAGTCATCAGTGATCAATCTCAGATAAGTTCAGTTATCAGTTTTAATATAAGATAAGTTCAGATTCAGTATTCAGCAAAGCTATCAGTATTCAGCTTCAGTTCAGATTAAGAATTAAGTAAGTTTAGACTTTAGATAAATAAGTCAAAACCTTCACATAAGACATTATATGGTAAGTCCTCATTCAGTAGTCCCGGGACGATTCAGAGGCATCTGTTGCCAATTCAGAGGAGTGTTTACTCCAATTCAGAGGTGTTGCAGCACCAATTCAGGGCGTAGCCACGCCAATTTAGAGACACCTCGATGTCATTCAGGGCATGTAGTGCCATTTCAGGGTACTTGAGTACCAATTCAGGGCGTAGATACGCCAATTCAGGAGGACTTATTGTATAATGGTGGCCACAAATAGATAAAAATTGTAAGTAAAAGATACTTAAGATTAGAGCATGTCTGTAATCTCATCCACGAGTGTGATGAGAGGAATTCAGATAAGATATTTATGATCTATACACTTTGGCATAGGCCATGAGACCCAGAGTATAGGTCTCCAGAAAGAAAGAATAGAAAATAAGAGTTTGAGTAATGAGAGATAATATGTTTCTAGATTTAATCAGAGTTAAATGTTTGTTTCATATTTATGATGTTCAAGAATCTTTTGTAATATTTTAGTTCTTTAGCAAAGTATATTTTAGAATACTCATGCCACTTACGCTAACGACTATTTTTCCCAATGCATGGCTGGGGACGAGATGTTCGCAGGTGAGAAGTAGGAGCAAAATGGATTCCAAAGACTCAAGCACAAGGATAAGATTGGGTGGGGTGCCAACTATAAGATGATCCTCAGGTTTATAGACTCAACAATATATTTTAATGTTTAGTACTTTAGAGTAGAGACTATGTATCGAGATTTTGAGTTAGTTTTCCATGTGATAACATTTATGTTCCTTTTATAAGAACAATTATGAGAATGCTTCTTATTTTCAATTTGTGTGATTGATTATATTGTTGTTATGAGTGCCAGTTTTATGTAATGCCCCTTGAGTGCATGAGTTATGGATAACTCAGTGTAGCTTCTGCTATGTGCATGTATGTGCTTAGGGAGGGTGTTACAATATGGTATCAGAGCAACATTATAGTTGGCCACCAGATGAATTCTCATGTTCTTAATTAAGGTTAGAAAGATAAGTAGTAGCCCTAGGTATAGAAGGAGTAAGTGATTGATATTAGGAGCTGAAGTAGATGTCTAGACCGGAGACAAAAGTTTGAATAAGGATTAGGGTTATGTGCCTAGATGTTTTACACTTTCTAAGTTAACACTATAGTTGTATATAGCATTCTCTCTCTTTTTCTTGCAAGTTTGTGGTATGGGACACATGCTTATGGGGTTTTGCAGAGAGAATGTTATGTGCATAATCATGCTTGTCTTGTCATTTCAAGTGCATGTGGTATGGGACATGTGCACAAGGAAGTGCTAAGAAAAGTGTGATAAGACATGTCACCTATGAATATATGACCGGACGACATGTATCCAAAGGCGACAAAGAAAATAAGTGTTGGAATTAAAAATTTGAGACATATAGTCATCTAATCCTAATCATAAACATAGTAAGACTGGGCATGTAAATGAAGGGTAGATATGTTTGGCATAGATACGTAAGTTAGTTTTAAGGGAACCGGAACCCTAATCTAGCCATGGCAAAGAGGAAATATAGAGTCCTTGCCATGATAGATGGTGAATGTATAGTTTAGATCTCAAAAATCATTAGTAGTACATGCACATGTATGCTTAATAACGATAACCATGAGAAATTTTCACCATGCACATGCTTATGAGCCAGTTAGAAAATATTAGAGATAATTGTATGTATAATATGCAAAGCCCAAAGGTGGGTAGAGTGGAAGAATTTCGAGGACGAAATTCATTTAAGGTGGGTAGAATTGTAACATCCCAATTTTGGATTTAATAAATTTTGGGGTTTTCATAAAATTTCTCACTAGTTGAAATCAAATTTGAGCCTCAATGGAAATAACCCAAGTAAATAGAATATCTATTCTCTTTAATAATATAAAGATCAGTGGCATAGTTTCATTCTTCATGATGATAGTTAATTCAATGGTAATTATATATAATGAACTTTCTCTCTCCTTAATGCATTAGATCACCAACAAGTATATGAACCGTGATTGGGATGATTTCATCCAATAGACTCAAATGAACTAAGATAAACATTAATTGACCCTTAAAGGGAAAGTCATTTTGGTTGGGAGCAACCATAATACATCGAATTTACATAAGTGATGTAAATTACATTATGATAATAACATACGTTTTAGTCATCAAAACTAGAAAGTACCTACTTAGGGATATTCTAGATCCTAAAATGTTCCTATTGTTAAAATTTGAGGCTAAAATGATATCATATGCCTTCTCAAAACATTTTGGAAAGTTTCATCAGTAATTATTAATAAAAATTTATCAAGTCATTAACAAACCTATAGTTTAGAGGAATTTATTGTGTCACACGGACTTTGGTCTAAACCAAAGTTAGATTCCCAGTATTCGTGGGACTCCTCCGAGCCCAACAAAACCCTACTACTCTAAACTCTATCTCATCCCTGGATCCCTACCTATATATATGAACTCCCTCACCGATGACCGGGGATCATCCACAATCTGGGAAAACCCTCATCGTCTTTCCCTGAGCGAACTCTCCTCACCATAGTTGTGTTCAACGGTTCTGCTACTCATCCTATTCATCGTCAGTGATACGAGAAGAAACCCTGACTCCGATTTTATGACCCTAGACCCTTGATGAACAAAGATGGGCCACCCTTGCCATGGAGACCAGTCTGCCGTGATTGGAGGTCTCAAAGCGTAGTTGTCCGGATCGTCAGTCTAGCTATGTCAGAGAAGGTTCAGGGTGGCGGTGCCCTGTTTCTGGCATGAAAAGGGGGGAGCCGAGTTTGTCTTCCATGTGTGGGTATAAGGCTAGGTGCGATGATGGAGCTAGGCCGGCTGGGTTGGCTGGAAGGTTAGGCACCACGACGGCTTGATCGCGGAGTACGAGCTAGAGGAGGCTCATCTTGGAGTGCCGCTGGGAACCCTCGGCCTGGTACTCTATTTTACAGAGGAAACAGAGGGGGCGGGCTCTCTTCGCGACCTGGGGATGAAGGCGGACCGGCGCACGGGTTAAGCGGATCTTGGATCCCTCCCCGCCCCATTTTATGCCTCTCAAGGTAAAACATGCTTCATTTAAATTAAATAATGTTCCAAACTTGTATAAATCCTAGAAATTAGTCTATGTATCAGAAAAATGCAAACCATATATGTTTTTGGATCAGTTTTTCAAGACCTAGATAATGGTCAAGAACCTAGGATCTGTTTTGATTTGGTTCTCACAAATATCCATACCTATGGTAATTAGGGTTTGGAGATCCTAATCTAGGGTTCAAGCTTTGTAATATAGGTAAATTGAAGATGGGAAGATGAAGGAGATCTTAGGGGATTGTTTCTACTGACCTAGGTAAGTGGTTCATGCCCATGAGTATTTATATTTATCAAACTCATCAAAGTTTCATAATTCATGCTTTATGTGATCTAGTGTTCTAATATTAAGATATGCAAGTGAGATTTTCAGACATTCATTGTTATGCTCTTACATGTGCCTGATATCTTGAGAAGAGATATGTTATTAAGATTTATTAGAATGATAGAGACTCATAAGCCAGGTTCATGAGAAAATTTAATGATCATGTTTCTATAAGAACTGTTAGTAATAATTCATATTGATAAATAAGACTACAAGATAAGATATGCGACCAACATAGTCATACATGATAATGTGGGATAAGAATGTATTAAGATTTCAAGTAGAAATGTAATATTTGGATTTCTTAGAATGATTAAAGATCTAAGAATCAAGTATGTGATAAGATTATTTAAGTTTGCAATATAAGATTTTATAAGATTCTTATTTTAAGATTTAATAATTAAGTTCACATGAATGCATTAAGATTCATGTTAATATTTGATTTCATGAGACCTTCAGGAGTTTGAGTTACCTTGTCAGAAATCACACTCTTTTAGATACTTGATACTTGAGAACTCTCATATACTCCATATTCTCATATTTAGTTCATATCCTTTTCCTAAGCCTCCAGACTTAGTTGTCATATATTTAGTATCAAAAGTAGTTAAGTCATTTCTATCAGATTGAAGTATTAGATTAAGGATTATCCAGATAATAACAATATTAGATGTAGATTCAGGCTTAGAGTACTCATGGTGTGAGTAGTTAGATTTTGAATAAAGATACATGCTAAGGGTTTTAGACCCAATCCCGATTATGAAGTAATTGATATTTATATTCATACTCAGATGTAGATTCAGTTCATAATTTAAGAATAAGAGATTCATAATTTAGTACATGCTCAGTCATCAGTAATCAATCTCAGATAAGTTCAGTTATCAGTTTTAATATAAGATAAGTTCAGATTCAGTATTCAGCTTCAGTTCAGATTAAGAATTAAGTAAGTTTAGACTTAAGATAAATAAGTCAAAACCTTCACATAAGACATTATATGATAAGTCCTCGTTCAGTAGTCCCGGGATGATTCAGAGGCATCTGTTGCCAATTTAGAGGAGTGTTTACTCCAATTTAGAGGTGTTGTGGCACCAATTCAGGGCGTAGCCACGCCAATTCAGAGACACCTCGGTGTCATTCAGGGCATGTAGTGCCATTTTAGGGTACTTGAGTACCAATTTAGGGCGTAGATACGCCAATTTAGGATGACTTATTGTATAATGGTGGCCACAAATAGATAAAAATTGTAAGTAAAAGATACTTAAGATTAGAGCATGTCTGTAATCTCAGACACGAGTGTGATGAGAGGAATTCAGAAGATATTTATGATCTATACACTTTGGCGTAGGCCATGAGACCCAGAGTATAGGTCTCCAGAAAGAAAGAATAGAAAATAAGAGTTTGAGTAATGAGAGATAATATGTTTCGAGATTTAATCAGAGTTAAATGTTCGTTTCATATTTATGATGTTCAAGAATCTTTTGTAATATTTTAGTTCTTTAGCAATGTATATTTTAGAATACTCATGCCACTTATGCTAACGACTGTTTTTCCCAATGCATGGTTGGGGACGAGATGTCCGCAGGTGAGAAGCAGGAGCAAAATGGATTCCAAAGACTCAAGCACAAGGATAAGATTGGGTGGGGTGCCAACTATAAGATGATCCTCAGGTTTATAGACTCAACAATATATTTTAATGTTTAGTACTTTAGAGTAGAGACTATGTCTCGAGATGTTGAGTTAGTTTTCCATGTGATAACATTTATGTTCCTTTTGTAAGAACAATTATGAGAATGCTTCTTATTTTCAATTTGTGTGATTGATTATATTGCTGTTACGAGTGCTAGTTTTATGTAATGCCCCTTGAGTACATGAGTTATGGATAACTCAGTGTAGCTTCTGCTATGTGCATGTATGCACTTACGGAGGGTGTTACAGTTTCCTTGTCCACCAGTCTCTAACTTTGTAGAAGGTTCTAAGTGGAATTCATTTTTTATTGTGAGATTGTGTCTTTTTTGATAAAATTTTAGTTAAAAAAGAGATAGGAGGAGATACTAAAACTTGAAGGATAAGTCTTTCATTTTTTAGTTTCTTGATAAAAGAAGTATGTAATTGAATTTTATTCTTATCCACTGAAATAACAATGTTGGATTTTAAAGGAAGATAAAAAGAGGCAATTGAAAATTCAACTAGAGTCATCTTTGAATATTTTATTCATGAGGAATTAACTATGAAAATATATTGAAAAAATGTTTGTACAAATCTCAATTAAAGGGTAATTATGCTAAAGTCCAGAGATAGGATGTTTTCTATCTGTGAACTCTTGACAAGTGGAAAGTGAATAATGAATATATTAAATATGTTTAAGGTATTAAAAATGATCGAATAAATTTTATGAATTCCATTATTATTTAGAGAGAATAAATGACTATGATCGTTGACCAAGTGGGCAAAAATGGCTTGTCAACAACTATGGAGGATAAACACAGATAAATGATGAAAGTTTACATTTCTAAAGTCATTTAAATTAATAATATTGACATGTGCACTACGAGTCTTGAACTTTTCTTTGGTACTATCACACCAATACTTGGTTAAAGGATAACAAAAGATAATGCATTTAGTACTTTCACAGTCATCTATACTTAAAAAACACATCAATGGTGATTGCAAACTGCTCCTTCTAGTACAATATGAGCTGGGAAGCTTGTTATGTGACATCTTCCAACCATTCATTCTAATTATTCTAAAGAATTTAAATTTCCACAGAAAAGAGAAAAGTTTAACATGTTATACCTCCAGGATATCATCCTAAGAGTCTATTTTTAATGTGGTCTTTTCCACTAAAGATAAACTTGTCTTCTTTAGAAGTAAGAGTATGAGGGAACTAAGAAATTTTACCATGTATGCATTCATTGTAGATAGATTCTTTTCACCAATATCTTCAACAAAAACTATTAGGTAAATTGAAAAATCCAAATGAGACACCTCTAGATATTAAAAACTTATAGATGATTACCTCTATCTTACATTATCTCCTCTCTAGTAAGTTAAGTAAACATTGTTTGTCTAGAATAAATAAGTAAGAAGATGAAGAATAAACTTGTCAGCCACCATTACTATTTTGAAAAGTGCTTCTAGGCTCTCCATTACACCACACTAGTGTTAAACGTTTCATCAATCCAAATCATCCAACTATTGGCAATTTTGTTTTCTGAATCATTTTAAAAACAAAAGACCGTGCAATGGAGTCATATGAATTAGAATGATTCACTTAAAAATACATACTTGTATAGTGTTGTTGCTTATTGAAATCACAAATAGCATTGTTTGAGAGAAGAACAGTGTCCTTGATGCTCCCGTCTTCAACAAAAGCACACTAGTTTTGACTAATGAACACTTTATAACCTATTAGGCAACTTCTTGACCTAACTTTTTTTATAAATGGCCATTTATTCATCCTGTGGTTGGGGGGTTCGCATGTGCGACCTCTCAGTCGTACATCACTACTTTTACCAATTGGGTGCCACATCTTTGGCTTGACATAACTTTAAATATTCCATTTTAGAGAGAGTGAGTCTTAAATTCCTGATTTCCAAAGTTTCATTAGGTTAAGGAATGAGAGTGATAAAACTCTTGTTTGATTCTTTCAAAAGTATTCTAGATCTAAAGAACTCGAGAATGGCCTCACTAATGTCATCCTTAATAGTGGTACAACATTTCAATAAAAAAATTAGCCTTTATAGATATGAGTTGGATAATCACATTACAAGAAATGAGATTGAAGTCATTAACAATAATCTGAATACTGATGAAAGGCAAGGGAAATAAATATCATCCAAAAATCAATAAAAGTTGTGTATATGGCATTGAAGAACTTATTGTAATTTTTCTAAACTAACTTTTTTATTTTACCAATTATGTTCAAAGAAAATCGTCAATGCAAATATGATTTATGTGATTTTTTTATCTATGAACTTTAGTAGAGGAATACAAGAAAGTATAATTAGAATCACCTTCACTTGGTCATTATACCTTGGATTTTGTCTTACAAGAGATTACTCCTAGATCATTGCATGACGAGCATCTTTCTATTGACAATATCTTGTGAAATGAGAGTGATTTTATTTTGAATAAAAAAAATTCTAGTCTCTAACAATTTCTTTCTCAACAGACTTTACTTGTTCATAGAAAATTTCAACTACAAACTCATTCCAATCAATAAGTTTACACTTTATATTCTTTAGCTAATGGTGAGAACAAAAAAGAGGACACACTTTAGCATAATAGTCCCATGCCTCTTTGATAGTGTAAAAAAATCTTTTTGTAGGCCAAGCACTAGGGGATCTAAAAGGACCTTTTCAAGGTCATGTATATCTAATTCTAACATCCCATAGTTCACCGTGCCATTTTTGAATTCATTAAACATTTTTATGTAGGGAGGGTCCTCACCAGATACAATTTACTTCCTTTTCAATAAAAATTACACCCCCACAAGCAATCATGGGTCGTTCCAAGAATCATGAATACTTTCAGTGTCATTAAACAGACTAGCCGTACCAGATCAACTTTGATGCCCATAAATGACAATAAGAAAGAATTGACAGCCCCCCTATCAACTTTGACATAGATAAATTGGTTAGATTCACAATTATTTTGTGATGGTCCAATCTTCATTTTTCCAAAGTTTAACAATTGTTCCCAAAACATGGGAAGTATGATTAGAGTAAAATCTAGGAAAAACCTACCAATAACCTTTTAATTTTTCCTTTGTGAAACCTTTGCCTCATTACAAAAAACAATTTTATATTTAAGCCTCCTTTGATCCTCATAAACGTTTTTGGGATTTGATGTTCTTCCCTCTAACTTTTTGTGAGGCAATAAAGACACTATTTTTAGCCATGACTTCACTGGCATATTAGCAAATCTCATCATCGGTGTTTCCATTAGTACTTTAAACCCATTATTTTTTTGGAAATTTTGAGATCAAATATTATTGATCCCATTCTCTAGGATAGGTAAGAACATATAAACTGTCTCTTGGACACTAAAACTAAGCCATAGTGGCTAAATAGGAGAAGGAAAACTAGATCTAGTTCTATGTTGATATTTAACAATAAGATCTAAGTGCTTTATATAGATAATATTATGAGAATCATGATGATAGGAGGCTCTAATTTTCTTCTTAGCATTATAAAACTTCACTTTATGAATAACATGAGAACTTTAAGTGCTTTTAGTGAGATAAGAGGAGTAGAATATATAGTAAGAGCATTAGAGATATTTTAAAGCATCTGTTCACTTTAGAAGTATTGATCCACTACTAGATGCCATACTCGTTAGCAAACTCTTCTTAGACCGTGGAACTGTAAGATCTCCTTTAATATTTAACTTTGGAATGGGTGAACTTCTCTCTACAATATTGGACATGTTTACAAACATAAGAACACTCACAAATATAGATGAGTCATCACTAGGCGGTGCCTCATCAACATTTGCATAGAGACTTAATGGAACTATATTTTAGATTAATGGATTTGTATCTCCACCTTCACAAGAAATAGAGGGCTTGTTATCTACAATATCAATACCTTGTATTGGAACTAAAGCAGAGATTCCATTGTTAGAATCAATATGTAGCAAGTTGTTTTCATTTGACAGATCAGAGCTCTCAAGCATCATCATTTTCTTTGAAACTCACACATTTTTTGGGGCCACCTTCTGACCACAGTTGGCATGCCCTAAAAACCACATCACGTACATTGAGGAGTGATCCACTCATACTCAAAGTTAAGGGTACAACAATCACCCCCAGTTTTTAATATCTAAAAAATCAAAAATAGGGAGTTTGCTATCACGAGGACATGGATCCTTACAAAGTCCATTCATCTATAGTCTCTAGTAATTATGCTTGTGCACATGGGAGAGCATAGGTAGGAAATGATTTTCTAGAACATCTTATTATCCCAAAGTTCTAGGGGTAGGTCATGTACCTTAATCCAAACTGATATATCAAAATCCTTAAACTTTGTGATTGTATATTGTGTGTATCATCCCATAAGCATATTTGGTTTGCCTTTAGCAAACTAAGGCCCCCAAGACATTATCAACATCATTTAAATATGATAATATATAACTTGATAGTTATATACCTATCGAGGTTAATGGACCCCTTAATAAGCCATATACCTGGGAGAAAATCTTCTAGACATGGAACCTGTATAGTGGTTGCATATATAATTTTACGAGCGTGTAGATACATGTATAGAGTTTCATGAGTATCTACATGTATATAATTTTTTTATTAAAAAATTATAATTAATTCATCCCGTTGCTACAAAGTTTTAAACTTATGACCTCTCAGTCATACAACATCTATATTACCATTCGAGTGCCACTAAATTGGCTCATAAGAACAAATTACACAAAAAAATTATTCAAGCGACACTCATTTTCTCATCATATTAAGACTTTCGACAGATCAAGTTTCTATGAGATATAAAAATTTACATGGTCTCCATTTTCCATATTTTTTCCTACTAGTAAAATGTTTTATCTTACTCTAACCTCATGAATGGGGTGTATACTATATTTATGTATCTAAAGAGTACATGAGGTGTGTGTGTGTCTGTCTGTCTATATATATAGTCAGGTTGGAATACACTCGAGTGTGCATATCACACGAATACACTCAAGTGTGTTTGCATATAAAGACTATTTTTTTGCAAAAAGTAAACCATTGATCTTCACCATCATACTATAACTATGCTACATACAAATTTTGAGCCCATTTGGATGAGACACTCATCCAAGGGCAACAAAATCAACATGCGAAACTAATTTGAAATGCATAATTTTTGCGTTCTTTATAACATGACCTATAAATGTCCAAATGTGCTCAAATTTTTCATATCAACTATTCACAAGATGTTTAAGAAGATCAAAATATTAGATTTTTGAAAAAAATATTGCATCGTGAAAAACTACTTGAGTGTATTCTACTCTGAATACACTCGAGTGTATTCTAACCTGGCTCTCTCTCTCTCTCCCTCTCTCTCTCTATATATATATATATATATATATATATATTGTTGGGTTTTAGGGGAGGCAGAGAAGGCAGCGGAAACAAAAAATTTTCTCCCCCAAACCCAGCACGAGGAAACGCGTCAATGTCTATATAATAGGAAAGGATGGTTTGTGGAATCATACCTTGTCCCAAGGCTTGCTTGGTGACAATACCTCGCGCCTTGTGTGGTCTTCACCTCCGGTCTTGGATGGCATTTGTGCAGCTCCTGGTCACACCGGGACTGACGACTCCTCCTCCTACCGGACTGTCGGATGATAGTTGTCCTCCTGAGCGGCAGAAACCTCCCGCCTCTGTAGTAGTCCACACGGACCACCTGGAACTCCACTCTCCTTGTCCCACAAGGAAGTGGAAGGAGTCGCACCCTCCTATTGACGTACTAGTCGCCAACAGACTCTCCTGCCTCCAGTTGAAACTGTAGTTGTCCTTCCCTTACTGCACCTCCCTTTTGCGGGAAGCACTTTCTCGGGCTCTCTCTCGGTTACCAAAACCAGAGAGAACGACAACTTTGCAGAGCAACTGGTTGCACTGAGTTGTTATCTAAGAAGCCCCCACTACCCGTATATATAGGAGGGTCATGGGACAGGGTTCTCTATCCCGAGCAATACGGGACTAAACGCAGAAGTAGAAGGGTTTGAGATTTTCCACAAAAAGCAACCGGTTCACAACCTGAAATGATCGGTTCATAGTTGAACCGATCGGTTCGGCCATTGAGCCGATCGGTTGGACCTGAGCCGACCGTTTGGGGCACTCCAACCGATCGGTTGGTGCCCTGAACCGATCGGTTCATGGTCCTAATCCGGCTCAAAAAGACTTTCCTTGTTTCTTTCCCAATTGGTATCGAATACCAATATTATTCCCAATCGAATTGGGCAATTTGAAACCAAAGGAAAATTCTTGCCGACATGACTTTCCCAACAGGTCGGTTGCACCAGTTGAGCCGATCGGTTCAACCCTTGAATCGGTCATTTCAACCTGGTCATGAGCCGATCGGTTGGACACTCCAGCTGACCGGTTCAGCAACCTCAGTTGACCGGTTCAACACTTGAGCCGATCGGTTGGGAGCACAGGTTGGGCAAAATCAGTCAATTGCGATTTCAATCAATCAGATACTCCAATCAATGCGTCCAACACCTTGAACCATATGATATTGAGCCATCGACTGATTGAGTGTTTAATTGAACTACTAAACTCCTTTAGTAATCAATCTAAACATTTCTTTGTGGACAAAACTCCTCTTCCAGGTTAAATCCTATGTGTGTGACCTTGCAAGTCCATTTCACATTGGCAGTGAAAGTCCATAACACTTATGACTTCACAAGCAAAGAGTGGTGCCTAGTCACACATCATTGCTACCCAAGTGAAAGTAGAAAGTTGGAGAACAACTTTCATCCTACAATCCGTGAATGGTGTTACAACGAATGTATAATTCCTTTGTCACTGATATCCCAAATGAACTCGAGGCATGGAACAGTCATCCTGTCAACGTTCATTCACTTTCTTGATCTCAGAGTAGATTGAAGGAGATATGTATGACATCAATATCACATACTGATTCACACATGTGTGCACACGCCTATCTCAATCCTACTCATCAAGTGGCCATGGATATCAAACTCCCTCAGGAGGGACAAATCCCATATCTATCACTCACCCCTCAAAAGCCCCATGTGTCAAAACCACCCAATCATCACCTTTATAACAACCCATGTTTCAGGACTGCATTTGATGATGTCAAAGTGTGCCCAACGACATGTGTTGAGTGTAGTGATTTCAGGTCAAAGAATCACACTCACCACCATCACTGTGAGTACTGACTGTGACTACCATGTCATGGTTCCATGTGTCAAACTCACGGTGGGTCTGTCCGGTATACTTGTTCTCTAACAAGTACCTATGTGTTTGGTTTTATATCTCTATATCATGACTAATGAGATTCTGTCATCAACCAACACCATAATCTAGTCTTGTGTGTCATAGTTGTCTATCTACCTTCCACTATGACATCCGACTAGGGACAAAACAAAAATGTACAAACTCTTAGCATACGTATGATCTCATCATTCAGGTCCTCAATCTAAAAGCATACGTCATCGAGTATTGTCATTCTCTAGACATTCAATCTGTTCTATCACTATCTCATATGACTGAACCAGAAAGAATTGGAAGCTTGCCTTTGATGTTAATGAAATCAATCTTAATGTATCCCACCAATCATCCCATGATTGGCTCTCAGGGCATACACAACAACAGACTCCCACTTGCACTGTGAGACAGTCACCCTTGAATCATATTCATAGTGATCTTTCAAACATGTCCCACATGTCACTTTGCTCTAGTGCCAACATAGTGAGTAATGGAAACACCTTGCCAAAGTCAGTTTTAAATTGCATGTCTCTCATCTCTTCGTTGTACGTCATGAGATGGAGTTGCTGTAATATGCGATCTAGTATTCCTTTGCTAACCTTTAGTCACATTGCATGATCAAGGATTCCAGACTTGTCATCAATGAGCAGAATATCTATGAGTTCATCTCATGAACTTCCAGATCCATATAGTATCTATTGTTGTTCTCTAATACATATAGATACTCGGCATCTTTCTTTTAAATGGTTTTATTGGAACACTTCCAATTATCAACAAACTTTCACTTTTATATATGTTTTGTGATCAATTTTCTGTCCTTTCAGAAGTTCGCATCAATGTAACTCTTTACATCGAACTCTTCCTTATCTCCATAGAACTAGTACTTCCCAAGTACTATCAAGTTCTCATGGTACTCCAGTAACCCTTACTGGAAGTAGACAGACATCCACTCGTCATGTCCCACATACGAGTTATCAGGATGAGTACATCATATTGTTATGTCACACATACAAAATGATGATTGCATTTTATTCTTTCCATGTCATACATGCAAGATAATGGGATGATTACATACATGATAGATCATATCTATTCTTAGTGTTCATATTCTTCATAAGAATCAGACACTTTGGCCTTGGGATACTAACTCCATGAAACATGGACAAGTTTTCTCCCACTAAATCTGTGCATACTGAACCCTTCATTACAGATTGCCAATATATGCTTTCTCCTTTCAGGTCAAGAGATTTTCGAGAACTATCTATATAGATCTCTATTCCTATCACATAGGAAACATCTCTATCTTCCTTAAAGATAATTTCCACTTTTAGATTTCCAATCTTGAACATTTCCATTTCACATCAATATGTGGAATGTGAACACGCTCCCACTAAATCACAAATCCCTCTTTTTCTTTGACATATCAGTCAAACCCTTTGACTATATCATCAAAGTAAAGATCCAATTCTGAGTTGCTTGTACTCAATCAATCACATTGATTAGTCCATTGTAACTTATAGACTTCATTTGCATTAGTGGATTCATAAACCTTATAGGTTGTGTCACATACACATCCTTGTTTTATTCCTCATAGGAATGCGGTTTTAGTATCCATATGCAAAATGTCTTAGTCATTAAGTTGCAATCAACAAGCATCATCCTTTTCAAAATGTTATCCATGTGTCTTAACACTTAAGACTCATTTGCACTTATGGATTTCATCCAATGAGTGCTACCATCAAGGTCATACCTTATGGTTCACATGGAAATCATTTAGGATGTAATGATCATAAATCATAACTCAAAATTTGGTTCCTCATATTCATCTAGATTGTTGATTCATCACATAGATAATTGTGGTGTATCTGTTAAGGATATAAGAACTCACAACCCTTGTGATTCTTAATTTCCTTTATTAGTGTGGGGTATTTTTTTATTAAGAAGAATTCAGTTATTCAATAATCATTCTCTAACTCCTTAGAGTATGATTCCTTCTTGATTTAGACATCACCATGTCTTAATCATGAGTTCACTATGATACATTATCATAATCACTCATAAGGATCTCAAACATTTGGTCCAAGTATTTCATTCATTGATCTCATCAAGAATTAACATTTTACCAAATTTGCACTTCATCTATGATAATCTTGAACACTTCAATATACTCATATTGGTATTTCTCTAAACACCATTTGAAGTATTAGCACTCATTCCAATAGGTATGTAAATACATCACATGTATTATACCTAATAGGATAATCATTCTCTCACTACCATTAGTGAAGATTGATTAATCATGTCCAAGATATTCATGTCTCTTACTGGTTCTCTAACCAAAAGAGTCTAGATTTATCCATCACATGGAAACTAGAAATGAATTTCTCATGATTGATGCTAATTTGATTGTTTGAGTTATCTAATAACTTTTAGGTATCATTTTATCATAAGATAAACAAGGCATTGGCACAAAGATCATATCTTAAGATTGAAAACTCAACTTTATTAATTTCCATCATTGTCATACAATATGCAAAATAAATTGTTTCTATCTCTTGGCAATATATGAAATAGCAGTCCATAACTGTATTACATGCCTTGTAGGCTGAAAATAAACTAAAGTACTCTATCTATGGCGGCAACACTTGCCCCAATTATGAGTGCTTTACACTTTACATCTTGGTATCATATACCTCAAAAAGTGTTACAAGTTTACTTTCATGACACCTTTAAGTAGAGGCTTCAGTCGCCTCCTTCTTCTTTTGTTCTTCCAGATAGAGAGGACAATTCCTTTTCCAATGTCCTGGATTTTGACAGTGGTGGCAATTTCCTTTCTTGGTCACGCCTCCCTTGGCCTTGAGAGCTGAAGTCATCTTGGGCTCCTGGCTAGCATCAGAACCTTTCTTAGCTTTGCCCTTGCCCTTGCGCTTGGACTTGCCTTTCTTGCTCGTGATCACCATCACAGCCTTAGGCTTGTCCTTCTTCATCTGTATCTCGGCTGTCCTCAACATGCCTAACAACTCTGATAGTGGCCTATCAAAGTTGTTCATGTTGTAGTTCATCACAAACTGACTGTATGATTCTGGCAATGATTGCAGTATCACGTCAGTAGTCAACTCTTGGCTCAGTGGAAATCCCAGTCTTTGTAGGTTCTCCACATACCCAATCATCTTGAGTGTGTGAAGATCAACTGGATCTCCTTCTGTCATGACGCACTTGAACAACGCCCTAGAAACATTGTATCTCTCTTTCCGTGCCTGATCTTCATACATGTTCCTGAGATGCTGAATCATCTCTATGACACCCATGTTCTCATGTTGTCTCTGCAACTCATGGTTCATTGAACATAACATCAAGCACTTTGCATCAATGGCATCATCAGCATGCTTCTTGTAAGCATCCCTTTCTGCCTTTGGTGCATTAGGAGTGGGTTCCTCTGGAATTGGAGTGTCCAGGACATAGAGCTTTCGCTCTTGAGTGAGAACAATTCTCAATGTCCGATACCAGTCGTGGAAGTTCGTCCCATTTAGTTTGTCCTTGTCAAGGATCGATCGCAAAGAAAAGTTGTTGTTGTTTGTTGCCATTTGTACTACAAAAGGAAATATGCAATTTTAGTCCAAAACTCTTTTGACTTGTTTGATTGATTTGAAAAGTTGACGATAAAATTAGGCCTTTAATTAATTATCGCTCCCACTATTTTACTTCAAATTGATAGCCCTCACCATCAATTCAGAAGATTGCAGCGTACAACCTTCTAGTGGGCAAGATCCTGAAATCCTCTAAGTCATGAGCCAGATTTGGTTGATCGCCCACAACTTAGATCTCTCAGGTAGGCAACTCTTGCCAATTGCATCATATGCAACTCTTGATAAGATGTCATATGCAACTCCTTGCCATGAGCATCTCCATGCCTCAAGGTGCTAGATCCTATCTAGGTCACCTTGTTAAGTCCGACCCAAAGACAACACGATGAATATGCACCCTGCTTGGGCAGACCCACACATTCATCATTCACGCTTCCATGAGATAGATGGTGCACCATGCTTGGGCGTGCCCACACTTGGTCAATCAAGCTTTTCACGTGTTTCGCATTTGGAAGGCATCTAAAACTTAATATTTTAATGAGGGATTTGGCTTTTATATACATATACATATCCAATCACCACAATACATAGTACGTATCATATACATGCTATATCCCACAGAAAACATGCACAAACGATAAAAAGTGATGATTATGGCCATCCTAATGTGATTCCTCGAGCCAAGAGGAATCACGGTCATCTAGGTCAACATCACATGCAACTTGTACAAGATGAACATATGTGCCTTGCCATCCGAGTTGATCAACTCATCACATGAATGATCTGTACTCTCTAGTCGGTCGTCTGGGTGCCACCAGCCGATCGGTTGGTTCCTCCAACCGATCGGTTCGCCTGGACATCGTGCATCTCGTCATGTCCGCCACCCGGTCGTCTCACTCCTCGAACCGGTCATCAACCGATCGGTTCACTCCTTGAACTGACCGTCTGGAACGTCAACTGATCGGTTCACACCTTGAACCGATCGTTTCAGCTGTCGTCTTGATGTCTGCCAGTCTTCGACATAACTGGAAATAAAATATATCCTATTATTACATTGCTTAAAAGAAGAAACCCCGAGTTACATTCGGGGGGGGCAAAGGTAGGAAAGAATCTCAAATTATTTCGAGTTACATCAGGAATAAGAGAGGGAAGATCGGTGCGCAGACTGAGATGCAAGCAACCACAAACAACCACACACAGATAGGGGTTTATAGGCCATAATCATGCTACACACATCCACCACAAAACTCATTTAAGGGTGACGTGTATCGAGTGCATTAATAATACATATCATATATGTAATTTGGGATTTGTGGATTTAGGATTGGACAAGCATAAAGCCGATATTATTCGCATCGTATGCAATAAATAAAGGTGACAAACCAAAATCGATCATATCGATATTCCTAAAATATAGAGCAGTTGATGTGGCTCTGATACCACTGTTGGGTTTTAGGGGAGGCAGAGAAGGTAGCGGAAACAAAAAATTTTCTCCCCCAAACCCAGCACGAGGAAACGCGGCAACGTCTATATAATAGGAAAGGATGGTTTGTGGAATCATACCTTGTCCCAAGGCTTGCTTGGCGACAATACCTCGCGCCTTGCACGGTCTTCACCTCCGGTCTTGGACGGCGTCTGTGCAGCTCCTGGTCGTACTGGGACTGACGACTCCTCCTCCTACCGGACTGTCAGATGATAGTTGTCCTCCTGAGCGGCAGAAACCTCTCGCCTCTGTAGTAGTCCACACGGACCACCTGGAACTCCACTCTCCTTGTCCCACAAGGAAGTGGAAGGAGTCACACCCTCCTGTTGATGTACTAGTCACCAACAGACTCTCCTACCTCCAGTTGTAACTGCAGTTGTCCTTCCCTTGCTGCACCTCCCTTTTGCGGGAAGCACTTGCTCAAGCTCTCTCTCGGTTACCAAAACTAGAGAGAACGACAACTTTGCAGAGCAACTGGTTGCACTGAGTTGTTATCTGAGAAGCCCCCACTACCCCTATATATATAGGAGGGTCATGGGACAGGGTTCTCTATCCCGGGCAATACAGGACTAAACACAGGAGTAGAAGGGTTCGAGATTTTCCACAAAAAGCAACCGGTTCGCAACCTGAAATGATCGGTTCATAGATGAATCGATCGGTTTGGCCA
Source organism: Alisma plantago-aquatica (assembly GCA_963693085.1). NCBI lineage: Eukaryota > Viridiplantae > Streptophyta > Magnoliopsida > Alismatales > Alismataceae > Alisma > Alisma plantago-aquatica. Next base: position 767,954,962 of record OY856412.1, on the reverse strand, counting down.
TTGAGCCAATCGGTTGGACCTGAGCCGACCGTTTGGGGCACTCCAACCGATCGGTTGGTGCCCTGAAATGATCGGTTCATGGTCCTAATCTGGCTCAAAAAGACTTTCCTTGTTTCTTTCCCAATTGGTATCGAATACCAATAATATTCCCAATCAAATTGGGCAATTTGAAACCAAAGGAAAATTCTTGCCGACATGACTTTCCCAACAGGTCGGTTGCACCAGTTGAGCCGATCGTTTCAACCTGGTCATGAGCCGATTGGTTGGACACTCCAGCCGACCGGTTCAGCAACCTCAGTCGACCGGTTCAACACTTGAGCCGATCGGTTGGGAGCATAGGTTGGGAAAAATCAGTCAATTGCGATTTCAATCAATCCGATACTCCAATCAATGTGTCCAACACCTTGAACCATATGATATTGAGCCATCGACTGATTGAGTGTTTAATTGAACTACTAAACTCCTTTAGTAATCAATCTAAACATTGCTTTGTGGACAAAACTCCTCTTCCAGGTTAAATCCTATGTGTGTGACCCTACAGGTCCATTTCACGTTGGCAGTGAAAGTCCATAACACTTATGACTTCACAAGCAAAGAGCGGTGCCTAGTCACACATCATTGCTACCCAAGTGAAAGTAGAAAGTTGGAGAACAACTTTCATCCTACAATCCGTGAATGATGTTACAGCGAATGTATAATTCCTTTGTCACTGATATCCCGAATGAACTCGAGGCATGGAACAGTCATCCTGTCAACGTTCATTCACTTTCTTGATCTCAGAGTAGATAGAAGGAGATATGTATGACATCAATATCACATATTGATTCACACATGCGTGCGCACGCCTATCTCAATCCTACTCATCAAGTGGCCATGGATATCAAACTCCCTCAGGAGGGACAAATCCCATATCTATCACTCACCCCTCAAAAGCCCCATTTGTCAAAGCCACCCAATCATCACCTTTATAATAACCCATGTTTCAGGACTGCGTTTGATGATGTCAAAGTGTGCCCAATGACATGTGTTGAGTGTAGTGATTTCCGGTCAAAGAATCACACTCACCACCATCACTGTGAGCACTGACTGTGACTACCATGTCATGGTTCCATGTGTCAAACTCATGGTGGGTCTGTCCGGTATACTTGTTCTCTAACAAGTACCTATGTGTTTGGTTTGATATCTCTATATCATGACTAATGAGATTCTGTCATCAACCAACACCACAACCTAGTCTTGTGTGTCATAGTTGTCTATCTACCTTCCACTATGACATCCGACTAGGGACAAAACAAGAATGTACAAACTCTTAGCATCCATATGATCTCATCGTTCAGGTCCTCAACCTGAAAGCATATGTCATCGAGTACTGTCATTCTCTAGACATTCAATCTGTTCTATCACTATCTCATATGACTGAACCAGAAAGAATTGGAAGCTTGCCTTTGATGTTAATCAAATCAATCTTAATGTATCCCACCAATCATCCCATGATTGGCTCTCAGGGCATACACACCAACATATATATATATATATATAGGGTGTTCATTCAATACCCACACGGGTAGCCTGATTTTTCTCTATCTGCATATATATATATATATATATATATATATATATATATATATATATATATATATATATATATATATATATATATATATATATATATATATATATATAGGGTGTTCATTCAATACTCGTGTGAGTAGCTTGATTTTTCTCTATCCGCACATCCAAAAGTGTAACTATATGGTACACAAAAGTAACTCTAAGATCAAAAGAGTAATTATATTGATAAAAGAGTAAATATATGACTAAAAAAGTATCTGTGCAGAAAATATACAGTCAGTAAATATATGGAGGTATTTTTTTATTTTTGGTGGGGCAAATGATATTATTTTTTGATGAAATTTTTTTGGGAGCTAGATAAAATGCTCCTCTACAATTGTGATTTTTTTTTAAAAAAAGTGACAAGAAGGTTGTGTGGGTAGCTACCTACACCGGTATTAAAGATGAACCCATATTGATCAAAAAGTAACTATACGACTAAAAAAGTAATCCCGTACAAAATACACAGCAGATATATATATATATATATATATATATATATGTAACCATGTTTTGAAATCTGTTATTACAAATGTAACTATGTATGCCTGACTCTCAACGGTTTGTAAGGTAAAGTAACCCTCTACATGTCAAAAGTAACCAACTTGAAAAAAAGTAACCGAAATGGGGGCGGGTAGCTACCCACATAGGTACTAAAGATGGGACCATATATATATATATATATATATATATTTATATATTTATATTTATATATATATATATATATATTTATATATATTTATATATATACATATATAGAGTCAGGCTAGAATACACTCGAGTGTATCCGGAGTGGAATACACTCAAGTAGTTTTTCATGATGCAATATTTTTTTTGAAAATCTAATCCATTGATCTTATTAAACATCTTGTGAACAACTCAACGCAAAATTTGAGCACATTTGGATATCTATAGCCCATGTTATGAAGACCGCAAAAATTTTACATTTCAAATTAGTTTCGCGCGTTGATTTTGTTTCCCTTGGATGAGTGACTTACACTCATCCAAATAGGCTCAAAATTTGTATGTAGCCTAGTTATAGTATGACGGTGAAGATCAATGGTTTACATTTTGTAAAAAATAGTCTTGCTATGCAAACACACTTGAGTGTATTCGTGCGATCCGTACACTCGAGTGTATTCTAGCCTGACTCTACATATATATGTATATATACATATGTATATATACATATATATACATATATATATACATATAAATACATATATATGTATACATATTGTTACGACCCATATCAGGGTTAGTTAATAAATACCTCAATTAGCATGAAATACCTTGATTAGTGTTGAGTATCAAATTAGAATATCATGGTTAATCAAAATAAGCTAATTCATGAGTCGATAGTTGAGATTTACTCATATGCGGTAATTAAGTTGAATCAAGTAATCACAGTTGCAATTAGAGCCTTGATCCAGTGAGACAGTCTAATTAGCATTTTTTCTCGCTCTGAGGTTATAGAGAATCTCATGCTTGAAAGTTTGCAAGAACAATTACTTGAAACGGACATTCGAGGCAGGAGTTATGATACTTTTGAGTTTATTGGACCAATATTGTAATTTTCCAATTAATTTGGTTTATAACCCTTTGTCCGCTTTCTTCCTTATCCTATTTCTTCTTCACCCAGCCGATAGAACAGGAACTCGCCAAAAGCGGCGCCCGATAGATCGGAAGCAGGTCACGAGCAAGGGGCGATCATGGGGCGATTTTCTGGCCCTGGGCTCCTATCCAGCATCACCACTGCCCTCCTCCTTCTACCTCCTTCCTTCCTCTCTTCTCTCCCTTATCCACGGCCACGACCAGCAAGGCGGCACCCCAAGCAGGCGGCCGACCTGTAGCTGGAGCTGCACGAAGCAGCGCCCAGGGAGGGGCTCTTTTGGTGCGGCCTGAACCCAGGGACGACACCTTGAGCTCGTCCTAGTGCTTCAGGCATGAATCCGCAACACCTGCCAATCCCCTCCTTCTCCTTTCTCATTTCTTGGATGCCCCAAGCTGCTAGGCGGCGCCTCAACAAGCAGCTTTAGCTGCGTGAAGCGGCAGCCAGTAGCAGTGGCCCAAAGCCACTTTGGGCGCAGCAGTAGCCCCAAGCAAGGTCTCTGAGGGTCCCAAACCCGGATTCGTAGTCGATTAGCCACAAGAAGCAACATATCAATTGAACTCTTCAACGTGCTGTACGTGAAGAAGCTCATGCTGCTTGCAGCAGGTTCAAACCTAAAGTTTTGGGCACAAGAAGCACCATGGAAATGGTTCTTTGGCTCTGATTTTGAGGTCCAAGTAAGCTTCTGCAGCCCCCTAGCCATGAGCAACTCATAGTCCTTGATTCGGCTTTAATCGAGTTCATTTTCAATGAATTTTCTGTTTCTACACAGGTTGCACGGCTTGCAAATCAATTTGCACGGCGTGCAGAGTTACAGATAGCAGAACGAGTTTCTGCCCAGGTGCACGGCGTGCACTCTGCTGTAAAGGGCAGAATTAGGCGTGGTTGTGGACATTTTTCGGTGTATACGAACACACCGAAGTGGGTGAGTAGTAGTTCATTTAGAAATCAATATTTAACTCAATTTAATTGTTTAAGTACTTCTGTATCAATTGATATAACTTCTAAACAGTGTAGTTCATACAATAGAGTATGTTAGATTCATTAGAATTGAACTACGTGATATGCTTAGTGAAAATGATAAATTTCCTGTATTATAGTTGCAATGTATTTGCTGATTTAAAAATAGTTTTTTAGCATCGAAAGTGGATAAATGATATGTGTTCATGTTTAATGATGATAAAGGATATATATTTGCTTCATGTGTTATTCAGATTGTACAAAATGCATGAAATGTGATATTCCTGTTTGTATGTTTAATTGTTAATAAGTTAATAGACTTAGATGCCCTAACACCGTAGAACCCCTAAGAGGTATCTGCAACTTAGGGGTGAAACTCGTGTTGCAACATCATCCGTGCTTGTGTCACGGACAAACGAGGAAAGAGAGAGGCAGTGTCTAACAACAATCGTGCTTGTGTCACGATGGCACTGGGAAAAACAAAAGAAAACATGGTTATCTAACACCATTCGTGCTTGTGTCACGAAGGTAACCCTGTGACTCTCCGCCGGTGTACTCAGGTTAAAGGAGGAGTCGGTGCACTCAGAGTAGTGCTTTAAGGCTGTAGAGCCTATGTTTCTAGCCGGCGAGCCAGTGACCCTGTGGCAGAGTAGGGCTGGCGTCAGACTTAGCATTTCCCGGGTGTGTCGCTAAGTCTTGTACGGTGGGACCGTAGCATGGACTTGTTGCGGATCTTTATATGCAGAGTACACTGCATATATTTAGGGCATAATAAAATGAATAAATAATCATGTAGGTTCACAGTAAATTTATATAACTATTTATCTACCTGAATTACCTGTTGATGATTTAGAATGTGATTATTATCTGTATGTTTGTTATGTTATTAGAACTGCCTTGCTTAGTTCTGCATTTATGTTAAATTTCAATTTATAAACCTGATGAGTTGTTTAGTGATAGCTAAGTGAAATGCTATTCACTGAGCGAGTAGTCTCATACCTCTACTCAAAACATTTTCAGGTTATCATCAGCAGCAGGAAATCTGAAGAATCGTTTCATCCTAACGCCTAGTCAATAGAAGGTTCGTAGTTAGTAGTTAGAGGTCTCTTAGTCCATTCCCCTCGATCCTCGGGACAAGGTGTGAGTGAGAGAGAGAATGTGTACAAAGATGTAAATTAACTGTTATGCTTTATATTATGTCAGACAATGTAATATGTTGTAAACTCTGTTTATATTGCTAATCAGTTAATAAAGATGCTTCCGCAGTTTGTTTAGTTTCATTTGACAGCATAAATCAGATTTTCCTATTAATATCTTTAAAATGTTTTAAAAAGTGAAGAGTGGTTGGCTTATGTGTAAATCTCATCCTGTCGCGTCTTAATCTCGTGGTTTGTGATTAATGTGAGATAGGGGCGTGACAATTCTTGGTATCAGAGCTTTGGTTTGAGTACGTAGTTACTCAAGGTCAGGGGATGATAAGAGACCAATAGGATTAAGGTTTTGGTGTCTTTCTTCTATCTGTAATTTTCTAACATGAAGTGTTCTGTTATACTATTGCAGATAGTAGGAAGAGGATGTGGTCACGAGAATCAAGTAATGAGCTTAAGATGAGTCGTTAAGAATCAATAAGGTCAAAGAATAAAGTTATAAGTAAGGCAAATAATAAATGATGTGTTTTAGCTCTGGAAGGTCTGAGTGTTTAGATACCCTGGCCAGGTGTCTGAATACTTAGATTGACTAGTATCAAGCTACTCTGTCTGTTCTTCTCTGGATGCCCTGGCCAGGTATGCAGAGGAAGGATATGCTAGAGAGAAAACCTTAGAAATCTTAGGGTTAAGAGATCAGAAATTAATAAAGGAATAAGAGATTACATATAAGATGCGATTCGACTCTTGTTTATCCTTGTTTATCTGATTTAAAGATCACTGGAAATGCTTTTATATGCATGAAATGAAATTTTCAGTTTGCAAAGTAAACATGATTCTTTTATATTGTTGTGACATGAAGTGAATTGTTTAATGTTTGTTTTCTTTGTATTAAAGTAGATCCGAAATCATGTATAAGTAAGTTGCCCTAAGTGGATATTCTTTCCACATGTTTAAGGTTAATAGGGGTTGATTAATCTCGAGTAGCTCTTGGCTTCAAGACTACAGGTTCGGCCTGGTCCGGCTGGCAGGATGCGTTACTGGGATCTAATGACTCCTATTAACAGTAATATAAGAATAGACTCTGGATGATTTAGACCCGTAATATAGTGAGATTGTATATACACTAGAATGTTTTAACTAAGATAAGAAGTCTAAATGTTCTTTAATCTTGAGAATTAGGGCTTGAGAAGCATAGACCCTAATCGGCCCAAAACAGGGTTTTGATGATACATAAATACAAATTTTACAAGTAAAGTGTTTTAGTAAATGATTTTTAGTATCTTATGTGTAACTCTAATTTGGCTAAAATTGGGATATGATTTGGATATATAAAATGTGAACAACATTGGAAGATATCAGAATTTTTGAAGAATGTTCTGACCTGTTCATCGGCTGAGTTTCAAACTCGACCGATCACATTTTCTGAATAATATAGCAGTGTGGTAATTGAATTTTATCTTTTATTGGTATATCCAACTGATCTCAAATTTTAACTGTGTTTGAAAAACACAATTTTAGACACTCTGTTAAATTGGCATAATTTTTGGATGACTTTTGATCTCTACAGTAAGGTGTCGGTCGAGTTGCAACTCGACCGAATCTGCTGCAGACTGCTATATAGCAGCGCACTGTTTGATTTTTAATTAATTATTGGTAACTTGAAATGATCTAAAATTTTTACTGGAGGTCTGAAACTTCAGTAGGTATAACATATAAAATTTCCAGAATTTTTGAAGTTTCTGTTAGCTGTTTAATAAACGAATTACAGAAACTATTATGAAAACTGAATTTTCAGCTAATGTAATTAAAGTTGAGTGCTGGGTTAATATGTTATTGACCCAAGCAACTCAATTTGATTTATATAATCGACCACACACAAACAATAATGCTATTCTATTAATAAAGGATCAAACCCTAGAATGACTAAAGTTGTAGTAGTTTAAGGGATCTCATTAGTGATTAAACCTTGAATGCTAGTATCTCTGTAAAATAAGATCTTGAGATATGTTCTATGAAAAGTAAACTGGCTTTGATAGTGACCTAGGGTTTTGAGGTAGATAATCTGAACGGTACTTGACCAACATGAAATGACTTAGAGAAAAGAGTAAAACATAAATTTGAAACGTAACAATAAGAAAGTAGCATAGAAAACAGAGTATTACCCAATATATGATATGAAGATAGCTGATGAAGTTCATGTTTTTAAGACATGGTGTCACTATCTTTATGACGTGACAATAGATTATCACCCTGGTAAAGAGAATGTGGTGGCTGATGCTTCTAGCAGAAAGTCAAGTTTAACGACTAATATGTTCTCCATAACAGGTCTCAATAGAAGACCTGTTAGTAAAAAGGTGGGAGTTGGACTTAGACTTAGGGGTGTCAGCACAGAGTGGTTTGATTGCACAGATGCAAGTCAAGCCTACATCTTATGATCAGATCAAGGAACTACCATAGGGTGATAGTAAGTCAAACCAGATCATGCATGACATGATATGAGGAAAAGAGACTAGAGTTTAAGTTTTAGATAATAAGATGTTGTATTAGCATGACATGTTGTGTGTACCTCGAGATAGCGTAAAACTCTTTTAAGGGGAAAAGGCTGAAAAGAAAGATTTTTTTATAGAAGTGTATGTTTTGATATATGCTATGCTTTCGGGAAACACCAGGATGTATATGAATCTCAAGAAGTTGAAATGGATGGTCAGATATGCAGAAGGATGTAGATGAGTACGTGGTTAGAAGTAGTGTATGCCAGTAGGTTAAGGCTAAACCCTAGAAATCTATAGCTACCTTGTAATCTTTTTCTATGCCTGAATGGGAATGGGAATTTATCACAATGGATTTTGTGGTAAGATTACCCAGGACACCTAGAGGTTGTGATTTGATATGAATGATTGTGGATAGACTAATTTAGTCTGCTCGCTTTCTTCATATTAAGTCAACCTTTGATGTCTCAAAACTTGACTAAGATATACATGGATGAAATAATTAGGTTGTTTGGTAATCCAGTTTCAATCATGTCATTTTGATATCCTAAGTTCACATCTAGGATTGTAGAAATAGTTGCTTTGTGCTTCGGGCACAAAGTTAAGATTCGATACAACCTTTTCATCCGCAGACGGATGGTTAGTTTGAGAGAACCATTTAGACTCTTGAGGACATGCTGAGAGCATGTGTTTTGCTTTTCAGTGGAAATGGGAAGAACATTTAAGTCTTATAGAGTTTGCTAGTGTGAATGTTGAGTTTAGAAATACACAACTGATAATGGTTCGGTTTGAATATAAACCCAGGCAATGCAATTTTGGTAAACCATTAGGTGCATGATTTCAAGATAGTAAGATAGCATTAAAATATGCAAATAAACCTGGTTGCATGCTTCCTGTTATGTTAATGTGTGTGACTTAACATTTACATGAATTGGCACATTTCTCTGAGATATCATTAGAAATTCTCAGGTACCATTAAATATTTGTGTTGTGATACGAGAATAACTCTTAATCGAGTTATGTGATGCATAAACCAGGAATTTGGTTAATATGCACGTTCTTCGAGAAATTTCAGATAATCAATAAATATTACAGATGGTTTCTTATAAGTGGAGTAAATTACTCTTGTTGGTGTAATAAAATGTTCAATTACATGAAACTCAGTATGTATCTGCCAAAAATTGATTTGAGTTTGGGATATTTATGATTTTTTAATCTGTCTACATGCATGATATAAAGATTTCTCAGTAATTACAATGATTTTGAATATACTGCTCTGCCAGTTCTAGAATAATACCGTATTGTGATTTGAACTGCAATCAAACATATGAGGTAATGGAAACCCTAAGAGTAGGGTATTGCCATGTGACTAGCAAATGAGATAACCCTAAGAGTAGGGTGTTGGCATGTGATGAATGAATAAGGCAAATGAAACCCTAAGGATAGGGTGTACGTGGAATCAAGTGTTTTGATATCAATTCTCAGTATGAGATGTAGTGATGTGTAACAGTTAAATTGCATGATTTTATTTTAGTACCAAATTGACATACATTCGGTTTATTTAAGAATTTTAGTTTGTATGCATGTATAGTATGATAATTTCTCGGTAATTACCATGAATTGAGATATTGTTATAACAGTTCTACAAAGACAATGTTTTGTGGTTTGATCTGGAATCAGATCAGATGTGTTCTAGGTTAAGGGACCAATACAGATGGTTGATCAGAGGATCAAGAAACTCAAGAATCGTGAGATACCTTAGAAAAGGTTTTGTGGAGAAACTACAACCTAGAGGGAGTCATGTGAGAATTTTAGGTCAGATATGTGTAACAAGTTTCCTTTTCTCTTTTAGGAATTTCGGGACGAAATTCTTATAAGGGAGGGAGATTGTTACGACCCATATCAGGGTTAGTTAATAAATACCTCAATTAGCATGAAATACCTTGATTAGTGTTGAGTATCAAATTAGAATATCATGGTTAATCAAAATAAGCTAAGTCATGAGTCAATAGTTGAGATTTATTCATATGCGGTAATTAAGTTGAATCAAGTAATCACAGTTGCAATTAGAGCCTTGATCCAGTGAGACAGTCTAATTAGCATGTTTTCTCGCTCTGAGGTTATAGAGAATCTCATGCTTGAAAGTTTGCAAGAAAAATTACTTGAAACGGACATTCGAGGTAGGAGTTATGATACTTTTGAGTTTATTGGACCAATATTGTAATTTTCCAATTAATTTGGTTTATAACCCTTTGTCCGCTTTCTTCCTTATCCTATTTCTTCTTCACCCAGCCGATAGAACAGGAACTCGCCAAAAGCGGCGCCCGATAGATCGGAAGCAGGTCACGAGCAAGGGGCAATCATGGGGCAATTTTCTGGCCCTGGGCTCCTATCCAGCATCACCACTGCCCTCCTCCTTCTACCTCCTTCCTTCCTCTCTTCTCTCCCTTATCCACGGCCACGACCAGCAAGGCGGCGCCCCAAGCAGGCGGCCGACCTGCAGCTGGAGCTGCACGAAGCAGCGCCCAGGGAGGGGCTCTTTTGGTGCGGCCTGAACCCAGGGACGACACCTTGAGCTCGTCCTAGTGCTTCAGGCATGAATCCGCAACACCTACCAATCCCCTCCTTCTCCTTTCTCATTTCTTGGATGCCCCAAGCTGCTAGGCGGCGCCTCAACAAGCAGCTTCAGCTGCGTGAAGCGGAAGCCAGTAGCAGTGGCCCAAAGCCACTTTGGGCGCAGCAGTAGCCCCAAGCAAGGTCTCTGAGGGTCCCAAACTCGGATTCGTAGTCGATTAGCCACAAGAAGCAACATATCAATTGAACTCTTCAACAAGCTGTACGTGAAGAAGCTCCTGCTGCTTGCAGCAGGTTCAAACCTAAAGTTTTGGGCACAAGAAGCACCATGGAAATGGTTCTTTGGCTCTGATTTTGAGGTCCAAGTAAGCTTCTGCAGCCCCCTAGCCACGAGCAACTCATAGTCCTTGATTCGGCTTTAATCGAGTTCATTTTCAATGAATTTTCTGTTTCTGCACAGGTTCCACGGCGTGCAAATCAATTTGCACGGCATGCAGAGTTACAGATAGCAGAACGAGTTTCTACCCAGGTGCACGGCGTGCAGCCCAGGTGCACGGCGTGCACTCTGCTGTAAAGGGCAGAATTAGGCGTGGTTGTGGACATTTTTCGGTGTATACGAACACACCGAAGTGGGTGAGTAGTAGTTCATTTAGAAATCAATATTTAACTCAATTTAATTGTTTAAGTGCTTCTGTATCAATTGATATAACTTCTAAACAGTGTAGTTCATACAATAGAGTATGTTAGATTCATTAGAATTGAACTACGTGATATGCTTAGTGAAAATGATAAATTTCCTGTATTATAGTTGCAATGTATTTGCCGATTTAAAAATAGTTGTTTAGCATCGAAAGTGGATAAATGATATGTGTTCATGTTTAATGATGATAAAGGATATATATTTGCTTCATGTGTTATTCAGATTGTACAAAATGCATGAAATGTGATATTCCTGTTTGTATGTTTAATTGTTAATCAGTTAATAGACTTAGATGCCCTAACACCGTAGAACCCCTAAGAGGTATCTGCAACTTAGGGGTGAAACTCGTGTTGCAACATCATCCGTGCTTGTGTTACGGACAAACGAGGAAAGAGAGAGGCAGTGTCTAACAACAATCGTGCTTGTGTCACGATGGCACTGGGAAAAACAAAAGAAAACACGATTATCTAACACCATTCGTGCTTGTGTCACGAAGGTAACCCTGTGACTCTCCGCCGGTGTACTCAGGTTAAAGGAGGAGTCGGGTGCACTCAGAGTAGTTCTTTAAGGCCGTAGAGCCTATGTTTCTAGCCGGCGAGCCAGTGACCCTGTGGCAGAGCAGGGCTGGCGTCAGACTTAGCATTTCCCAGGTGTGTCGCTAAGTCTTGTACGGTGGGACTGTAGCATGGACTTGTTGCGGATCTTTATATGCAGAGTACACTGCATATATTTAGGGCATAATAAAATGAATAAATAATCATGTAGGTTCACAGTAAATTTATATAACTGTTTATCTACCTGAATTACCTGTTGATGATTTAGAATGTGATTATTATCTGTATGTTTATTATGTTATTAGAACTGCCTTGCTTAGTTCTGCATTTATGTTAAATTTCAATTTATAAACCTGATGAGTTGTTTAGTGATAGCTAAGTGAAATGCTATTCACTGAGCGAGTAGGCTCATACCTCTACTCAAAACATTTTCAGGTTATCATCAGCAGCAGGAAATCTGAAGAATCGTTTCATCCTAACGCCTAGTCAATAGAAGGTTCGTAATTAGTAGTTAGAGGTCTCTTAGTCCATTCCCCTCGATCCTCGGGACAAGGTGTGAGTGAGAGAGAGAATGTGTACAAAGATGTAAATTAACTGTTATGCTTTATATTATGTCAGACAATGTAATATGCTGTAAACTCTGTTTATATTGCTAGTCAGTTAATAAAGATGCTTCCGCAGTTTGTTTAGTTTCATTTGACAGCATAAATCAGATTTTCCTATTAATATCTTTAAAATGTTTTAAAAAGTGAAGAGTGGTTGGCTTATGTGTAAATCTCATCCTGTCGCGTCTTAATCTCATGGTTTGTGATTAATGTGAGATTGGGGCGTGACACATATATACACATATATATACATATATATATACTAGTGAATGCACACGTGCACATGCATGTGACATATAAAAGTTGTTGGAATTGCAATAGAAAAATACCACAATGTTAATATTGTTAAATAAGAAAAATTGAACTATTACTTTCATAAATAATAAAAATGCATATTCATTTTGTAACTGAAAGATCATTATGTGACAAAATTCTACAGGTGATGTGACGCATCTATTTTCCCATCCAAAATTAAAGTTTAATGAGCTCGTCCTCATACGAACAATCAAAGAGACGTGGACACCTGATTGTAGAAGAAAATATGAGTTTAATTATTTAATAAGAAATATGAAATAAATAAATAATAAATATTATAGTATAATATCTCACTTATTATCAATGCATGTGATCACTTTCTGGTGATTTAATCCTAATGATTTTATAATTTGATTTTGAACCTTTCACATATAAAAAAATGATTACCGTAAATATTCAGACAATTTAATAATATAATCATATATGCAGTCAAAATACTTACAATTCTAGTGATTGTTTTAGAAAAATGTTGTGTTTAAACTGTAATAATTGATGATTTTGTATTTGTTGTCACACGAAGCTTTGGAATGACTTTTGCTATAAGTATATATAAATAACAATCATAAAAAGATTGTATCATAAAACACAATGGGGAATATAAATTATATGGAAAACAAAAGTAGCAATTTAGATTTTAAGATAGATACAAAACAAAATCAAAAAGTAATGTTGTATTCGATGTCAAATAAAAGACTCATACATTCTTGCTTAATATCTAAGGGAACTACATCTAAGACTTTATCCGTTTGCTTCATTATTGTTGGTGTCCCTTGTGATTCTTGAAAAAATGGTTGGGCATCTTGTGCTTTGACATGAAAAAGCAATTGATTCCATTTTGCCTTTGATAATATGATATCCACCATATCTTCACCATTTTCCTATATTGTTAGACCAATTTAATATTAATACAGATGTAAAGGTCATCAATATTATATGTATATGTATAAAAATATGGAGTACATGTGAGTGGATATTGTTTAGCTCTACAGCGGTATAACCAAGGAGATGATGTGCAGTTGTGTCAAATAATGTTAATTTAATAGAATCAAAAGTGTCCATGACTTCAACTTTCATAATGTACCTATAATCAACAAAACAAAATATTAATTGACAAGCTAATTATAATATATAGATGTATTACATGATAAAAGAAGGTAAATTGCCTGAGGACGCTGTCTTTTACTCCACATTTGGGGCAGACCTTGCCTTGACCATTTTCATCATACACTTTCTTGCTACACCTCACACATACATTGTACCAAAGGGTTCGATCATGGTAAATCTGTACAACTGTCGCCTTAATTTCATAAATGTGATCCTAAAAATATTCAACATGTTATTTTCATATTATATACATTTAAATATTTGTATAAGTTACAAACATTGAGGTATCTTACTTTGCATAGTGTCCCACTCTGTAGGGATTCATACAAGATGGAAAGATTGATCCTTATTGCCTCTATATTCTCTTTTTTCATGGACACGTTCACAAGTGATGAATAACCAACACCGCTTTTAGACAACCTATTCAATTTATAGAATTCAATTTAGAAAGAAATATATATGAACTACCGTTTGAATGTGTAATATGAAAATGACTACCTTGACTTCATTTCATCAACTCATGGCAATGGAGGGTTAAAGAGAAGTCTTGTTGTGTAAGTACTTGACATGTATAAACCTATAATTATTATTAAATTAATATAAAATAAGTCTCACAAATAGAATTAAATTTATTGATTGTGTCTTACCTTGGAAGCATCGAACTTGCAATCCAGTAATAACAACTATACTTCTCATTTCATACTGTGCTTTCAAGTTGTCATGTGACATCACAACTATTTCACCCCACAATGAGCACCTAGCCATAGTGTGCCTAAATAGCATAAATATACATATAAGTGTTAGTAAATGAATACTTTGTTTTAGTGATTGAGTAATTTAAATAATTTTTATTTATTACATTTCGTTTTGTAATATCATTTTGCAATATGATGTCACACTTGGCAACTTGTTCACCAAATCTCTTCGTAATGCTTTGAATATCATCAACATTGGTAATCATTCCAATGACATCTGTAATTGACATAGAAGACTTTATGAATATTATAAAATGATATTATAAATGAAATTAAAGTAAAAATACCTATAAGAAATGTCTTCTTATCTTAAAGACCCTAAAAGTCATCAAACTCAGTAAACTAAAATGTGTAAACATGTATTTTTTCAAAATCTTCAGATGCTTCAACAACCACACAATTTTTGTTAATTATGCACTCTTCATTCCACTTTGCATTTCTATAGTCATTGTGAATGTCTTCAACACGGACATTATTCAATACATAACACTTTCCTTCATTAAAAGTATTACTGAATTTGTTAACTGCATCACCAATTAAACTGGCTTCCATCCTCTCTCCCTAAGAAACAAAAGATACATTGAGGCATTACATAAACACATGAATGTATTTTAAATAAGAATAAATTCATAACTTTGTAATCTAGTATACCTCTTCATTGATAAACAACAATTTCTACTTCATTCTTCCCCTTGATATTTCATGTGCTTTCCATTTGAAGGCCACGCGAACCTTTAAATTCCAGTTTAGGTATCGATGTACACGTCGAAAGGGGGTATAGTTATCTTTCATCATCCTATTTATAACATGTAAAGATGTTAGCTTAGAAAAGTTGTATATCCAAATAATCAACATGAAATACTAAGATAAAAGCATACCATCAATAAAGGATAATACTTCTTTGTATACTATATTTTTTGTAAATGTTCCACCATTGAAATTCTTCTATTCTGGTTTAACCAAGACCTTCGTTGTATTTTGGGATGTCCCTCTTGACAGGGCTACATACAACTATCCATGAGAGAATACAGGATGGGGCAAATAAATTCCAACATTAGGAATAGTTTGACCCTGTGACTTATTTATTGTCATTGTAAAACTCAAATGCACAGGAAATTGTTTCCGTTTAAAAGCAAATGGAAGACCATCATTGTGAGGCATTATAAGAGGTATTCTAGGTATGAAAACTCTTTTTCCCCGTGCTTGACCAACTGTAACCTCTGTGTCAATTATATTTTTCTGAAACCCTTTACAAACCAGTCGTGTATCATTACATAACCCATTTGTCGGATCAATATTTCACAACAACATTATAGGACAATTTTTCTTTAGCCGCAATACATGAGGGGGCAACCGTTTGGAACCAGTGAATTGAAGAATTCTTCAAGATATTTATGATTTTCATCATCAACAGCACTGTCAAAACTATAATATGTGATTTCCTCCCTAGGAAATTGTTGTATGAGATCATTATTCATTTCATCAACATACTCATTCTTCGTGCATAATATTGCATGATTCATCATGTAGTCAGTCGACGTTGCATTATCACTGAGAGCTGGAAAGACATGTTGCATGAGTTGTTTTTGAGAGGCCGCATCATCTATGTACTCAAGAACCATTTTATGTGGGAGACGAACATAATCGTCATCGAATACTAGTTTTGTTCCTTGTCCTATACATAGTAGAACGTTTGAGAAGGTGGAATTTGACAAAGATCTCATATTTTGCTTTAGTTTCAGTTTGTGCATTTTCTCCCAAAGAAATGACTTTATAAGACTCGAATCAATCGTCTCACCTCTAGTTGCACGTCGAACAACAACCAAAATTTGTCTGAAATCACCACCAAAAACTACCACTTCCCCCTGAATGGTAGGCTCGATCCTGTGATATCTTACAAAGTGCGATCTAAGGCTTCAAAGGCTTGTCTCCTTGTCATGGATGCCTCATCCCATATAATTAATTTTGCTGATCTAAGAAGTTTTTCTAGACTACTATGTTTGCTTACATTACAAGTTGAATTGTTTTCAACTTTAATTGGAATTTTGAATCTACTATGAGCAGTTCTCCCCCTAGATAAGATCGATGTTGCAACCCCAGATGTCACTGTTGCGATTGCTATGAAACCCATAGCCCTTACTTTTTCTAACAATGCCTTGTATAGAAATGTCTTTCCAGTTCCACCAGGACCATCGACAAAGAATACACCATGTTGGTTTCCCATTATGTAGTTGAATATCTCATTGAATGCATGTTGTTGGTCATTATTTAGTGATGAAATGAATGATAGATCCTCTTCACTTACTTGTATATTCATCTCTTTAACAATTTCACATCACATGTTTCGTCCAGTATTTATTGAAAAATCATCATCAACAGTTGGTAAGTCATAATCCTCTATATCCTTCCCCATGCTCTCAAGAATAGATTTAATATTTTGTAGCACTCTCTGCTCCAACTGATGCTCATCGGTGATTCCGGTCCTACAAAAATATTTTGACATATCATTGATGCTTGCATCCCACAAAGATCTTACATTTGTTGGTTCACAATAAACTAATATTGTAGAAAATAATCTCTATAGCTAAATTGGGAATTCAAAATGTGTTGTCTTACTTAAACATTCTAAAATTGTATTGTCACTCTCAATAAGACCCCGACGTTCAATTGAAAGTTTGAATGTTGGTTGGATAACACCATTGACGGTCCTCAAACTCTCAAATGAAGTTGAACCCTTTACATGATTTAGTAATATCCTCAAATAATACCTCTCACCTTCAATAGGATTTATAGTAACGATAGGACCAATAACCTCTCTTTGCTTTCTTTTCTTCCAATATTTTCCAAAGCTATTCCACACATAATTCTTAGGTAATTGTTTATAAAGATATTGATGAGATTCTTCATCGTGTGAGTTTGTCACAAAATACTCAGTGAGCATTGTCCTGCAAACACCATCTCATTCCATAACATTTTGCAAGTTATCATCTTCTAAGAATATGACACTATGCATGTTAGGTAGATGCAATTGCAAGGAAATTATTGATGGTTGTATTTCACTAAGTTTGAACTCAAATATCCTCCACATTGCCCCCCGGTGGAGATATGCATCGATTATCTCTTAATTGATTCACCTCATTGACGGTTTGGTCTGCAATATCAGGAGCTATGTTGACTGAAGCCTTATCATGCCCCTTATATATTTACTTGAAGAGGTATTTGACTGCTTTGATGCTCGAACATACCTCTACATTAATATGACACCTATATCTCTATAACAAATACAGATTATATGGTGCCACCCATTTATTATCTAGTGTGGATCCTCTTACATCAACAATGACTCCATTGTATCTTCTCCTATAAATTGGATATGAATCTATTCCTTGCATGGTATTGGAACAAAAATTCCTTGGATATCAGAAGCGACACTCCCTATTTACCATGCAAGTATTTTTAGGGTTTAGGACACCACACTATCCATGCAACATGAGTTTGACAACCAATGCGTCTAATAAAAGATATCTGTAAAGACCAAGTCTCTACTATTAAACATGATAGACAAATTCATCAAATGTGTGGTAGCGGAAGAAATAAAACTTGACTTTATTCAAAATGTATAAAGAGTACATTACAAATTTTTTCCCAAATGGGGTACATCTTTATACAAGAACAAGGATCTAGGTAGAGGAAGACTTAGACTAAACCAATTATCTCCAAACAAAGCAACTTAATACATAAAAGCAACTATGATCGTGCAAGCTATATGTTCCTTTTCTTCTTGTCCTATCCTTAGCCTTAGGTTCACCAAGCTTCCATGCGCACTCTGATCCTAGCCTGGATGGTTGGGGTCATCCAGCAAGAGAAAGATAAAAGTTTGTGTTATTCAAAAGAAATAGGACAATTAATAATCTAAAGCATTTCAATATAAAAGATTCTCTACAATAGGAGATTTCAAAAGAAATGAGGCAAGTATATGAATAAGAGAGAGAAAACTACCATAACCAATCACCACAATAACAATCACATAGCATGAATATATTAAGACACAAAGTCATCTCAATGTAGGGTGAGGCACCTACCAGACCTCACCAGTGGCAGGGGGACTAAAACCCCAGTGCCTATATAAAGTGGAAGGGGGACTAAAACCCCAGTGCCTAATATATAAAATGGCAGGGGGACTAAAACCCCATTGCCCGACAGGAGGACTAAAACCTCAGTTCCCTATGGGTGGTTTGTACTCATGTACACTACATTGTCATTTGGCCTAAAATACATCATGCTTAAATAGTCACTTGGCAATATTGAGAAATATAACAAGATTGCAGCATAGCATTGGGAATAAAACCCATGAATAAACCACATAAAAGAGCCAACATAGGCTATAGCAAGATTTAAGCATTTCCAAGTAAATGAGACAACATATGTAGTAGCAAGATTCATATGATTCAAATGAATGAGCCACAATGGCATTAGAAGCATAAAATAAGTAAAGATCCAAATAAAGGCATTTAGGAGGATATCAAGGCAAGAACGATAATGATTGTGGGGTTCGAAAAGACCCAACTGAAGAATAGGTAATATGCACATATACATTCCACATAGATTTCACATTCATCATAGATGTTCACATAAATATGATTCACATACTAAAATAGGCTTCACATATGCATAGGGGCCACATACATAAATAGGTGTCACATACATAAATATGATTCACATACAAAATAGGGTGCACATACCTTTGTTTGATTCATTACCATTACTTTCTTCAATCATATTGTTTCCAATTCCACATTATCCTAGTTGCAAACATTATCATGTATTAGTATATATTAAGGCATAAAGTATATGAAAAACCCTAATTTTGGAACTTATTTTCAAAACCACGGTTTAAGGTTCAAAACCTAGCTTAATAGATTAGTCATATTCTCCTGGATAAGAAAACAAACTTTTATTTCCTCATTTGGAGTTAAAATGAAATAATTAGGTATTTTAGAACATTTTATATACTTAAAAAGGCATTCAAAGCAAACTTCGAAAAATCATTTAGAATCAGGCTTCAAAAACCACAAAATTGAATTCTATATTAAAAATCCTTTCCATTGACTATTTATTCGAATTTTTCTAATATGGAAATGATTTATTATGAATTAAATCATCTCAGCCAATCAGAATTTGGGGAAAAACCACATCAGCAAAATAAGGGGCGATTGGGCCACTGAGGCCGGGCCCACGCTGACGCGGACCAATCACAATTGGCCACATCAGTAGGTCCACTCCCGCTGACCTGGGTCAAAGGCGAGGGAGCAAAGATGGAGAAGATTGAAATACCCTTGCTTGCAAAATAAATCAATTAAAATGACGAGGGCATTATGGTCATTTATGAGTGTTAATGTTGTTGGCGAGAAACAAAAGAGGATGATGAAATTACACAATTCCCCCTACGAATCAAATTGTTTGATTAAAGGAGCATGTCCATCTGGGTAAATCTATTACCTGGATTCTTTGCACATCCATGGCGCACGACCTGTGCTTGGTCGATCCAGGTTCCAGCCAAAAGGGTTGAATGGCGACTGTTCTTCACAAACTAAGACTGGCGTTGGCTTCCTTGCTCTAGTCCAAAATGAACAAGTTATCACTAGTCACCTCTGACGTCCTGAGTATTCGACCACGCTCACCGGAAGCAGAGGGAGCTCGGGGCTGGAAACTGGGCTATTAGTTGGGGAAGGCCGGAGATATAGGTAGGACTTCTATCCTTGAGAACTACTGGAGTTGCGGGGGTAGTTTCTATGGTAACAAAGCCACCGAGGTGTCCTGGCAATGAGTGCCGACATGGAGGTAAACCTGGTCTATAGGACCGAGTACCTAGGGGCATCGCGAGGTAAGGTGATCAAACGGAATTGAAGGACAGGAGTCTAGGGTTCTTACTACGCGAGCAATTGAACTTAGGGAGCGGGACACGTCAGAGGTAGCATGGAGATCTCCAGAGATGAAAGTGCATAGGTCAGGGAGTATCAAGCAAGGAGAGGTGAAATTGGAGGAGGAGGAAGAAAGCTCGCAGCTCTAAGCTCCTTTCTACAGCCGTATATAGGCGTGAGGAGGGCTCTAGTCCCTTCTGTAACCTCACGACAAAGAAGAGGAGGAGGCCCCGATTGGGTGGTTCGCAGAGGGTGAAGGAGACAGAACAAGCTTTGGCTCGTTAGAACCGTTGTGGAGAGACGGACGCAAAGGGAGAGGAATCATGCTAAATGGTGAAGGAGGGTGTGAGGACGGGTCCGAGGTACACGACGGTTGCCACTACTCAGTGACCCGCAAACAGACAGAGGTTGAAGATGGTGTCAGTGCCATCGGATAAAGAAAATAGATTAAGTCAGAGATGTTGGATCGGGTCGGGGGCACATGACAGATGAATCGACCAAATCATAGTGTTACAGAGTCATTTAAATGAAATCGATTAAATGTTAAAGTTACTCTTTATTAAAAGCTTATAAAATGGATTTGAAGGGTCAAATGAAGTCCAAAAGGCACCAAATTTGGACCATAATCTCATATTAAAGTCTAGAACAATTCTATTCAATTAGATTCTCGTTTTACTCATTATTTGGCCCTTAATAAATATATTGCTCATTAAAGTGTTTATTAATATATTAAAATGAATGAGTTATATGAAAAGACTTCTTTTTATGAAACATGTGAGTAAATTTCGAGATATTAAGCACATTAAGATTTCAATAATCATTTCTCAATTAAATAACATATTTTCATGAATTAAAATCATATTTTGAGGAGAGAGAAACAATTAAGGTTAATGTTCTCATGCATTAACTCAAATACACATTATTGCTAATATATTTATCCAAAAAGCTCCAAATTAATATTATCTACTTATATTCTCACATAAAACTCCATTTTGCATTATTAGTCCTTAATTATTACCTTAAGTGGGTTATTTGTGCAAACACCCCTCCATTTATACAAATGAGGAAAAAAGGTAATTTAAATCTTGAATTGTGCTCAAATTGCACAAAGAGTCCAAAAATGATCCAAAAGGATGGTAAATTTATGAAAAAGGTCCAAATGGACTAGAAGGAAAAGAAAAGCTCAAAAGTGGGTAAATTGCAGGGAAGACCCTGGATTTCAATATGTTACAGCACACCACCCCTTAAAGAGGATTTCGTCCCCAAAATCACAACAAGAGGGAAGAGAGGGTGGGTGTGCAACTTCCCAACCTTAAACACTAGGTTATAACCCTTAATCTAGGGTACAACACAAAATCTACATAAGTCAGGTGTTACTAAGGTTTCCACAAAACCTATAACCTTTTATCAAACTCAAATTAACATTTTTGCCTTATTAGAATAATCTCCATCATGAAGAGGTATCATATTTATTATACTATCACTTGTGCCACATTTTATTCAAAACAATTACGTCTCAACATTATATCATGAGTATTACCCACATCAAGGGTTTTAAGCACAATTAGGGTTTACTAAGCCATTTCAACATTAATTAATGTATTAGGTCAAAAGCCTTAATAAAATGAATTCATTTTCCATTATCCTCTTAAAACTATCATGTAGAATTATAACAATTATTTTGTAGAAAAAAGTTAATATTATCCAACAAGTTATTAAGCCTATAATAATTCCAAATAATGTTCATATAGATGGCTTATACCTAAGTTACATATTGTCACAACATGTTTCATACTCATATTAATGACATCATTAATCATTTTCATCCATTACACTTCATATTATAAATTATACATATTTTACTTCACATTAGGCATTTTATGAATATTAATGTGAAACCAGTTATTCATTATCATGTTTGAGTCATTATATGCATTTTAGTGAATAGGATGTAACACATTAAATATTAATGAATTAATTCATATATCAAGTTATGATGAGGTGTTCATTAGAGAACAAGGTGATATATCTTACATATATTGATAACTTAGTGACTATAATCCATTTATATGCATTAAGGTATATTATGTGATGATGACACCTAATGTCACTAATGTATCATGAAAGGCATTAAGGATATATGTATATGTATATTTTGCCAAAGCTAGATGATTACATATTAGGGTTTAGGTCAACATGATCATTACATGTTAAAGCATCCTTAGGGTGCATTTTACCATTAGGGTGGCATAGTCAATGTTATATGTATTCACAATTAGTAATAAGTAACTCACTATTATGTGAATCAAGCCTATATTAAGGTTCAATCATACGAACTATCTCTATATGACTTACTACATATTCTCATGTGTATAAACAAATAAGTTAAAGTATAATGTGCTTGGTAAATTCTTGTTCACATAAGTTATTATGTACATATGTCCACATAGATAGGGTTTCTAACTCCAAGGGTATTTGATTTTGCTTTTTAATTGGGATTCCATCCCCCTAAAAAGGGATTTCGTCCTCAAAATCAGATTTGCAAAACCAAATAGGGTATTAACACCATTACCCTCACTCCATCCCTTAAAAGGGTCAACTAAGTCAAACTAAGCTAAGGGTAAAAGGTACATAAAACTCAACACTAAAAGGATTTACTAACCAAGCTTCAAGGTGTAACCTAGGGCACACTAAACCCTAAACATAGGAGTATAAGGTATTTAAGGATGATTTTTGTGTAAGAGATCAAATCATCACTTATGGTTTTCCTAAGGTATTCAACAATTAGGAAACATGCCCAAAGATAGACTATTTCGAGTCGTCTGTATTAGATCAGGCCAGGCCAGGTCATATGAGCTCAGGAGTCCTCATTACCAAGCTAGTGGGGTGGAGGAAAATATTGCCAGCCCCCAAGCTCTGACCCTTTCTAGACACCATCACTTCAACTTCTTGCTCTAGTAGCTTCTCAATAGACAATTCACCAAAAAGTTGACAAATTTTATTTCTAATTATGAAATTATTATGATCCTAAATCAAACTTTCATGCTAGGTCAACTCTGAGGTGAAAAAAACTTACTAAAGGAACTATATATGATAAGGGTTCTATCTAGGAGACAATTTGAATTAGTCAAGAATCCGACTACCTTGATGCTCTGATACCATGCTGTAAAGACCAAGTCTCTACTATTAAACATGATAAACAAATTCATCAAATGTGTGGCAGCGGAAGAAATAAAACTTGACTTTATTCAAAATGTATAAAGAGTACATTACAAAATTTTTCCCAAATGGGGTACATCTTTATACAAGAACAAGGATCTAGGTAGAGGAAGACTTAGACTAAACCAATATTATCTCCAAACAAAGCAACTTAATACATAAAAGCAACTATGATCATGCAAGCTATATGTTCCTTTTCTTCTTGTCCTATTCTTAGCCTTAGGTTCACCAAGCTTCCATGCGCACTCTGATCCTAGCCTGGATGGTTGGGGTCATCCAGCAAGAGAAAGATAAAAGTATGTGTTATTCAAAAGAAATAGGACAATTAATAATCTAAAGCATTTCAATATAAAAGATTCTCTACAATAGGAGATTTAAAAAGAAATGAGGCAAGTATATGAATAAGAGAGAGAAAACGGCCATAACCAATCACCATAATAACAATCACATAGCATGAATATATTAAGACGCAAAGTCATCTCAATGTAGGATGAGGCACCTAGCGGACCTCACCAGTGGCAGGGGGACTAAAACCCCAGTGCCTATATAAAGTGGCAGGGGGACTAAAACCCCAGTGCCTAATATATAAAATGGTAGGGGGACTAAAACCCCAGTGCCCGGTAGGAGGACTAAAACCTCAGTGCCCTATGGGTGATTTGTACTCATGTACACTACATTGTCATTTGGCCTAAAATACATCATGCTTAAATATTCACTTGTAAGTATTGAGAAATATAACAAGATTGTAACATAGCATTGGGAATAAAACCCATGAATAAACCACATAAAGGATCCAACATAGGCTATAGCAAGATTTAAGCATTTCCAAGTAAATGAGACAACATATGTAGTAGCAAGATTCACATGATTCAAATGAATGAGCCACAATGGCATTAGAAGCATAAAATAAGTAAAGATCCAAATAAAGGCATTTAGGAGGATATCAAGGCTAGAACAATAGTGATTATGGGGTTTTAAAAGACCCAACTGAAGAATAGGTAATTTGCACATATACATTCCACATAGATTTCACATTCATCATAGATGTTCACATAAATATGATTCACATACTAAAATAGGCTTCACATACACGTAGGGGCCACATACATAAATAGGTGTCACATACATAAATATGATTCACATACAAAATAGGGTGCACATACCTTTGTTTGATTCATTACCATTACTTTCACAAATCATATTGTTTCCAATTCCACATTATCCTAGTTGCAAACATTATCATGTATTAGTATATATTAAGGCATAAAGTATATGAAAAACCCTAATTTTGGATCTTATTTTCAAAACCACGATTTAAGGTTCAAAACCTAGCTTAATAGATTAGTCATATTCTCCTGAATAAGAAAACATATTTTATTTCCTCATTTGGAGTTAAAATGAATTAATTAGGTATTTTAGAAAATTTTATATACTTAAAAAGGCATTCAAAGCAAACTTCAAAAAATCATTTAGAATCAGGCTTCAAAAACCACAAAATCGAATTCTATATTAAAAATCCTTTCCATTGACTATTTATTCGAATTTTTCTGAGATGGGAATGATTTATTATGAATTAAATCATCTTAGCCAATCAGAATTCAGGGAAAAACCACATCAGCAAAATAAGGGGCGATTGGGCCACTGAGGCTGGGCCCACGCTGATGCGGACCAATCACAATTGACCGCATTAGCAGGTCCACTCCCACTGACCTAGGTCAAAGGCGAGGGAGCAAAGATGGAGAAGACTGAAATACCCTTGCTTGCAAAATAAATCAATTAAAACGACGAGGGCATTATGGTCATTTACGAGTGTCAATGTTGTTGGCGAGAAACAAAAGAGGATGATGAAATTACACAATTCCCCCTGCGAATCAAATTGTTTGATTAAAGGAGTGTGTCCATCTGGGTAAATCTATTACCTGGATTCTTTACACATCCATGGCGCACGACCTGTGCTTGGTCGATCCAGGTTCCAGCCAAAAGGGTTGAATGGTGACTGTTCTTCACAAACTAAGCCCGGCGTTGGCTTCCTTGCTCTAGTCCGAAATGAACGAGCTATCACTGGTCACCTCTGATGTCCTGAGTATCCGACCACGCTCACCGGAAGCAGAAGGAGCTCGGGGCTGGAAACTGGGCTATTAGTTGGGGAAGGTCGGAGATATAGGTAGATGTTAGAATTGTCCCACACCGCTGAGCTCTGGGATAGGTCCTGGGCCTATAAGGTGTATGGTCCCTTCACCCATTGTCAATTGGTTTTGGGTTGAATACCACACATTCTAATATGGGTATCAGAGCGGATCCCACGAGACAAGTGTGAGGACCACACCCTACCTAAAAAATAACAAGTGCAAGCACACAAAAGTGGCTGCACTTGAGGGGGGATGTTAGAATTGTCCCACACCGCTGAGCTCTGGGATAGGTCCTGGGCTTATAAGGTGTGTGGTCCCTTCACCCATTGCCAATTGGTTTTGGGTTGAATACCATACATTCTAATAGGTAGGACTTCGGTCCTTGAGAACTACTAGAGTTGCGGGGGTAGTTTTCGTGGTCACAGAGCCACCGAGGTGTCCTGGCAATGAGCTTCGACGTGGAGGTAAACCTGGTCTATAGGACTGATTACCTGGGGTCGTCGCGAGGTAAGGTGATCATACAGAATTGAAGGACAGGAGTCTAGGGTTCTTATTACGCGAGCAATTGAACTTAGGGAGTGGGACACGTCGGAGGTAGCATGGAGCTCACCGGAGATGAAAGCGAGTAGGTCAGGGAGTATCGAGCAAGGAGAGGTGAAATTGGAGGAGGAGGAAGAAAGCTCGCGGCTCGGAGGTACTTTCTACAACCTTATATAGGCGTGAGGAGGGATCTAGTCCCTTCTGTAACCTCACGACAGAGAAGAGGAGGAGGCCCCGATTGGGCATTTTGCAGAGAATAATGGAGACAGAACGAGCTTTGGCTCATCAGAACCATCGTGGAGAGACGAACGCAAAGGGAGAGGAATCACGCTAAATGGTGAAGGAGGGTGTGAGGACAGGTCCGAGGTACACGGCGATTGCTACTGCTCAGTGACCCGCAAACAGACGGAGGTTGAAGATGGTGTCAGTGCCATCGGATAAAGAAAATAGATTAAGTCAGAGCCGTTGGATCGGGTCGGGGGCGCATGACAGATGAATCGACCAAATCATAGCGTTACAGAGTCATTTAAATGAAATCGATTAAATGTTAAAGTTACTCTTTATTAAAAGCTTATAAAATGGATTTGAAGGGTCAAATGAAGTCCAAAAGGCACCAAATTTGGACCATAAGCTCATATTAAAATCTAGAACAATGCTATGCAATTAGATTCTCGTTTTACTCATTATTTGGCCCTTAATAAATATATTGCTCATTAAAGTGTTTATTAATATATTAAAATGAATGAGTTATATGAAAAGACTTCTTTTTATGAAACATGTGAGTAAATTTCGAGATATTAAGCACATTAAGATTTCAATACTAATTTCTCAATTAAATAACATATTTTCATGAATTAAAATCATATTTTGAGGAGAGAGAAACAATTAAGGTTAATGTTCTCATACATTAACTCAAATACACATTATTGCTAATATATTTATCCAAAAAGCTCCAAATTAATATTATCTACTTATATTCTCACATAAAACTCCACTTTGCATTATTAGTCCTTAATTATTACCTTAAGTGGGTTATTTGTGCAAACACCCCTCCATTTATACAAATGAGGAAAAAAGGTAATTTAAATCTTGAATTGTGCTCAAATTGCACAAAGAGTCCAAAAATGATCCAAAAGGATGGAAAATTTATGAAAAAGGTCCAAATGGACTAGAAGGAAAAGAAAATCTCAAAAGTGGGTAAATTGCAGGGAAGACCCTGGATTTTAGTATGTTACAATATCGTTCAGGATCTAGAATTTCAGCACAAACTATGTTATCATACCGATCTGGATTGATGATCTTATTGTCACGTTTCATGATGATAAGAATGTGTGGATGTGGAAGTCCTCTTTTCTAAAATTAAATAACATGAACATGTGCTGCTATGATGCCAAATATATTTTTCTTAAATAGCTTGTCCTTTCGATGCTCCAATTTTGCTCTGAAAACCCTAGGTGTTAAATCGGGTCTATTTTGAGAAAGTTGTCTAGGGAATAACTTTGTTTTTATCTCATCCCAATCTGGACTACATGTCATTGTCAAAAATATATCAGGTTTGCCATATCTTCGTACCAATGCCATGACATCCATGTATCTACGACACATATCATGTGGTCCTCCAATAAAGGACAAAGGTAATACAATTCTTTTACCTACCATGCTTCTATGGAGTTCTCCTGATCTAATGCTATCAGTGATTCCTTGATATAAATCAGCATGTATTCACCTTTGCTCCTTTGTAATATAGTTTAATTGTTGGGTTTTAGGGGAGAGAAAGAAGGCAACGGAAACAAAAAATTTCTTTTCCCAAACCCATAATAAAGGAATCGCGTCAACGTATATACAATAGGAAGGATGGTTTGTAGAGGCATACCTTATCCTGAGACTTACTCAGCGACGTTACCTCACGGCTTGCACGGTCTTCTCCTCCGGTCTTAGACGGTGCCTGTGTAGCTCCTGGTCTCACCGGGACTGTCGAGATTGACAACTGTCCTCTGAGCAGCAGAAGTCTCCCGCTTCTGAAGTATTCCACACTGACCACCTAGAAATCTGATCTCCTTGTCCTATAAGGAATCGGAAGGAGTCATACCCTCCTGTTGGCGTACTAGTCACCAACACACTCTCCTACCACCAGTCACTTTTCTGCAGTTGTCTTTTCCTTGTTGTGCCTCCCTTATCGGGTAGCACTTGCTCGGGCTCTCTCGATTACCAAAACCAGAGAGAACAACTTTGTAGAGCAACTGGTGTTCTGAGTTGTATTTTGAGAAGCCCCCAATACCCCTATATATATATGAGGGTCATGGTACAGGGTTCTCTACCCTGAGAAATGTGAGATTAAAGCAGGAGTAGAAACGAGATTTTCCACAAAACAACCAACTACGCCAGCTGAACCAATCATTTCAACCCTGAAACGGTTGGTTGGTGAGCTCAGCTGATCGGTTCACACCTGAACCGATTGTTTGGGGCATCTGAGTCGATCGGTTCATGCTTGAGCCAATTGGTTCATGCTCCTTATCCAACTCGAATTGACTTTCATTGTTTGTTTCTGACTAATCAAATATTAGTCCTTGTGTAAATCAAATTTGTACAAGTGAAACAAATATGTTTTTGCAAAAAGAGTCTTCTGACTTTCCAAACAATCTCAGTTGGTCACATGAATTGACCGGTTCAACAATTGAGTCGATCGTCTCATTGATACATGAGCCGATCGACTCACCACTTGAGTCGATCGGTTCACCAACCTGAGCTGGTTCATCACATGAGCTGATCGGTTGGAAGTGCAGACTGTGCAAAATCAATCAATTGCAGTTTCAATCAATCTGAATCTCTAATAAATTGGTCCAACACCTTAAAAACTATGATTTTAAGCTATCAATCAACTGAGTGTTTAATTGAACTACTAAACTCCTTTAGTAATCAATCTAAACATCATTTGTGGATAAACTCCTCTTCCAGGTTAAATCCTATGTGTGTGACCCTGCAGGTCCATTTCACACTGGTAGTAAAAGTCCATAACACTTATGACTTCACAAGCAAAGAGTGGTGCCTAGTCGCACATCAGTGCTACCCAAGTGAAATAGAAAGTTGGAGAACAACTTTTAATCCTACAATTCATGAATGGTGTTATAGAGAATGTATAATTCCTTTGTCACTAATGTCCTGAATGAACTCAGGGCATGGTACAGTCATCCTTTCAACGTTCATCCATTTCCTTGATCTCAGAGCAGACTGGGTGAGATGTGTGTGACATCAATATCACATATTGATTCACACATGCATGTGCATGCCTTTCTCAATCCTACTCATCAAGTGGCCATGGACATGAAACTCCCTTAGGAGGGACAAATCTCATGTCTATCACTCACCCCTCAAAAGCCCCATGTGTCAAAGTCACCCAATCATCACTTTTATAACAACCCATATTTCAGGACTGTGTTTGATGATGTCAAAGTGTACCCAACGACATGTGTTGAGTATAGTGATTTCAGGTCAAAGGATCACATTCACCACCGTCATTGTGAGAGCTGACTGTGACTACCAAATCATGGTTCCATGTGTCACTCTCACGGTGGGTCTGTCTGGTACACTTGTTCTCTAACAAGTACCTATGTGCTTGGTTTGATATCACTATATCATGACTAATGAGATTTTGTCATCAACCAACACACAATCTAGTCTTTAGTGTTATTGATCTCTATGGTTATTTCCACAATAGCAACTGACTAGGGACTAAATAAGAATGTATACTCTTAACATCTGCATGATCTCATTGTTTAGGTCCTTAACCTAAAAGCATACGTCATCGAGTAAAACAATTCTTTAGACATCTATCATGTTACACTATCATCTCATAAACAATTAAAACATATAGATCGGAAATTGCCTTTATTATTATTCAAATCATTTACAAAGTATCCCATTACAGTCATCACTTGACTTGCTCTATGGGCATACATACCAACAGACTCCCACTTGCACTTAGAGCCAGTCACCTAGGAACCTCAGTCCTTATAACCTAGCATGACCATCATGCTTCTGTTGAGAAAGGGCCTTAGTCAATGGATCAACTATGTTGTCTTCAGTTGGGACTTTGCAAATCTTCACATCTCCTCATTGTACAATCTCTCGTATGAGATGGAAGCGCCGCAATATGTGCTTGGACCACTGATGTGATCTGGGCTCCTTAGCTTGAGCAATAGCTCCATTATTGTCACAATAATGCTCAATTCCATCACAGCTACTGGGAACTACACCAAGTTCAGTGATGAACTTCCTCGTCCTCACAGCCTCCTTTGATGCATGTGAAGCAGCAATATACTCGGCCTCTATAGTAGAATCGGCAACTGTTTCTTGCTTGGAACTCTTCCAGCTCACAGTTCCATTGTTTAGGAAAAATACAAATCTTGATTGTGATCTGTAATCATCTTTTTCAGTTTGGAAGCTTGCATCGGTGTAACCTCTTACAACCAGTTCTTCCTCACCACTGTATACAAGGAACAGATCCTTAGTCCTTCGCAAGTACTTGAGGATGTTATTTATGACTGTCCAGTGGGCATCCCCAGGATCTGACTGGTACCTGCTCGTCATGCTGAGGGCATATGAGAATTATGGGTGTGTATACAACATAGCGTACATGATGGATCTGATGGAAGATGCATATGGGATCCCATTCATACGCTCCCTCTCTTCACAAGATTGGGGACATTGAGATCTACAGATGGTGACTCCATGTAGCATGGGGATGTTGCCTCTCTTTGAGTTCTCCATGTTGAACCGCTTCAACATTTTGTCAATGTACATGCTTTGACTTAGTCCGAGAAGCCTTTTAGATCTATCTCTATAGATCTTAATACCTAGAATGTAGGATGCTTCTCCTAAGTCCTTCATTGAGAAAGTATTCCCAATCCAAGTCTTTACCTTCTCTAAGGCTAAGACATCATTCCCCATTAATAGTATATCATCCACATACAATATGAGGAATGTGGTCATGCTCCCACTAACCTTCTTGTACACACAAGGTTCATCTTCATTTTTCATAAAGACAAATAATTTGACTTCCTCATCAAATCGAAGATTCCAACTCCAAGATGTTTGTTTCAATCCATAGATTGACCTTTGTAGCTTATAGACTTTATTGGCATTCTTTGGATCTACAAAATCTTCAGGTTGTGTCATGTACACATCCTCATTTATATTCCCATTAAGGAATGTTGTTTTAACATCCATTTTCCAAATCTCATAGTCATAGTAAGCCGCAATAGCAAGCATGATCTTGATGGACTTAATCATGGCAACTGGAGAAAAAGTTTCATCATAGTTAACACCTTGAACTTGTCAGAAATCCTTTGCAACCAATCTGCCTTTATAAGTTTGCACATTGCCATCCATGTCAGTCTTCTTCTTGAAGACCCACTTGCACCCTATGGGTTTTACCCCTTTGGGTGGTTCCATCAAAGTCCATACTTTGTTGGAGTACATGGATTCCATCTCAGATTTCATGGCCTCAAGCCATTTCTCATAATCTGGTCCCTCCATTGCATCTAGATAGGTAGTTGGATCATCATCTATGATCAACTCACCGCCTTCCTGAGTCACAAGGTATCCAAACCTCTCAGCTTCAAGGCGTGTCCTACTAGATCTACGAGGTCCTTGTATTACTTGAGGAGACTGAGATTCCACAACATCTTGTGAATCTCTATGTTCCTCTTGTACATCTACTGGTTCAATGTTTTCTTATTGGGCTTGAACCTCTTCAAGCTCTATTTTCTTCCCACTGCTTCCTTTGGAAACAAATTCCTTTTCTAGGAACACAACATCCCTGGAAACAAACACTTTGTTTTCAGTTGGGTGGTATAAGTAATATCCCTTGGTCTCCTTAGGATATCCAACAAAATAACATTTATCAGATCTAGGGCCTAGCTTGTCAGGAACCATTTTCTTGACATATGCCTCACACCCCCAAATCCTCATAAAAGACATATTGGGATGCTTCCCAGTCCATATCTCATATGGTGTCTTTTGAACCGATTTAGATGGTACTCAGTTAAGTGTAAACGCGGTGGTTTCAAGAGCATAACCCCAGAAGGAAATCAGAAGATCAGCAACTCATCATTGATCGCACCATATCCAGTAAAGTGCAATTCCTTCTTTCGGACACACCGTTATGTTGTGGTGTTCCAGGTGGAGTACATTGTGATACAATACCACGGGCTCACAGAAGATTCTCAAAATCTTGGCTTAAGTATTCTCCACCTCGATCGGATCGAAGTACTTTAATACTTTTACCAAGTTGGTTTTGTACTTCATTCATGAAATCCTTAAACCTTTCAAGCGTTTCTGACTTATGTTTCATCAGGTACACATAGCCATACCTACTAAAGTCATCATTGAAGGTAATGAAGTACTGATACCCACCTCTGGCATTACTTCTAAAAGGCCCACATACATCAGTATGTATGAGTCCTAATAGATCACTAGCTCTCTCACCTTTACCTGAAAAGGGAGTCTTGGTCATCTTGCCCAACAAACAAGATTCACATGTCTCTATTGATTCATAATCAAAAGAGTCTAGATAACCATCTTAATGGAGTCTAGAGATGTGTTTCTCAATGTTCCCTAGACGACAATGCCAAAGATATGTTTTGTTTGAGTTGTTGAGTTTTTGCCTTTTGGTGTTTACATTGTATACACTTGTCTCTAGATCTATCAAGTATAGACTATAAGACATTGGGGCACTTCCATAAAATATCCCATCTTTTGAAATAGAACACTTTTCATTCTTAATAAGAAATTCAAAACCATCCTTGTCCAAACAAGAGGCGGAAATGATATTCCTATTTATGGTAGGTACATAACAGCAGTTCTTCAACTCTATTATTAGCCCACTAGGTAGAGTTAACTCATAGGTTCCTACGACACTGGCGGAAACTCTTGCCCCCATTGGAAACACGTATTTCAACCTCACCTTTCCCTAAAGGCCTACTTCTTTTAAGATCCTTCACATTTGAACAAATGTGAGATCCACATCCGGTATCAAGTACCCATGACAAAGAAGTAGTAAAGTTAATCTCTATCACGTATACACCAGAAGTCGAGATCTCTATCTCTCACTTCTTCTTCTATCGTTCCTTCCATCCTCTCCATGTTTTGAGAATAGAAGATTCTGACATTGGTTTGGTGAGAGAACCCTTCTCTCCCTCACCTTTGTCCTTAGACTTTGTTCCATTGATCTCCATCAATGAACTATCCTTCTTCTTAGGCATACATAGAGTGGATTCAAAGGCTACTGGTATATGTGGATTGTGCAGAACACTTCTCACAATCCCCAACCAGTCATGGAATTTATTCTCAATTAATTTTCCCATTTTAAAAGATGATTCTTTTTCCATTCTACAAGAGAAAATTGCATGTCAAAACTCCTTTTGATTTGATTTGAATAAAATTTGAAATTAGTTAATTAGGCCTTTAATTAATTACCGCTCCCACTATTTTGATTCAAATTGACAACCCTCACCATCAATTCGGAAGATTGCAATGTACAATCTTCTAGTGGGTCAAGATATGTATTTCATCAAGTCATGAGTCGGCTTTGGTTGATCGCCCATAACTTGACTATTTAGGTAGGCCATCATGCTAATTGCATCATATGCAACTCTTGATGAATGAACATGCACAACACCTTGCCATGAACATTTCGTGCCTCTGGGCTTAGACGCTCTAAGAATCACCAATTAAGTCTAACCCAAAAGCTGACACAATAAACATTCACCCTGCTTTGGCAGAACCTACATATTCACCCTTCACACTTCCGCAAGATAGATGACGCACCACGCTTTGGCATAACCTACGCTTGGTCGATCAGGTTTTTCATGTGTGTCGCTAATGGAAGGCGTGAAAGACTTAATATTTAGATGAGGGATTTAGTTTTTATAGGTACATATACATATCCAATCACCACAATATAGTAAGTATCATATACATGCTATATCCCACAGAAAACATGTGAAATGATAAAAGCAATGATTATGGCCATCCTAATGTGATTCCTCGAGCCAAGAGGAATCACGGTCATCTAGGTCCACATCACATACAACTTGTACAAGATGAACTTTGTGCTTTGCCTTTCCGGATTT
This sequence comes from Alisma plantago-aquatica, assembly GCA_963693085.1. Taxonomy (NCBI): domain Eukaryota; kingdom Viridiplantae; phylum Streptophyta; class Magnoliopsida; order Alismatales; family Alismataceae; genus Alisma; species Alisma plantago-aquatica. Next base: position 767,920,594 of record OY856412.1, on the reverse strand, counting down.
GATCAACTCATCTCCATGATTGATCTGCTCACCATCAGGACGGTCGGTTGGGTGCCACCAACCAATCGACTGGCGCCTCCAACCGATCGGTTCACTGGTCATCGTGCATCTCCTCAGGCCGCCACCCGCTCGTCTCGATCCTCAAACCGGTTGTCAAAATGTATGTCGTTCTTTAACATAACAGGAAATAAAAAATCTATCCTATTTTACATTTGAAAAAGGAAACCCCGAGTTACATTCAGGGGGGAGCAAAGGTAGGAACGAAATCTCAAGTTATCTCGAGTTACATCAGGAATAGGAGATAAGGAATTGGTGCGCAGACCAAGATGCAAGCAACCACATTCAACCAAGCACACATAGATGCAAGCAACCACATTCAACCAAGCACACATACATAAGGTTTATTGGCCATAACCATGATATACATCTACCACAAAACTCATTTAAGGGCGACGTGCATCGAGTGCATTTATATTACATATCATATATGTATATTGGGATTTGTGGATTTAGGATTGGACATGCAAAAAGCCAATTTTATTCGCATCGTATGCAATAAATAAAGGCGACAAACCAAAATCGATCATATCGATAATCCTAAAGTATAGAGCAGTTGACCTGGCTCTGATACCACTATTGGGTTTTAGGGGAGACAGAGAAGGCAGCGGAAATAAAAAATTTCTTCTCCCAAACCTAGAATAAAGGAATCACGTCAACGTCTATACAATAGGAAGAATAGTTTTTAGAGGCATATCTTGTCCCGAGGCTTTCTCGATGATGTTACCTCATGACTTGTGTGGTCTTCACCTCTGGTCTTGGACAGTGTCTATGAAGCTCCTGGTCTCACTGGGACTGTCAGGATTGACAGTTGTCCTCTGAGCGGCAGAAGTCTCCCGCCTCTGAAGTAGTCCACACAGACCACCTTGAACTCTGACCTCCTTATCCTAAAAGGAATCGGAAGGAGTCATACCCTCCTGTCGGCGTACTAGTCACCGACACACTCTCCTACCACCAGTCACTTTTCTGCAGTTGTCTTTCCCTTGATGTGCCTCCCTTATCGGGTAGCACTTGCTCGGACTCTCTCAGTTACTAAAACCAGAGAGAACGAAAAATTTGCAGAGCAACTGGTGTTCTAAGTTGTACTTTGAGAAGCCCCCAATACCCCTATATATATAGGAGGATCATGGGATAGGGTTCTCTACCCCAGGCAATGCGGGATTAAAGCAGGAGTAGAAGGGTTTGAGATTTTTCACAAAACAACCAACTGCGCCAGCTGAACCGATCGTTTCAACACTAAAACGGTCGGTTGGTGACCTCAGCCGATCGGTTCACACCTGAACCGATCATTTCAGGCATCTGAGCCGATCGGTTCATGCTTGAGCTGATCGGTTCATGCTCATGCTCCAACTCGAATTGACTTTCATTGTTTGTTTCTGACTAATCAAATATTAGTCCTTGTCCAAATCAAATTTGTACAAGTGAAACAAAATTTTTTTTGTAAAAAGAGTCTTCTGACTTTCCAAACAATCTCGGTTGGTCACATGAATCGACCGGTTCAACAATTGAGCTGATCGTATCATTGATACATGAGTCGATCGACTCACCACTTGAGCCAATCGGTTCACCAACCTGAGCCGATCAGTTCATCACATGAGCCGATCGGTTCGAAGTGCAGACTGTGCAAAATCAGTCAATTACAGTTTCAATCAATCTGATACTCTAATCAATTGGTCCAACACCTTGAACACTATGATTTTGAGCTATCAATGAACTGAGTGTTTAATTAAACTACTAAACTCCTTTAGTAATCAATCTAAACATTATTTGTGGATAAACTCCTCTTTCAGGTTAAATCCTATGTGTGTGACCATGCAGGTCCATTTCACATTGGCAGTGAAAGTGAAAAAAAAACACTAGAGGGGGGGTGAATAGAGTTTTAAAACAATTTTAACAATTATTGAACTCAAACAACCAACCACAAAATATTGGACAAGGGGAAAAGGATTTAGAGTGGTTCCAACTTTAGCAAATACTAAAGTTGTCAGTCCACTACCCGGTTGCTTACCCAACCGGGATTTGGAAAGAATTTAATTTTATTACCTCGCAAGGACTTTACATAAAATTACAATTCTCTCCCTACACCCTTCAAGCAGCCTTCACCTAGAAGTAATCGCACCAACCTTGAAGCAGCCTTCACCTAGAAGTAATTGCACCAACCTTGAAGCATCCTTCCTCCTGAAGTAGCTTCCCGTTGCAATAGCCTTCTTGAAGTAGCTTCCCGTTGTGATAGCCTTCTTGAAGTAGCTTGAAGTCCACCTTCTCCTCCGAGAAGAACCTTCTCCAATCCGCAGCCTCCAACCCTAGGAGTAGCAAGGAGAATACAAAGAATAAAAGGAACAAGAAGGAAAACAGAAATTACAACTTATCCTTTTAAGCACAAGGCTTGATTTTCCTATATCAAGCGTATTGATCTCCTAACCAATGAGTGTAGAAGTATAAGTGATATGGAAAGGAGATGCTAGCCTATAGGACACGAAAATGGAGCAATGGGAATGAATAGCCAATGTTGGAATTGCTCTATTGCTCAAAACAGATTGCCAATGAGTATTCAAGCTCAAGTATAGCACAAGTGTAACTTAGGTGTATATAGGTGTCCTAAGGCATGTCCTATTTATAGGAATGACCTACAAGTGCTTAAGGACGTTCTAGACACTTTCTAGGGGGTTCTAAGTGCTTAACTAGCCGTTAGGTATAAGTTAGGTGCATTAGTAACGGCTAGTTGCTTTATTCTACAGTTGCTGTCAGAGTCCATCTCGGTCGACAAATTGTCGACCGAGATACCTACTCGGTCGAAGTTTTGTCGACCAACAGGCTCTCTGGATCAACGTTCATTTGCAACTGCCAACTACCTTGTCAGCTGTGTCTAACGGCTACTTGGGTCTTTCTCGGTCGAGAAGTTTGTCGACCGAGAGTGTCTCGGTCGAGGAGTTTGTCGACCAAGATTGACCCTGTTTCAATCTTTCAATTAAGGCACTAAGTGTGTGTACGAGTGTGCATATGTGACACTATTGAAGGGGATGACATGACTAAGTGTGGTGTTTAGCTAGGGAAGATCTAACGCTTGATTTACATGAAGTCTAAGTACTTGTACATTATATATTTGTACAAGTTTACAATTGATTACATTTCATGACATTTACAATCATTCAAGCATATAGATTCCCTAGAGCTTTGTCATCCACCTTATTCCTGCAACACTCAAGTAGCGCGTTAGATCAACAAGAATGAAATGTTTTTCATCATCGAAACAAAGGGATTTATCATAATGTCCAATTTATCCAACAATCTCCCCCTTTTTGAAGATGACAAACATTTCCTAAATATGAAATAAGGAAATATAAAGCATGTGAGTTTCATACCTGAAGATTACCTTTTGTAGCCATTCTTGTTTTGCAAGTGAGTGCTTGGCCATCAAGATGAAACTCATTTATATTTTTTATTTTATATTCTTTCTCCCCCTTTGACATTTCAAAAAGATATCCAGGGTGAATATTTTATATTTCTTCTCCCCCTTAATTTTATACTATGCTCCCCCTTAAATAGATATTCTATTAGGAACATGGATTTAATATCATTTTTGTCTAATTTAGCCACAATTTGTTTCTCAATCATTTGCAAAGGATGTTAAGCTTTGAAATGATATGAGATTCCCTTAAGCTTATGATGAATGTATATTGATTTCTCACCCTTTTTATAAGGGATGTTAAGCCCTAAAAATGAGATGAGAATCCTTTAATCTTAAAGTACATAAAAATGTCTCCAACCAGATGCATGGGATGTTAAGCCCTGATTTGTTTAGAGAGTTCCTTTAAGAACAAGATATATCATTTTTATGAAATTCATAGATTTCGTCATAACCAAGAGTAAAAGTACTAAGGTCTTAATAAGCTCCAAATGATGATTACAATGTTTTGTAAGCTTCTTAAGCAAATAATAAAATTTGTTTGTATGAGCTCCCCCTTAATCTTACAATTAAAGCAATTTAAAGCTTCTAAGGTCACAGATGATTTTAAATTTTGATTTTGACCTTTATCAAAAGTATACTAAGATTATGTATAATAAAATGATGTCCAAATAAGCATTTTGTCAAAGCTTATTTTAGGTCGACCTTGACTTCGACCATAGCGCCCCTTGGTCAAATTTTATTTCAACCAAGAGGCAAAAATTGTAGATTTCCAATTTAAGCATTCATATGTGAAGTACTTGATTAGATATCAATTTTGAAGCATGTTTAGTGATACTCAATATGAAAACATCTTTGCGATTAACATCTCATGTAAAAAATGCCAATTGAGAACATTTTTCACCTTATGTGTTGCAAGCCTTAAAGTTCTTTTTCTAAGCAACAAATCCCCAATGAATCATTTTTCTTTCCTATGTCTCATCAAGGATCCACGCATACAATAATCATCACCTATTTGTTCTATCATAGCATCATCTTTATGAGCTGAATGATAAAGTAGTGAAAGCATATCCATGATGTAATAATAGAATAATAAGATGATAATTCCATGAAATACAGTGATTGTGATCATTTAAACTAAATGTCATAACGCATGATTTCTAGATAGACCAGAAGATGCTTAAACAATCATGTAAAACATTATAAAATAGTGATTTCTAAACATGATTTTCAGTTTTACCTTATTTAGAGGATCAATCGAAATGATATCAAAAAATGATCTTCAACTTGTTTTGCATGTAAAACAGTCATTAACAACAAATAGATAGCCACTTGATTTAGCAATTTTACTGCAGACTGAAATCACTGAACAGATCGGTCGACGATTTCTCGACCGACTGACTGCTCGGTCGAGGATTTTTCGACCGACAAGGTTTCTGTTTTATCTACAGAACTATTTATTGATTCCAAGTAAAATATAGATTATATTTAATTTAATTATGCAATTTAAAAATCAGTTTTAGTTGAGATAAGACATATGAACATCAAAGTAACATTTAGATCAAATCTCAATTAAAAATCTTTAAGTTTTGAGGACCTTAATTGAGATAAATTTTCAAGTTAGAAATTTTAGTTACTTGAATCATTTTATTATCTCTTTATGTTAAGTTGAGATAGACATAAAGATATGCAATTTAAAGTCTTCGGTCATATCTCAACTTAGTCTAATCAATTTAATTTGTGGGTTTTGGAACCCATATCAACTCAACATCCTTTTTCTTGTATGGGCATGGAAAAGAGTAGTGTCCAAGACGTAAGCAATAATGGCAACATATAGAATCAACCTCATATCTTTTTCTAGGGTTGTGTTCTGTGTTGTTCGTGGGTGAAGATGTTCCTTTAGGTACATATATAGATTGATGTGCTTGTGTCTTTCTCCAACTAGGTTGTAGATAGGATTTCCCCTTAGGCTTGTAACCTAGTCCTCTTCTCCCGATTTGATGATAGGGATTATCTAAGATTTTATCAAGAATGCCATTATTATTCAAATTACTAACTTTTTGTTGTAACTTGGCAATCTCTTCCATTCTCTTCTTGATATCTAGTTTTGCTTGATCTAGATTAGATGACAATGAATTTCTTTCTTTGACAATATAATCATAATCTATATGGTTGCATAAGATGGGTTGTTTTTGAAGATCATTTACTTGAGTTTGCAAATTAATCTTCTCTAAAGAAAGTAGATTGCAATTTGCCTCTATAGATTTTATCTCAATATCATGATCTTCAATGATCTTTTTAAGATCTTCATTTTCAGATGTAATAGCAAGAAGCTTAGCATGTAATTCATCATTTGCTTTATTAGATTTCTTTAGTTTCTTCTTGCACTCAACATATTTATTATGTGTCTCTTCAAGACTAGCAACTAGTTCTTCTTTAGATAAACCAAAAAGACTTACCTCTTCTTCTTCTTCACTAGTTGTAGCAATAAGACAATCCTTGTGTTCATCTTCCTTTTTTGATCTCCATGGGAAGCTAGTTGTTGTGTGGCTTGTTCCTAAGCACCAATTGCAACATGTTGTAGATTTGTCCAAGCTGCACCTTTTGTTGCGATTGTAATCACCATTACCCTCCATTCTTCAAGACCTGGTTAGGGTTCCTTGAAGCCCGCTCTGATACCAATTGAAAAAAAAACACTAGAGGGGGGGTGAATAGAGTTTTAAAACAATTTTAACAATTATTGAACTCAAACAACCAACCACAAAATATTGGACAAGGGGACAAGGATTTAGAGTGGTTCCAACTTTAGCAAATACTAAAGTTGTCATTCCACTACCCGGTTGCTTACCCAACCGGGATTTGGAAAGAATTTAATTTTATTACCTCGCAAGGACTTTACATAAAATTACAATTCTTTCCCTAAACCCTTCAAGCAGCCTTCACCTAGAAGTAATCGCACCAACCTTGAAGCAGCCTTCACCTAGAAGTAATTGCACCAACCTTGAAGCAGCCTTCCTCCTGAAGTAGCTTCCCGTTGCAATAGCCTTCTTGAAGTAGCTTCCTGTTGCGATAGCCTTCTTGAAGTAGCTTGAAGTCCACCTTCTCCTCTGAGAAGAACCTTCTCCAATCCGCAGCCTCCAACCCTAGGAGTAGCAAGGAGAATACAAAGAATAAAAGGAACAAGAAGGAAAACAGAAATTACAACTTATCCTTTTAAGCACAAGGCTTGATTTGCCTATATGAAGCGTATTGATCTCCTAACCAATGAGTGTAGAAGTGTAAGTGTTGTGGAAAGGAGATGCTAGCCTATAGGACACGAAAATGGAGCAATGGGAATGAATAGCCAATGTTGTAATTGCTCTATTGCTCAAAACAGATTGCCAATGAGTGTTCAAGCTCAAGTATAGCACAAGTGTAGCTTAGGTGTATATAGGTGTCCTAAGGCATGTCCTATTTATAGGAATGACCTACAAGTGCTTAAGGACGTTCTAGACACTTTCTAGGGGGTTCTAAGTGCTTAACTAACCGTTAGGTATAAGTTAGGTGCATTAGTAACGGCTAGTTGCTTTATTCTGCAGTTGCTGTCAGAGTCCATCTCGGTCAACAAATTGTCGACTGAGATACCTACTCGGTCGAAGTTTTGTCGACCGATAGGCTCTTTGGATCAACGTTCATTTGCAACTGCCAACTACCTTGTCAGCTGTGTCTAACGGCTACTTGGGTCTTTCTCGGTCGAGAAGTTTGTCGACCGAGAGTGTCTCGGTCGAGGAGTTTGTCGACCGAGATTGACCCTGTTTCAATCTTTCAATTAAGGCACTAAGTGTGTGTACGAGTGTGCATATGTGACACTATTGAAGGGGATGACATGACTAAGTGTGGTGTTTAGCTAGGGAAGATCTAACGCTTGATTTACATGAAGTCTAAGTACTTGTACATTATATATTTGTACAAGTTTACAATTGATTACATTTCATGACATTTACAATCATTCAAGCATATAGATTCCCTAGAGCTTTTTCATCCACCTTATTCCTGCAACACTCAAGTAGCGCGTTAGATCAACAAGAATGAAATGTTTGTCATCGTCGAAACAAAGGGATTTATCATAATGTCCAATTTATCCAACAGAAAGTCCATAACACTTATGACTTCATAAGCAAAGAGCGGTGCCTAGTCGCACATCAGTGCTACCCAAGTGAAATAGAAAGTTGGAGAACAACTTTCAATCCTACAATCCGTGAATGGTGTTACAGTGAATGTATAGTTCTTTTGTCACTAATGTCCTAAATGAACTCAAGGCATGGTACAGTCATCCTTTCAACATTCATCCATTTCCTTGATCTCAGAGCAGACTGGGTGAGATGTGTGTGACATCAATATCACATATTGATTCACACATGCATGCACACGCCTTTCTCAATCCTACTCATCAAGTGGCCATGGACATCAAACTCCCTTAGGAGGGATAAATCCCATGTCTATCACTCACCCCTCAAAAGCCCCATGTATCAAAGTCACCCAATCATCACCTTTATAACAACCCATGTTTCAGGACTGCATTTGATGATGTCAAAGTGTACCCAACGACATGTTTTGAGTGTAGTGATTTTAGGTCGAAGACTCACATTCACCACCATCACTGTGAGAGCTGACTGTGACTACCAAATCATGGTTCTATGTGTCACTCTCACAGTGGGTATATCCGGTACACTTGTTCTCTAACAAGTACCTATGTGCTTGGTTTGATATCACTATATCCTGACTAATGAGATTATGTCATCAACCAACACACAATCTAGTCTTTAGTGTTATTGATGTCTATGGTTATTTCCACAATAACAACCGACTAGGGACTAAACAAGAATTTATACTCTTAATATTTGTATGATCTCATCGTTCAGGTCCTTAACCTAAAAGCATACGTCATCGAGTAAAACAATTCTTTAGACATCTATCATGTTACACTATCATCTTAGAAATAGTTAAAATGTATAGATCGAAAATTGCCTTTATTATTATTCAAATCATTTACAAAGTATCACATTACAATCATCACATGACTTTCTCTATGGGCATACATACCAACATTAATCGTGTTGATTCTATCTTGATGTACATGTTGACAACATATTGTTGAAGGAGACGACCCACATACAATAAGATTGATTTGTGAAGCACATGAATTTGTAGTTTGTAACAATAGTATTCTCTCATTGATATCTTGTTTCTACCACCACCATCTAAAAAACATATGAGAATGATGTGAAATACAATTTTTTAATATTGGTACATAATTTTTTAATCTATGAATATATATATTCTACTAACCTGCTACATTCGAGCCCATCACATCTTCAACAAAATGTGATGAGTTATGTAGCATGGAATCCCATGGCACACCAACTTTGGGGATGTGTGGATGCCAACTGAATTCACCATTAGGAAACAACAAGGGATATGATAGAGGATCATAACATCCTAAATATGATTGCATTATACGTGGTTCACCTGAATTGGCATAAACAACTATGCTTTGTTGTTGTGCACCACTGACACCATTGCCCTCAATCCAGATACCTGCAACTTGTGAAGTAGTTGGAGAATCATATGTCCTCTGATCTAGATTTGCATCTTTATTGATGGAAATACTAAAATTATCTGACATTGGAATATCCTTGAGGCTTCAAAAAAACTAGGCATATAGATTTACAGACAATACGTGCATCAATTTAGTAACTAATTTAGTATTTAGTGAAGGAGTTGCCTTCATTCTATTTTGTACCTCAAACTTAGTGTCATAGAAATAGAGTTGTAGGTATTTCGGTCCATCACTCCCATGTAGTAATCTATTTATGAAATGATACATTTGACCCTGTACTAAAAAAGTATATATGCCATTCCACATACTACGCAAATTTTCATCTAGATGGATACTGTGTGATGTGAATGCAAAGTGACTATTGTAACTTCGAATGGACCTAAGAAACTCCATAGAATCTGGTGTTTGCGATGTGTACAAATTTTATAGTTCTGTTAGAACAGGATTGGTAACTAAATGTACCTTTCCCTTCATACAACAAAAAGATGGGGGTTCAAATTGGAAGCATTTGGCACCACAAAATTTGCACAAACTATGTGTGGATAACTTATGTGGTTCATTGAGAAGATTGTCAAAAATTGGATTGGAAATATCAACACCAGAAGAATCTTCAACATTTTGATCCATGCTTGATATATAGAAATCCTCTGTCTCTTCCATGATACCTACATCTAGTTTTTTATAACACAAGATGAAAAAAATGTTAAATCATAGAATAATGCATGAGGTTTTGTAACTATTACCTTTACTAAATGGGACTGCCAAATCAAAAACCTCATGTAGATTGTTACACTCCTCAAAGGCACTATCATTAATTGTAGGGTTGGAGCAAACAGGCATATCAACATGATTTCCATTGGGAACAATGTCAGTCCGAGGAGGATAGGAAGTGCTTGGTTGTTCTAATGAATTCGTTGCAACATTGTTCAACTCTACTTGACATTGTTTTAGGAATTGGATCAAGTATCTTTGTTGCCTTGCTCGCCTATGAATTCTGCTGACAACATTATGCACATGATGTTGGAAGTTGTTATTGTTTGAGATAACAGGATGAAACAATGCTCTTTGACCAAGTGTGGAGTCCACACCTTCATTGAGAACTTGAATAACTTCACTCACTCCGTCAAAATATGGGTGCATATCAATCCTTAACTTCATATAGGGTGGCAAACTATTGTAAATTGTAGCATATCTTGCAATAAGTTCTCCACCACCTTCACATCTGGCATGCCTGTGCATCCGTATACTTCTAATAACCATTCAACGATGGAATATCTACGCATCCGTTGGGTGGACCTCAAATCATAACTGTAAATATATCTTTGAAATTGTTGAGATCTATGTGACTCTATTGAAGTAAGACACGACGCAAGCGTGTCACAACTTTGAGATGTAGTGCTAGAAGATAGGCACAGTTCCACCATAGTTTGCATAAATCCTTCATTTTGGAAAGTGCAAACAATGAGAGGGATTCTATATGCAGTGATATGACTCATTATTTTATTAGCTTAAATTCTCATACGACAAATCATAATAAAAATTTGAATGTGTTCGATTCAGACAGTTAGCAAATTTTGTCAACATTTGGTGACCAAGAATTCATATCAACTAAAATTTTGACAACTCTAATTAAAATTACCACAAGGCATACACTTAGATTTAGGGCTAGTTTGGTTGGGTGTAATGGGGTGTACTTGTGAATTTGCAATGTAAAAATATACATCAAACACCCACTTTGTCATCTGATTATAGCATACCAAACATGCCCTAAATATTGGAATATTATGTGGGTTTATTTACATCGAACACATGCATTATTGTTAGAGCTAGCTCAGTTGGTTAAGCCTGCTGGTTGAGAAGCACAGGTTGAGCATTTGCCCAATACCAATATCGATTGGGGAGCATGTCATACATTTCTTATGATAAAAGTATATCTAAATATATTAATTTTTTAATTCTGCTAGGTAGACCCCATAACCAAACACGAAGCAATCTCCACCACAACACACAACAAATAAAATATGTATTTTATATGTTATATGTCTTGTAATATGTAGTGGAGATTTCTCCGTGTTTTGTTATGGGTTTGAAAATAGGGTTGCATAGCAAACCTCCTAAATTTTTAGCGGTTGACTATTTTATCTTTGTCATACTTCCATCAGGGAAGGACATTTGTCAAAACCCGCCAGAAATGTACCGGGGATTCCTAACATGTGTCCCTTTTACCCTATTACACAGACAGAAATAATGCGTCGTCCACCAATCACTGACCCCAAACCCCCCCCCCATTCCTCACTCCCAGGCCGCCCAGACCCCTCAATCCCCGACCCCCTCACTCCCCCTCTCTTCTTCGTACACTAATCACAGTGGTGATTCCTTCTGCTCTGATCCCCTAACCCTAGCGCAACTTCCTCCCTTCTGACAGTGCTTCAACCCTCCAGTTCCATTTCCTATTTCTGACAGCAGATCCTGACATCATAGCACTGCCCGACCCCCTCTCTTCTTCGCACCCTAATAACAGCGGCCATTCCTTCTGCTCTGATCCATTAACCCCAACACAGCTTCCTCCCTTCCGATAGTGTTTCATCCCTCAGGTTCCATTTCATGTTTTTGATGGCCGATCCCAGCATTGTAGCACTCCCCGACCCCCTATCTTCTTCATACCCTAATCGTAGTGGCGATTCCTTCTTGTCCTTGTCTGTTGCCATGGTAGTGTCAGTGGTGGTCAGGCTGGTTTCCACGGTGGCGCCATCCGATTTTCTAATTCCACGGCTACTACTGGTGTTGTCTATGGAAACTCTATTCATGGTAGGATCCAACCTTGGAGTAGTGATGACAGGTCGGGAGTGGTTAAAGCATCGATCCGTCGTCTTATTATCAGCAGTCTCTGCCGTGTATGCACCGTTGTTGTTAGCGTGCATCAGCTTTTCTTCTTCCGTTTTACACTGCTGCAAGAGTGCAGTCCTCCCTTTACTACATCTGCTTAGTTTTTCATTTCCGATGTTTTGATTTTGTAGTTTTTCATTTTCGATAATCAATTTCATGGTTTTAGCACTCCCCGACTCCCAAGCTTCTTCGAGCCCTAATTGCAGCATCGATGATTTAACCTGCTCTGGTGACCTAACCCGAGAGCAGAGTCATCCCTTTCCTCCCTCCAGTTCTATTTGTGTTTCTGACAACGGATTCCTTCAGATCTCGTCAGATCTACTACATGCACAAACCTAGCCCTAATTATCTGATCATCTAGTTTGTTGATGCTCACGTATCTACTGATGTTTTTGTAGGAAACGATCGGTCGTTTAGAATAAAATGTTATGACCTTTAAAGTTTCTATGTTGACATGTATTTGGAATAATAATATGTATGCTATCCAAATCCAACTCTATGCAGGATGAAGTGATCATTATTAACCCTAGCTAGAGAGGTTAATATCCTATCGTTAATGACCATGTTGGGGTAACAATACTATTTGTTTGATCTCAGGTCAGTAAATATATGTTACCTACTTTCTAATACCCTTTTATTATATTACATCTCTATTATTATTAAACTACATGGATCATCTTTACAGGTCACACCTCCAATTTCTTTTACTGAAGACAGGATTAATTATCTTACAGATCGCATACGGAATGATGGTATTGAATTTGTATAGGTAAAGAATTCAGTCAAACGATCTGATGTTGTTTTGTAGAAAACGATCGTGGCCTTTGGGTCTCTATTGATAATTTCCATGAGGTATGATTCTTCTTATGGGTCCTTTACATGGTGTGTTTACTTTTCAAGGTTTAGGCTGCATTCTATTACTTATAAGTAGTGTATACATCTGATAATTTCCATGAGATATGATTCTTCTTAGGGGCCCTTTACATGGTGTGTTTAATTTTCAAGGTTTAAGTTATGATTTGCCGTTGATTATATTGGGTACATGTGGCCAAATACATCTAAAGGTCTCTACTGATAGATTCCATTAGGTGTGCATCGGCATTAGGAGTGCTTTATATGTTGTGCTTACTTTTAAAGGTTAAATTTCTTTATAACTCGTTGATGTATACATTTGGTACCATGGCCTCTATCTTGTTGCATACATATGTATGCCATGCGAGATCTAGCATCAGCGAATTGATCTGGGTTTATCTACATTTTGTTGATCCGCATATCAACACTTTAATGAAGGTAACAATTATGGTCGACTGTATTAATTTGGTATGAATCTGATTGCGTGGGCAATGTCATATTGTTATATGTCTTATTGAAGTTTGCACTTAGTCTACTATATGACATTATGTATTGTTATGCTTTGTTTGTAATATCAACAGTAGTCTTTGACATTAAAATTTCTATTTGGTTGCTGAATACATTTGGTAACTGTGGACTTATCTTGTTGCATACATATGTATGCTATGAGATATCTAGCTTCAGTGACTTGATTTGGGTTTGTCTACATTTTCTTGATCACCATATCAACAAATACAGTTAAGGTAATTTAGATGGATGCATTCTATTACTTATAAGTAGTGTATACATCAGATTAGATTGGACTCCCTATTGATGTAGGTAATGGTTCCATTCATATATATAATGTTAAGACGGCCTTTGGGTCTCTATTGATAATTTCCATTAGGTATGATTCTACTTAGGGGTCCTTTACATTGTGTGTTTACTTTTCAAGGTTTAGGTTCTACTTGGTCGTTGATTACATTTAGTACTTGTGGCCTCTCACCAGTAGTCTTTGACATTAAAATTTTTGTAGGTAACAACTTAATGAATATATAAGCCTTTAATATTTTTTTGATAAAGGTCTCTACTAATAGATTCCATGAGGTATGCATCAGCCTTAGGAGTGCTTTATATGTTGTGTTTACTTTTAAAGGTTTAATTAATTTATATGCGACATATGGCTTCAGTGAATTGTTCTAAGATTATCAACTGTGTTTTGATTGGCATATCAACAAATACATGAAGGTAATTTAGATGACCGCATTCTATTACCTATAAGTAGTGTATACATCTGAGTAGTTGTAACGACCCCGTCTCCCGGTAACCCCCACTTAAGGGAGACCAAGAGATCAGAGTTGTCATCCCAATAAACCGGATCAAAGGTTCAACAAATAATCAATAATAATTATGAAATTCTACTAACTAAACTGGAATTGGGTATAAAATTAAAACTTTACTTACCTTTGAAAAGCTTTGTAAATCTATCTATCCAGAGCTTGAATTAATCTATCTAATCCTCCTTGCACTTTATTTCTTAATTTCACAATGTGTCACTTACTATTTGTTCATTTCAGGGTTGTACCTAAAATGCTGACAAACAAAACATCGATCAGTATACGGGAATATACTGGTATGTGGGGACATCCAAAATTTCACAGATATGGCTAACAATTTAATAATCACCATCAAATTATTTAACAAGACAACTTACATTTTCAATGTTTCATTCTCCACTGCTTTTTCCCTAACCCTGGCATACCCCTCTAGGGTTTCTCTTTTGCCATTGACTTAAGGCCACCTTCTCAATCCCGAGCTTGGTGTCTGGGAGTCACCTCTCATGGTGCTCCATAGTCATGCATCATTGACCACCTTCTCATTCCCGAGCTTGGTGTCTAGGGTCACCTCTCATGGTGCCCATTGGTCTACCCTCTTGGGCCTGACCTTTATGGCATCTTCCATCGGGGTGGCATGTAGGTGTGAGAATACACATGTATCTATAATTGTGATAGTCATAGTGACTTTATAATTGTAGTGTGAACATCCAAACTGTTTAGTTTCCATCAATGCGATTAACCATCCGGGAAACCTTCGGGAAAACTACTGGGATTAATCGTAATTAACCACATACCTGTCAAGATGGCTTGAATGCAGAAATAACTCAACCAATCAGGAAATCAAGCAAGCACACACAAATTGATCCTGAAAAAGGCATCCAATTTTCTATCATTAATCATGAAATCATGATCTATTAATCCTAGTTGTTTCCTAGGGTTATTTGTCCCTTTTTAGGGTTTTGAGCATAATTAGGGTTCCACTTTATTTTTATTACTTTAAACCCTAATTTTACAAAATCACTTGCAAACCCTAATTATTTCATCTTTCTTTCACAAAAGATTCTAAATTCATCTTTTAGCAATTGGAAACCCTAATTTCATATTATAAGTACTTTTCTTTTCTTTTTCTCTAATTTAGGGTTTCTAAGAATATTAATCAACATACTAGGTTTAAAATCCTAAACCTTGCAATTCCATCATCAAAATAGGTTAAAAACCATCTCAATCATTAAACCAGTTAATAATGCTCAAATTTACACACTTGTAAGATTAAATCTATTTTCGATCATCAATTAGGGTTAATACCCACAAATTAATACTTTTTCTATCCAAATTAGATACTTTTGCAAAAATATACTGATTTAGGTTCCCAAACTATTTTAATTGTATCCCTCATATTTTATGATCATTTTTCATGTATTGACTTCCCTCATGAGTTTTCTAGCTCAAGATATGATTTTATTAAGAAAACCCCTTTTTATTGCTTTATTGACTAATTTAGAAAAACGAGGAGCGTTGGATCTGTGGTCTGTTGGTCCACTGAGGATCCAGCGATCAGGATCGTGTGCGCCTTTTCTTTGCGATCAAAAGAAACAAAGGTCCAAACTAACCTTGATGCAACTGAAGGAGGTGAGGGGCAGTTTGGTAAATCCGTGAGTTCTCTTCTTCTTCAACCTTGCGCGGGCACGTTGTAGCTCTGGTGGTCAACTCAGGAGTTGACTCTGGATATCAACCTCCTTGGATCATGCCAAATGGTCAGGGAGCTCTGCCTCCCCTCGTCGAACTCGATGATGTCTTCAATTTCTATCCAAGGACACACCAAGGTCGTCCCCTACTCGCCGGACACCGACAAGGTTCGTTGGGATGTCGGGTGTACAGGTCAGGACGATTGATGCAATTGAAAGCGTGAGGACAATCCTTGCACTCCTCCATAGAGATTAGACTAGTAAAAAGGGATGTTGGTTCCCTCCATAACTCTCCCCTATTTATAGGGTCGAGGTCAGGTTCGTGGAAATTGGGGGTTTCCCAAAACGAAGGCCAAACATGTGCAAACCAGGGATGATTCCCTACGATTTCGTCTCCTGAGTCTAATGGCACAATGATTAGACGACCACTCTCTATGGATCTCAAGAAATTCAGAGAGGAAAATCCTTTGTAATCTCATAGAGTCCTAGTCCCAGTGGGACTTAGATGATGACTGATTGCCGTTGGATTAAGATCCAACGGTCCATGTTATCCGTGTTTGATCAAAAAGGAAAATCCTTTTCCTAACTCTGAATAAATCTAGTTTTTAGCAATTTCTTAGGAAATTTGTATCTCCCAAACCCTTGCTCCTTTTTAACTCAAATTTTAAGGGAAGGTTCCTCTTAATATTGCCTAGCTTTTTACGAAATTTGGGAAACAAAATGTAATGGATGAGAATGTTTCCTTCTCTCTCAAGTTATCTTATCCAATTAATCAAAATTAATTAGTATTCCTATTCCTTTTGCTCTTATCTTGTTATTTTGGGTCCCTTGGACCTCAAGAAATCACAAAGGCACAAATTCCGATCTTGGGAAAAATATATTTTCCTTTAACCTCTTTTAAATATTTATTTCCCATATTTCTCTTTTATCAATCAAATTCTTTTCGTTTTTATTTCTCTTTTCTTTTCAATTGGACTCAATGGCCAACAAAGCCCACCATCAATCAATCAAGGCCATTTCACACGAAATCCATCACAAATCAAAGAAATAGATTTCTTTTATTCTTTAAAAGAGAATTACATTGTTCATTACATACTCAGGAAATTGAGGTTATAACATCCTCCCCTCCTTATTAGAATTTTGCCCTCAAAATTCCATCAAGCAAGCAAACAAATAGGATAAGCCTTTCATATGTCCATCATGGCTCCCATGTGGCCCCATCCTTTCCATGGTACTTCCCAAGAACCTTCATCATCTCATATTCTTCCATCTGAGTTCTTTCTTACCTTGGTATATCATACCCTCATAGGTGACTCAGGATATTTCAGCCTCTCAAAAAGCTGAATAGTTTCATGGCTCAGTACATGGCTTGGGTACCTCACATAGTGCCCTAGACCAAACATATGGAACTCATGTAACACATTATACATCATGTTATCCTGAGGGTAAGGTTAAACCTAACCATCTCCACCAATCCATCTCCAATGGACCCATATATCGGGGACTCAGCTTTCTCAGCTATAGTTTAGAGGGGTCAGATTTTCATATCACATACTTTCCTACAGTGAACTGTATGTTAGTCTGCTTTGCATCAGCTCACGACTCATGTCGTCTCTGGGCCCTCTCTCAGCCATTGCATGATCAAAGCGACTTCATCTGCACACACTGTGGTTCTTTTCTGACCTTCGTGAGGCCTCCTTCACCAACATCATCTTAATGAAGTGGTGACCGACACAACCTCCCTATAGAACTTCTTACATCCCGATAATGGCTATGGTGGTTAACATCACATCTTAAGAATTGTCTCTTTGTATCACCCTGAATGAGCACACATGCTCTCATCAAACCATCTAGTCTGGATCATACTGACCATTAGTATGGGTGCTAAAATGCACTAACATCGAGTTCTTCAGGTATCTACTTCCACCTCATGGGAGTGAACCTTTAGGTCATACTCAAGAACTTTTGAACTCGCATCATGGTGTAGTTGAACCATCTCTCTCTCTTAAGTAGTTCAACCAAATCCGTCCCTTGACAGCATTCTTTCTTTCTCATGTTATCTAGGTAAGGCGATCTACCATAACCCATATTGCATCTTGTCTTTCCTTGGTCTAGGGAAGGCTTACCACAACATCCATAGTGGTGAATTCCCATTCCCTCTCGGGAACTCTCTCTATCCTTCATATCAATGTACTGGGTTACTGGTGTCCGTCCTTCACCTCTTGTCATGCCTGGCAACATACCACATGTAACTTCATCTTAGGTATCCAAAGTACTACTGTCACTTACTATCTTCGTAGTACCACAGTGTATGATGAAATTAAAATCATGATCTCATGTATGTCACAATTCTTCAAGGTTTATTCCTCAGAAACCCTAAACCACTCTAACCAGGGTTTCCTCACCTTCTTTTCCAAAGAAGTGCATCTGAGGTTCTACAACCATCCTTTCAGTACATCAACGGCTAGGCTGGCTAACCAAATAACCATTAACTTGATCAAACACCATTGATATATCTGAGTGTTAGCCAAATTTATCTCTTTTCCCAACATAAGGTTAGCTTAACAACCTCAACTTTTTCTAGCCTCTAGCTAAACTAGGCAGCTCTATCTCAACTAGAGCATTCATTACCACTTCTCATCCTCATGTGTTCAAGTAATGTCGAATACATACACCTCCATGTATTCTACTTATCATCTCAAACTCTAAGTTTATCTTCATCAAGAAACTCTAAGTTCATCCTTATGGTGATCAAACTCAACCTTGCATAATTTGTGTAAGGCCCCTAAACTTGCTTAATGAGTTAAATGAGCTTAATAAGAATAATTTAATATTTATAACACTAATCTAACCTTTTGATATGTTTTTAAATCATAAGACAAGCTTAAGTTTCAAATTTGGTCCAATTTGAACATTGCATGAGCAAGTTATGCAATTTTATGTACATTCTGGACTTTCCTGCAATTTACCCAATTGGAATGTTTTCTTTGTATGTTTTCACAAGAATTACAATCCTTATATTTTTCCTTATCATCCTCGATTTTTTTTGGGCTATGGGGATCCTAGTTGTTCTTGGTACCAAGGTATCCCTCTTCAAGGACATTTTAGGGTTTTTCCCCTTTATGGATAAGGATAAAGATAAAGATAAAGATAAAGATAAAGATAAAGATAAAGATAAAGATAAGGATAAAGATAAATATAAATATAAGGATAAATATGAAGATGAAGATAAGGATAAGAATGAAGATAAGGATAAGGATGAAGATAAGGATAAGGATAAGGATGAAGATAAGGATAAGGATAAGGATGAAGATAAGGATAAAGATAAAGATAAGGATAAAGATAAAGATAAGGCTAAAGATAAGGATATGGATAAAAGAGAGAAAGTGTGGATAGTAATTAAGGGAGGTTTTGCATGGACATAGAATCTCTAGGATTTTGACACATGGAAAACTCCATGTACACCTCAAGCTTAACCCTTTTCCTATCCATGAAGCTATATATACCCCTTCCTATCCCCAATTCGAAGTCATTGCTCACTGCCTCTTTCCTATAGCTTATAGAACGGACCTTTCTCTGTTTTTTTGCATAACAAAGTGGTCTAAGGTAGAAGACAACCTCGTTTTTGAAAAGAAAGTCTCATAGAGCTCCATCTAGCCCTACCTAAGGTTCCTAAGGTCATCTTCTAGGGCTTTTGACCAAGGCAAGTTATTTTCTTCCTTCTCCATTTTTTCTTGATCTTCTCCTTCCTTAGACCTTCCTATAGGTTGGAACCTTGCTGTTCCATGGTAGAATTTTCTCTAAAGATCTAAAACCCTACCTTTCTTGCTCCTTATATTTAGGGTTTGCTCATTTGATGAAGAAAGGTGCTGGATGGATGAATTTATAGCTTATTCTTGGATTTTCTACCATACCTGCTCGAGATTTCTTCTGTGTGGGGTTTCATCTTCTCATTATAGGTAAGTTTTATAACTTGCTCCACGTTTATTGCTTACCATAAGCTTTCTAGATCATGTTCTTTCTTGAAAATGATGATTCATGCACTAAAAAGCTATGCTTGACTTGGATTTCGATTTTTATAATGTTCCCTATTCTGTTTTCAGTTCTAGATGAACCTGTGATCATGTGTACATTATTAATAAGGTATAATTTGAATTGGATCAGGTTAGTTTGACAACCTATGGTGCTAAGCACCTATCAAACAATGGCCAATTTTAGGGTTTAAAGCTGATTTCTTCTATAAACCATGACCTGATGATGGTACCATTGCAACAACCAATAGTCTTACCTTTTAAACATCCAATGATTCGTGGTGACATTGTGGTATGGCAATATGGGTGGAATAATGATGAAACAAATGGAGGGGTACCCTTAATAAGTTAGTCTTACCTACTCACTCATATGAATAGAAGGGAAGATAATCATGTTGTGTTGATATGTAACCCTAATGAGGTATAGCTTGTTACACCTAGCTTTAAAATAACTAAATGATGATAATTGGGTATGAATCATCTTTGAATGACTAATATAATCATGGAGACTTTGTTATTATTGTTGAAACCCTAGTATGCTATAACCTAATGGTCACACCTTGATTTATGTGTGGGTTCATACTTGAGAATAGTATGGAATGTGAAGGTGATTCTTCACCTTATGCATCCATGATCCAATAGGGATGTCGTGAGTTAGGGTTTGGGTATGAGTGCCGGTTAGTAACATTGATATAATTTATCATGTTGAACCTAACTCTAATGTAATTAGATAAAGATGAGTATTCATGTTTAACATTCTTATATGATGGAATGATGGTAGAATAACCTCCTTACTATGATCATAACCTTGATATGTTAATTGGTGGTTATTATAGTCACATGGTTGATACTTTCTTATGCTAAACATGTGTATAATGAATATGATGAGAGTTAATCATATCTAGATTCCTTGCATGTTGATGTAATAAAGGAATGTTCTTAATGTTAATATAACTCTACTATGATTACCACCTAGTTCATAAATGCAATATTGTACTGATATGGTGTATTATATATAATTGATGTTGTTGAGCCTTGTTAAAAGGCACGCAAAGATAATGATCATCTTGTAGGGAATAATATGATGGTCTTAATGACCTTTGGGCGTGGTTGAGCCCTGAATGAGGTGAAATCCTCTTATGTTGATAAGGGTTGGTACCCTGTGATATTGTGAAAAAGATTATTATCTTGCGATAGCATGATGATTGGTGTAGTCTCATGAGTGGCAAATGAATAGTACCATGTGATGATGAAATGAGAATTTATGTTTCACACATTTTATATCTTTTCAAGTTTTGATATTTATATGCTTTCTAGAAGTGAATTAGGGTTTGTATGTCCACTTGTTTGATGCAGCCTTAATTCACCCAATTGGTATAACTAATCAAGTGCAACTCTAATCATGTAGTGCCCTGTGCCGTAGAACCATCTTCAGTGTCAGAACTTGCTGGATGGTGAAACGAGTATTCCTAAGGGAAACTCGGAGCGCATATTGTTGAATATGCGGGGGTGGCGGGTTGAGGATATATCCTTGTCATCCACAATACAGATAGTGGAGGTTGGCTATGGTCATGCCTCATACATCTGATGTAATTGAGAATGGTTGTGGTTGTGTCTCTGTGGTTATAATATGATGTGATTAGAGGACAACTGCGGTTGTACCTCAGTGTTTGGGTTTGAATACCCTGGTTTCTAGTGCCGTGACCTGTACCAAGGTCGGACTAGTGGTTTTCAGCTTGACTATATGTCGATGTGGTGGTAGCTTTGACTGATATGTCACAGCCTTTTTACTCGTACTGACCGGGGGGAAGAGATCTTAGGATGCATGTACTCCTAGATCTTGTACGGAACCGAATAGCCCTTCGCAGGGGTCGGTTGGACTTTGAATGGTACGATTCAAATTCTCCAGGGCATAATAAAAGATGTAATACAGCCGTATAGCATATCTGTTTAGGGTTATACATGAGGCTTCACATTGGATGATAACTCTTATTTGTTCTCTTTACATAAAGATGATTCTTAGTGAAATTAAGAGATAGTAATTATACTTATGTTGTGGATATGCATAAGACGATAAATGTGTACATACAGTAGTCATGTTTATGTTGATATCTATACTGCTACTGTTGACTATAATCATGATGCTAGCTATCTCATGTTGTTAGTTATGTTTAGCATGCTAGCCATGCCTCTATAATTAGAAATGCATATACTGCTAATCATTCTTATGCAAATACTCATGCTTATGTGATAGCTTTGCTTATGATATTGATCTGTTCAAACTGTTAGACATGCTAATGTTGATATGCTTATGATTCTAGACTTATTCATGTTAATAGAGATAACATGTTACTAGACTTTCTTATGCTAGTTATGCATATGCTATTGAATCTCTTATACGGTTAATAAGGAAAATGATGATAGTCAGCTTGATGATGATCATTGTTATCTGCTCCTTTATGTATTTTGTTAATCATCAATATTGTTGATCTTATTTGTTATATCTGATTAAACTATTTAACTACTTAATTACTTAAAATGTTGTAATCAATAAATGTTGTTGATGGTTATATCACTTGCTAGGACTGGGTCTCACCCTTGTGGTTCACCACATTTTTTTAGGTAATCGGAAGTGACAAAAACAAACATGTGGCAGCCAAGAGGAGCTATGGTAATGAATATTTGATAAAGTTGATTAGATGTTTAGTTTGTTCTAGAGTCGTCCCTGTACTCTCAGGTCCTGGCGAAATAAAGTTTATATATAATGTTTCAAATGAATCAGACTTTTGTTAGCATATTAATGCTTGTTTGTGTGGCATAACATGGATACAAGAAAGATGTCGGGATCCTTCAAACGTTTCTGAGCGGGTGTTGATGTTGAAATCAGGTTTTAATTTACCCATATTTTTGGGTATGTGATTAATTAGCGATTGATTGTGTTTTAAGTTTTGAGTAATCTCGTTTAGCGTGATGGGTCCTGACAGGTTGGTATCAGAGCTTTAGGTTCATCGAGTCTACAGGGACACTAGGAAGTAAGACTAGGATGATGTCTAAGTTAGGAATATGACATAAAAATATGGTGCATACTGCCTAATCTCAGTACTTGGGTGCCCTGGCCAGGTATTCAATTATTGAAGAAAAGGTAAGTATGGAACTCTTAGATTGTTATCTTTCTGATTACTCTGATCAAGTAGTCATTTTGAGACAATATAAAGGGCGTAACGAATAAGAAATCATGGTGTGAATACCTCAATCCTACCTTAATGAAGATAAAAATTCTATCAAAACTTGAATATTTGAGAAAGATACAACACCATGAAATCTAAATCTGAATACAAATAAGGAAAAGAGGAGTTCTTGAAGATGTAATTTGAGAAGATAATAAAGTAAAAGAAAAACAAGTCTATGATTATAAAGTGAATTAAGGTATGAAATCCACATAAGATAGAGAGAACTCCTATAACAAGTACAAAATGAGAAGATGAATGGAAATAATGACAAAGAAATAAGGGGGAACTTGAGTTAATCTCAGACCAACCTATGTTTCTAAGAAAGTGTTAATAAAAAATCAGCATGGCATGTGAAAGAAATTAAGAGGTGATCCCTGTTTAATTAAGAAAATTAATAATATGATGATTTACTTGTTGATAAGTGGTTGAAAAATATAATAAAATAAGATAACATACCCAAGTGTGATAAATAATCATCAAGGAAGGAGTAATGAGATATGTTAATCATGATGATTCCTATGCTAATGGAATGGAACCCAAAATGAAATTTATTATGTTGGTAAAAGTAGATGAGATAAGGATGTGAGTTCCTTATATCACAAGAGGTGGATACCAAGGTAATGAATCCTAGTATCTAAGATATCAATAGTATGGGAAGTATGTGAAGGTTGGAGATGTTTATTAAAAGAACATTCCAAGTATTCCTCTTCCACATAGAGAGGGGGAGAGAGAGTTGATGATGACCCTCTAAGTGTTATTTGGAAGGAAAAGAAAAAGTGATTCTATAATGTTGTGTATAGTTCAGTGATAGCTGGCCAAGACCACTATCAAGGATAGATGGTTTGTTGGTTAATATATATGTGATATCATGTTCTTTTAAGATAAACCTAGGATCAAATATCAATGCATAAGAGTTAGAGTGGATGACATAAGTTACATATGTTAAGAGATATATAATGTTCTATGTTTGATAATAGCCAGCAAGTATGACTTTTGAGTATTGTGTTTATACAATAGATATATTTTCTGGATGATGGCTAGAATTTAAAAGATGACACAATAAGTTTCTACATTCCATATTGAGAATGTCTTCTTAGGTCGGAGTTTTTGTGCTGACCCAAGAGGATATATGTATGAATGATGTGAAATCACCATGATATGCAAGTCTCCATGTGAAGGTAATAGGATGAGGTACAAAGGAAGTACCCATCTTTGTTTACCTTGGATTTTGGGGGCGAAATCCCTGTTAGGGGTTTGTAGTTGTAAGGCCCCTAAACTTGCTTAATGAGTTAAATGAGCTTAATAACCATAATTTAATATTTAGAACACTAATATAACCTTTTGATATGTTTTTAAATCATAATACAAGCTTAAGTTTCAAATTTGGTCCAATTTGAACATTGCATGAGCAAGTTATGCAATTTTATGTACATTCTAGACTTTCCTACAATTTACCCAACTAGAAGGTTTCTTTGTATGTTTTCACAAGAATTACAATCCTTATAATTTTCCTTATCATCCTTGATTTTTATTTGGGCTATGGGGATCCTAGTTGTTCTTGGTACCAAGGTATTCCTCTTCAAGGACATTTTAGGGTTTTTCCCCTTTATGGATAAGGATAAAGATAAAGATAAAGATAAAGATAAGGATAAGGATAAAGATAAAGATAAAGATAAGGATAAAGATAAAGATAAGGATAAATATGAAGATGAAGATAAGGATAAGGATGAAGATAAGGATAAGGTTGAAGATAAGGATAAGGATAAGGATGAAAATAAGGATAAAGATAAAGATAAGGATAAAGATAAAGATAAGGCTAAAGATAAGAATATGGATAAAAGAGAGAAAGTGTGGGTAGTAACTAAGGGAGGTTTTGCATGGACATAGAATCTCTAGGATTTTGACACTTGGAAAACTCCATGTACACCTCAAGCTTAACCCTTTTCCTATCCATGAAGCTATATATACCCCTTCCTATCCCCAATTCGAAGTCATTGCTCACTCCCTCTTTCCTATAGCTTATAGAACGGACCTTTCTCTGTTTGGTTGCATAAAAAAGTGGTCTAAGGTAGAAGACAACCTCGTTTTCGAAAAGAAAGTCTCTTAGAGCTCCATCTAGCCCTACCTAGGGATCCTAAGGTCATCTTCTAGGGCTTTTGACCAAGGCAAGTTATTTTCTTCCTTCCTTCTCTATTTTTTCTTGATCTTCTCCTTCCTTAGACCTTCCTCTAGGTTGTAACCTTGTTGTTCCATGGTAGAATTTTCTCTAAAGATCTAAAACCCTACCTTTCTTGCTCCTTATGTTTAGGGTTTGCTCATTTGATGAAGAAAGGTGCTGGATGGATGAATTTATAGCTTATTCTTGGATTTTCTACCATACCTGCTCGAGATTTCTTCTGTGTGGGGTTTCATCTTCTCATTAGAGGCAAGTTTTATAACTTGCTCCACGTTTATTGCTTACCATAAGCTTTCTAGATCATGTTCTTGCTTGAAAATGTTGATTCATGCACTAAAAAGCCATGCTTGACTTGGATTTCGATTTTTATAATGTTCTCTATTTTGTTTTCATTTCTAGATGAACCTGTGATCATGTGTACATTATTAATAAGGTATAATTTGACTTGGATCAGGTTGGTTTGACAACCTATGGTGCTAATCACCTATCAAACAATGGTCAATTTTAGGGTTTAAAGCTGATTTCTTCTATAAACCATGACCCGGTGATGGTACCATTGCAACAACCAATAGTCTTACCTTTTAAACATCCAATGGTTCTGGGTGACATTGTGGTATGGCAATATGGGTGGAATAATGATGAAACAAATGGAGGGGTACCCTTAATAAGTTAGTCTTACCTACTCACTCATATGAATAGAAGGGAAGATAATCATGTTGTGTTGATATGTAACCCTAATGAGGTATAGCTTGTTACACCTAGCTTTAAAATAACTAAATGATGACAATTGGGTATGAATCATCTTTGAATGACTAATATAATCATGGAGACTTTGTTATTATTATTGAAACCCTAGTATGCTACAACCTGATGGTCACACCTTGATTTATGGGTGGGTTCATACTTGAGAATAGTATGGAATGTGAAGGTGATGCTTCACCTTATGCAACCATGATCCAATGGGGATGTCGTGAGTTAGGGTTTGGGTATGAATGTCAGTTAGTAACATTGATATAATTTATCATGTTGAACCTAACTCTAATGTAATTAGATAAAGATGAGTATTCATGTTTAACATTCTTATATGATGGAATGATGGTAGAATAACCTCCTTACTATGATCATAACCTTGATATGTTAATTGGTGGTTATTATAATCACATGGTTGATACTTTCTTATTCTAAACATGTGTATAATGAATATGATGAGAGTTAATCATATCTAGATTCCTTGCATGTTGATGTAATAAAGGAATGTTCTTAATGTTAATATAACTCTACTATGATTACCACCTAGTTCATAAATGCAATATTGTACTGATCTGGTGTATTATATATAATTGATGTTGTTGATCCTTGTTAAAAGGCATGCAAAGATAATGATGATCTTGCAGGGAATAATATGATGGTCTTAATGACCTTTGGGCGTGGTTGAGCTATGAATGAGGTGAAATCCTCTTATGTTGATAAGGGTTGGTACCCTGTGATATTGTGAAAAAGATTATTATCTTGTGATAGCATGATGATTGGTGTAGTCTCATGAGTGGCAAATGAATAGTACCATGTGATGATGAAATGAGAATTTATGTTTCACACATTTTATATCTTTTCAAGTTTTGATATTTATATGCTTTCTAGAAGTGAATTAGGGTTTGTATGTCCACTTGTTTGATGCGGCCTTAATTCTCCCAATTGGTATAACTAATCAAGTGCAACTCTAATTATGTAGTGCCCTGTGCCGTAGAACCATCTTCAGTGTCAGAACTTGATGGATGGTGAAATGAGTATTCCTAAGGGAAACTCAGAGCGCATATTGTTGAATATGCGGGGGTGGCAGGTTGAGGATATATCCTTGTCATCCACAATACAGATTGTAGAGGTTGGCTATGGTTATGCCTCATACATCTGATGTGATTGAGAATGGTTGCGGTCGTGTCTCTGTGGCTATAATATGATGTGATTAGAGGACAACTGCGGTTGTACCTCAGTGTTTGGGTTTGAATACCCTGGTTTCTAGTGTCGTGACATGTACCAAGGTCGGACTAGTGGTTTTCAGCTTGACGATATGTCGCTGTGGTGGCAGCTTTGACTGATATGTCACTGCCTTTTTACTCGTACTGACCGGGGGGAAGAGATCTTAGGATGTCAGTACTCCTAGATCTTGTACGGAACCGAATAGCCCTTCGCAGGGGTCGGTTGGACTTTGAATGGTACGATTCAAATTCCCCAGGGCATAATAAAAGATGTAATACAGCCGTATAGCATATCTATTTAGGGTTATACATGACGCTTCACATTGGATGATAACTCTTATTTGTTCTCTTTACATAAAGATGATTCTTAGTGAAATTAAGAGATAGTAATTATACTTATGTTGTGGATATGCATAAGACTGTAAATGTGTACATACAGTAGTCATGCTTATGTTGATATCTATACTGCTACTGTTGACTATAATCATGATGCTAGTTATCTCATGTTGTTAGTTATGTTTAGCATGCTAGCCATGCCTCTATAATTAGAAATGCATATACTGCTAATCATGCTTATGCAAATACTCATGCTTATGTGATAGCTTTGCTTATGATATTGATATGTTCAAACTATTAGACATGCTAATGTTGATATGCTTATGATGCTAGACTTATTCATGTTAATAGAGATAACATGTTACTAGACTTTCTTATGCTAGTTATGCATATGCTATTGAATATCTTATACGGTTAATAAGGAAAATGATGATAGTCAGCTTGATGATGATAATTGTTATCTGCTCCTTTATGTATTTTTTTAATCAACAATATTGTTGATCTTATTTGTTATATCTGATTAAACTATTTAACTACTTAATTACTTAAAATGTTGTAATCAATAAATGTTGTTGATGGTTATATCACTTGCTGGGACTGGGTCTCACCCTTGTGGTTCGCCACATTTTTTTAGGTAATCGGAAGTGACAAAAACAAACATGTGGCAGCCAAGAGGAGCTATGGTAATGAATATTTGATAAAGTTGATTAGATGTTTAGTTTGTTCTAGAGTCGTCCATGTACTCTCAGGTCCTGACGAAATAAAGTTTGTATATAATGTTTCAAATGAATCAGACTTTTGTTAGCATATTAATGCTTGTTTGTGTGGCATAACATGGATACAAGAAAGATGTCGGGATCCTTCAAACATTTCTGAGCGGGTGTTGATGTTGAAATCAGGTTTTAATTTACCCATATTTTTGGGTATGTGATTAATTAGCGATTGATTGTGTTTTAAGTTTTGAGTAATCTCATTTAGCGTGATGGGTCCTGACAGGTTGGTATTAGAGCTTTAGGTTCATCGAGTCTACAGGGACACTAGGAATTAAGACTAGGATGATGTCTAAGTTAGGAATATGACATAAAAATATGGTGCATACTGCCTAATCTCAGTACTTGGGTGCCCTGGCCAGGTATTCAATTATTAAAGAAAAGGTAAGTATGGAACTCTTAGATTGTTATCTTTCTGATTACTCTGATCAAGTAGTCATTTTGAGACAATCTAAAGGGCATAAAGAATAAGAAATCATGGTGTGAATACCTCAATCCTACCTTAACAAAGATAAGAATTCTATCAAAACTTGAATATTTGAGAAAGATACAACACCATGAAATCTAAATCTGAATACAAATAAGGAAAAGAGGAGTTCTTGAAGATGTAATTTGAGAACATAATAAAGTAAAAGAAAAACAAGTCTATGATTATAAAGTGAATTAAGGTATGAAATCCACATAAGATAGAGAGAACTCCTATAACAAGTACAAAATGAGAAGATGAATGAAAATAATGACAAAGAAATAAGGGGGAACCTGAGTTAATCTCATACCAACCTATGTTTGTAAGAAAGTGTTAATAAAAAATCAGCATGGCATGTGAAAGAAATTAAGAGATGATCCCTGTTTAATTAAGAAAATGAATAATATGATGATTTACTTGTTGATAAGCGGTTGAAAAATATAATAAAATAAGATAACATACCCAAGTGTGATAAATAATCATCAAGGAAGGAGTAATGAGATATGTTAATCATGATGATTCCTATGCTAATGGCAAGGAACCCAAAATGAAATTTATTATGTTGGTAAAAGTAGATGAGATAAGGATGTGAGTTCCTTATAGCACAAGAGGTGGATACCAAGGTAATGAATCCTAGTATCTAAGATATCAATAGTATGGGAAGTATGTGAAGGTTGGAGATGTTTATTAAAAGAACATTCCAAGTATTCCTCTTCCACATAGAGAGGGGGAGAGAGAGTTGATGATGACCCTCTAAGTGTTATTTGGAAGGAAAAGAAAAAGTGATTCTATAATGTTGTGTATAGTTCAATGATAGCTGGGCAAGACCACTATCAAGGATAGATGGTTTGTTGGTTAATATATATGTGATATCATGTTCTTTTAAGATAAACCTAGGATCAAATATCAATGCATAAGAGTTAGAGTGGATGACATAAGTTACATATGATAAGAGATATATTATGTTCTATGTTTGATAATAGCCAGCAAGTATGACTTTTGAGTATTGTGTTTATACAATAGATATCATTTTTGGATGATAGCTAGAATCTAAAAGATGACACAATAAGTTTCTACCACTACAAAAAACTGGGCCATTATTCACGGGAGAGTCCTGTCATAAACCCCTCTCTACAGGCCCTCAGAAATAGGGATGGTTGAGGGTCTGGCCCTCACAAATGGTCTGTGAAGAGAACTCACGTGACAAATACCAGTGGCCCTCACGAATACAATTGTGAGGGACTATTTAGCCTTCATAAATACATTTTTGAGGGACTATTTAGCCTTCATAAATACATTTTTGAGGGACTATTTAGCCTTCATAAATACATTTTTGAGGGACTATTTAGCCTTGATGAATACATTTTTGAGGGACTTGATGGTCCTGGAGAATATATTTTGAGGGGCTATGTGGTCGTCATGAATGCAATTTTGATGGTCAATCTGGACCTTCATCAATATATTTATGAGGGACTACTGTAAATGATTTGGTTATTGATTATTGAATGATTTATTAAATGTTAATTAATTGTTACTATAGTGAATATCAAATTTTAAATAAAAACTTTGTATACATAACCTCAAGCAATATTTTTATACTAATTCACATGACATCATAAGAAGATTCAACACCAAAATGACACATAAAAATGTTAAATCACCTCAAACCAATTTTTGATATTGAAGCAAAATATTATCCATACATTGTGTGCTCAACGTTGATATAAATAAAGAGTACATATGGTTTTAAAATTTGAGATTGATGACAATCAACATATCATGCTAGAAACTCTTAAGATCTATAATGTCTCCATATTCCTTCAAATGGTGTTGTGTTCTTCATCAATGCCACGCCTCATATGGTTAGGTACTTGAATATTCTTCTCCTAAAAATGACAAATCATTATATTAATAGAATTTAAAGTTAATACATAAATCAGAGTACAACAAACAACTTACCCTTATATTTCGGTTTTGGTCTACTCCAAGGTGAATTGTCCGTCGAAATCCATCATTAAAAGTAATTCTACCCTATCAATATAAATACAAAAAGGAATCAGAGTGAGTGCGAAGTAGAGATAAATGTAAGTGAACCAACATAGCAGTAACATTTTGATAAACTATTCACTAATGGTAAGGCCTAATTTTTAATTGGAAAAAGTCCTTACAGATGAAGCTGCATGAGTTAAAATAGAATCTAAAGATAGATTCCAGATCAACAGAACCACAACCTGTGGCGACATGCAAAAAGGACTTATTTCATTTCAGGGGCTTGTTTGTAAGTTCTAGAGTTTTAGTCACAAAGGTTGCAACAACCAAGGTTTTTAGTGGATTGCTATAAATACCAGCCTCAACGTATTTGTCCAGGAAGAGTTTGTCCAGCCTCAACCAAGGTGTCAACTCTTATTTCCAATCACACAGCATACTACATACTAAAGTTAAATACAATTACAATGTTTATTTGATAAAACAGATGCAGCATTTTACAAAATAAACATAAACTTTGATTCATATAATACATGAATCTAATCTTCCAATCTATATAAGTGAACATATTCATATGAATACATTGTCTATTCAATTACAATGAATCAATACATTGTCTATTCAATTACATCCTCAGCAAAGCAATCCATTTTTTTATGATCCTGATTGCCCTTTCCCTCATTTTCCCATTCAATATGATGATATGTAGCTATTAATAAACGTTTATACTCGTAAAGAAATATACCTAGGCAAGGAGGCACATTTTCTATCAAGAAAACCCTACTGTTCAATATATACAGATATATACGTGCAGACATACATGTATAATATATATATGAACAGAAACGAATTCATAATTAGAGTTGAACTCAACAAGGAAAGGGCCACAAACCAATTCAGACCCATATTACAACGCAGAATAATAAGAATAACAAATATATGTTTTTTAACAATTCCCAACAATTTGGAGCAGCTTGGATAGCCAAAAGTTAAAAACAAAGTAGATAGAGTTAGCCCATACAGAGAGTGGCCATTCCCAAGGTTATTAATATCAACAGCCCCTTAAGAAAATGACTCCAAAGAAGGGGACAAGCAGGGGACAAGGGCATCTGGAGCAGAAATAGTAGGCAATAACAGTATTCATCATCACAATTACTGCCATCTTTAAAGTTTGTGGAGTGTTGGTGCACAAGCAGGTATAACCTAGAGAGTGTTGGTCCACTCAGAAGTAGGCAAAAGATTCACTCTGTTCCTAAGAAAAATCTGGAACGACCACTCTATATTAATTACTCAACTATTAGTTATTTAGATAGTCTAGAAAACATAGGTTTGATTCAAAGTTTAGACTAAACATGTGCAACTTCTTCAGCACTGACTAAAGAAAAGTCACTATAAACTTTGTATCTGAAATATTATGAATTGAGGCTTGACCAAGATATGGCTAAAATGTAGATAAGCTGAAATGAATTACTTACAGGATTTAAACGATGATTTGTTGGTGTGAAAGACACCGATGAAGATGTGGTTGGTGTGTTATGCATTTGAGGATAACTTTGTCGATTATTACCAGAAGAAGGGGACCAACTTTCAACTGCAGCCTTTAATAAAGTGTACATGTTAATATTCTTATGTGTATGAATATTGAAAATAATCTATAGCTGTAATGAGTTACATGTGGCTGAAAGATTCGTGGATGTCCATTGCCTTGTATGGAAAGCCTGCCTACTCCATTCTCCCTTGAATTGCCTTGTATGGAAAGTCTGCCTACTCCATTCTCCCTTGAATTGCCTTGTATGGAAAGCATGCCTACTCCAGTCTCCCTTGAATTGCTTGAATTGCTTTGTCTAGAAAGTCTTCCTAAGCCATCCCCGCTTGAATTATTTTGGTTGGGAAACATGCCTACATCTGCACCATTACTTGTATTGTCTTGTATGTGAAAAGAACCCACATCCGACCTATTTGTGCCACTTTGCATGTGTAAGACACCTGTAGTATTCTGATTGGGGTATTCAGCTGCACAATCAACATTAATGCCGCCATCCTATAACAAATACATCAACAATGTCAAAAAAAAATTATATATTACATTGACATAGACAAATGAATCTGAGTTACCTGTGATTGATTATACCAAGTCATTAATTGGGAGACAGAGTTCTTCAATCCATTTACTGTTTCTTCAAGTTCCTTAAGTTTATCCTGAAATAGAAAACAAATTACAAACATCAATCTAATAGACTAGTTGTAACTAATAGTTCAAGTTTAGTTATAATCCAACATACATCCTTTGCATTGCTTTCCTCAAGAAGCATTTCATATCTTATACGGGCAGCTTTTCCCCTATGTCCTATCTCTTTGTGCCCAATTCCAACACCTCGGATCCTAGCCTTTTTGGAAGGATTTAAAACTTGCAAATAAGCAGCACGTGTTAGATTATCAACACTTCTAGGATCTATTTCTTCTTGGTTTGCTACTTGGTTTTCCACGATATCAGAGATTTCAAGCTGTAATTAGAAAGCATCATAAAAGGAAAGCTTAAATTGAGATATCTAAGCATATGTAGCTTTGTAGACATCATAGGAAAGCAAATATCCATTTTCGAACCACTTGTGGGCTTTTGTCGTAAACTTTTTCCAAAAATTTGTTAAGAGGCACAACGGGTTGATCTTCACTGACCTACACTTGATAGATAACATAATAATTGTCCATGTTATATGTTCAACTCCTACTAAGAAAGACAAGTGTCCATTATTAATACCATTTCTGCCCGATAACAACTCCATGGCTTTGATCCTGTGGTATGATCCATCACTTTTTTTGCTCTGTTTGCCTTGTTGATCTCAGAAATTTTCTAAACCATAAGAAACATATAATTAGAAAAAGTAGATAGGTATACATGCAAGTTATATGAAACCATCCTCAATATAAGCAAGCCAATAGCTGGATTGGAAGAACATCCTCAATATAAGAGATAGATATCTCTATAATGTCCAATTCCACATTGGAAAGGGGACTGATGTGAAATTGTGGAAAGATCTATGGTTTAAAGGGAGATTTTTGTCTCAATGTGTTGAAGACACCGGCTACTTTCAACTTAGATCCAATCTTGGGCCTAATAGCAAGCTATCTGACATTATCGTGAGTGGAGTGTGGAAGCTCCCTGAGATCAGAGGAATTGAGCAGATTCAAAAAATCTGCAGCAGCGTTGAGCTGGGAAGTGGAGATGATATCTTCATGCTCGGGAAACTAAAAACTATCTCTCTAAAAGACGCTAGGGAGGTCTGCAGGTCTAAACATGAGGTCTTGCCTTGGACCAAGTGGCTGTGGAAGAGTCGAGCACCTAAAAGAGCAATACTTTGTTGCTGGAAAGCTATGCACGTCAGGCTGGTTACAGAAGACTATCTATAGAAAATTGGTGTTAACCTAGCATGAAGATGTAGCTTGTGTTGAAAAGAAGGAGAAACAAATGACCACATCCTGTGGAGATGTGAGTTCGCAGCAGAAATATGGAGCAGAGCTACGCCCCTGTTATCCTTTGTACCAGGAGATATACGGGAAGTACACCTGCTAAAGAACAGAAATGAAGCTCTTCTTGCTACTCTTATCATTTATCACATATGGATACATAGAAACAGATGTGTTTTTGAAGACAGTAGGAGAAAACCAAACAGTGTGTGGCATTGCATAAATACTGATATCTATCTTTATAGATGTATTGAGCTTTGCTCCCCTTTGTAAATTTTGTAAGTAATGAAAGAGAAACGCGCTTATTGATAAAAAAAAAAGTTATATGAAACCATTGTACCTTAGACTTCTCAGTTCCCCATTCTTTAACAAGATTTTTAAACTGGTCCATATCTATGGAAGCATTTTTCTCAACTTTCTTCATCATCAATTCTGGTTCAATCTTGTACTTTTCATAGTAATCTTTCTTTACATGTGCCCTCCACACTGATATCCCTTTGCTAATGTGTTCATCCATGTGATTCCATGCATTAGGGTGACTGCCTAAATCGAAGTATTTCTACAAAAACATAGAAAATATTACTTTAGATATAACAATCATACAATTTGTTGGTCTTTTTATGAAAAAGATTACCTCAATAAATGATTTTCTATCTACAAAAGCTTGTTCTGGTTGTTCGTTCCACTTCAAGTCTAGATGCCATATGTGTGGTTTCCTTGCTAGCATATGACAATAACGATTCAATTTGGCACCATTCTCCCCAATAGAATTTCCTTCATCATCCCATTGGACCTTGTGACGTGGCTGCCCTTGCTTAGGAAGTAGGCTTTGCTCACTTGCAGGCCCACGTCCATACTTCCTATTCTCCTATTCATCCTCAACATTTTCTTCAACTATTACATCATTTTCAATATTGTTGGACAGTAGAGTAGGTCCATCCTCACACTTTTCTTCAATTGTGGATGGAGGGACAGCAATAGGTTGACTAGGTGTGTTGTTACAACTAGATCTAGTGAATCTTCTTCCTGCCATCCTTCAATTGACATGGAAAAAAAATTAGATTATTAGTGCAGAAATGTCAGTAACAAAAGTAGTAGCTACATTTGAAAAACAAATAAATTGCGGAGAATATGAGACACCAACATATGAATATTCAGCATTTGAAAAACATATAACTTGTAGAGTACCTTGGTTTCATATCCCAAAAAGTAATAATGATGTCCTACTTGCTGGTATATGAAACAAGACCAAATAAATTGCAAAGAATATGCCATATAGTAACAGTTTGCCAAAAAAATGCAATACAACACATTCCCCAAGTAAATTATTCTAGACTTGCAAACAAAACAGACAGATTAATGAACTAAACATTAGCCCCATCATTCTTTTTTTTAGTTCTATCAACAAAAGATCCCTCGGTGTCACTCCTTGTCCAAGACACATCACTAGTTACACCACCATCAGATTGTAAACCAGTCAATTAATTCTCAATAAGAGGTACTTCAGAATAATCTTTAGGAGGATGCTTTAGCACTGTGCACCAATCATCATCATTAGGATCCTTCACATAAAAGCATTGCAATGCTTGAGAAGCCAGGATAAACAGTTCCTCCTTTTTTTTATCCTTGAAGTGTTGATTTGTGTGAACCCATACTCATCAATTCGCAACCCGTTTGAAGTGCTTTCATCATACCAAGAACATCTGAATAACGGAACTTTGATTCCTGGACCATAAGTTAGCTCAATAACCTCCGCTAAGTAGCCATAGTACGTGACTTCAGCATTTATAGGATTTCGATCTCTACCACTTGAATAACTTGAAGTGTCAGCACACAAATACACTCCACTATTTTGTGTAGTACATGTACTTTCAATGTGCTTTGAACGGAAATGATATCCATTGACCGAAAATCCTTCATAAGACATTCCCTCAGCACAAGGGCCTTGGGATAACCATCTCAAATCATCGCTAATACTGTTCGGCCTAATCTCTCGCATTTGCATTACCTTCATAAAAAAGTAAAACATTAATGTAATCTACACTAACTTGAACATTAAGAGTGACAACAATATTTATGTTTGAGACTTACATGCTCTTTCAACCACTTAGAGAACTCTTTTGCATGTTTTGTTTCTAGGGTCCGTGGGGCAATGTTGGGTTCCATATCTTGAAGAATACACATGTGCTCACTGCTTTATAAGAAGTGTCTAAATTAATGTACAACATATATACAAATATCAGCAAGAATTTTAGGACGTAATTAAATTTTACCTTCTGTAAACATCCAATTCCTCTTTATTGAAAAGGACATAACGATGGGCTTGTTCCAAAGTGTGGATGTCGAAATTTCTTGACACTCCAACTTTAATTGGAGATCCATCAACATTACAAGGAGTGCGGATCAGTTTTGTCTCAAAATTATGCAAGTACCTACCACAAAATGTCAAACTTTCTTCAACTAAATAGCCACTAGAAATACAACCAGCCAGTTTAGCTTTGTTTCTTACATACTTCTTCAATTTCTTCAAGTATCTCTCTATTGGGTACATCCACCTAGTTCGGATAGATCCGGCTTGCCTGGCTTCATAAGCTAAATGAATGGGCAAATGCATCATGATGGTGAAGAAAGAAGGAGGGAAGATTCTCTCCAACTGGCAAAGAGTGACAGCAATTTCTTGTTCCAATTCTTTGAATTCCTCCACATCAATAATGTTAGAGCAAAGCTTTTTGAAAAATGAGCACAAATTAGCAATAGGCTTGTACACATCTAAGCTTATGAAATGTCTCAAGGCAACAGGTAGAAGTTGATGCATAAGAACATGACAATCATGACTTTTCAGCCCAACACGTTTTCTATCAGATTTGCTAACACACATAGATATGTTAGAAGAATAGCCATCAGGAACTTTCAACTTTTCTAACATAGATAGGAACTTATCTTTCTGCACATTAGTCATGGTGTAAGATGCTGGAGGCAAGTAATAGCGGTCACCTGCATCTACTGGCCATAAATATCTTCGAATGCGCATTTTCTTCATATCTTGACGAGCTTGTAAGTTCTCTTTACTTTTCTTAGAATCACCCAATAATGTGTTTAAAATATTCTCGCACACATTCTTTTCTATGTGCATCACATCCAGATTGTGTCTAACAGATAAATACTTCCAATAAGGTAGCTGAAAAAAGATGCTTATCTTATTCCAACCAGGAGGTAATGGTTGAATTTGATCTCCAAGCCTCTTGCGCTTATTCATTTTTCCAAATGTGATATTTTCATACCCATCGAATTGACTCAGTATATCTTCTCCAGATAGTGGCTTAGGTGGAAGTCAAATCTTTTTCACCGTCAAAATTCTTCCTATCATGTCTATACAGATGATTCATTGGAAGAAAACGTCGATGGAAACCATAGCATTGCTTTTTCCTATACTGTAACCATTTTGATACAGTCTCCACATTACAACAAGGACATCCCAAATCTTTCTTACCTTTAGTGCTCCAACCAGATAAGTCACCATATGCTGGGAAATCGTTAATGGTCCATAAAATCATTGCCTGCATAGTGAAGTTTCTTTTTCTATATGCATCATAAACTTTGACTCCAAGCTCCCAAAGTAGTTGCAACTCCTCAATTAATGGCTCCAAGTATACATCAAGGTCATTGTCAACCATATGTGGACTTGGGATTAATAGGGACATCATAATAAATTATTCTTTCATAAGAAGCCAAGGCGGAAGATTGAGAGGTGTTACCAACACAGGCCAGATGCTATGTGATGCACTCATATTGCCAAATGCATTAAATCCATCTGTTGCTAATGCCAATCTAACATTGCGTGGTTCAGCAGCAAAGTCTGGATACCTGGCATCAATAGACAACCATTCTGGTGTGTCTGAAGGATGATGAATACGACCATCCTTGCCTTTTACTTCTGATGGCCAAATCATATCTTTAGCAATATATGAAGACATATAGAGCCTCTCTAACTGAGGTATCAAAGGGAAGTGATACATGAACTTAGCAGCTACCTTCTTTCCCTTTGTTTTGTATTGCTTTTCATTCCATCTTGAAGCACCACAAGTATCACAATTTTCTTTTGAAGCTGCATCTTTGCGAAAAAGCATGCAATTATTTGTACATACGTCTATAGTATAATGATCAAGCCGTAAATCCTTCACGATCGCATTTGCTTCATAGTACGTCTCCGGGAATAGACAATTTTCTTCTGGAAATCCTGAAACAATCAACTGTAACAACTTTGTGAAAGAATCATTGGACCATCCAGATTCCTCCTTCAGAAATAGCAAG
Organism: Alisma plantago-aquatica; assembly: GCA_963693085.1. Lineage (NCBI taxonomy): Eukaryota > Viridiplantae > Streptophyta > Magnoliopsida > Alismatales > Alismataceae > Alisma > Alisma plantago-aquatica. The sequence continues at coordinate 767,882,049 of OY856412.1, read as the reverse complement.
GCAACCAAATACGATAGCTTAGAATGACTTGTGCAACCTCTATAGAGTGGTTGATCTGCCTCTTTTAGTAGCTTGTAAAATCTTTGTGCATCTACATTTGCAGGTTCCTCTGTAGCTTCAGTAGAGTGGTCATTTGTTGTGTCACCCATACCAAACAAATCCTCCAACATCTGATGCATATTGTCGGTGCTAGGCATGTTTGGTGCCACAACAGGATTGCTCCTACCAATTACCTCCCCATGAAACGTCCAAACATCATAGCTATGCACAAATCCTTTTTGTAATACATGTGAGAATACCTCCTCCTCTATTTTAAGGTATCTGTTCAAACATACCTTGTAAGGACATATTAATTTCCCCTGTCTAGTTGGTCTCTGATGGATAAGAGCAAACTCGATGAACTTTTGTAACCCTGCCTTGAATACATCACTTCGCACTCTGTTCCCAATATACATCCAACTCCGATCTATTAGAAAATCCATCTACATGAAGGAAAATATATAATAAGTAGAGGAACAGCTGTTTGAGATGTAGTCATGTAGGAGATGTAGTCATGTAGGAGCAAGAATAAGTAAGAAAAAGTAGAAGAAAACTTGCAAATAGAAGTGATACTAGTAGTCTAGTAGACGTGCGAGCAGGAGATGCAAGTAAGAATCTGAATTTCTGATATGAGTAACAAGGAAATATCAATAAGAGGGGACATAGAAGTAACAAAAATTTGGATGCAATAGCAGGAACAGGAAATGAAGGAGAAATTGCAAAAAAAGAAAAGAAAAGAAGCTAGAATAGGAGACACAGGAGGAAATAGAAAAAAATCAAAGAAACAGTAGTATAAAAGGACTGATTTTTTTGCAACAATTGCAGCAAAAGGGGGTCGAATATACAACATGAAAAAGGAAAAAGAGAAAAGGGGAGGGAAGGGAGAAGACATACATGAAGTCTATCAATATACATGAAGCAAAAAAAGAGGCAGAAGAAACATCCTTCAAGAAAAATCCTTCAAGAACTGAAATAGCATAGGTACCCACCTAATCAATAATAGTTCACAGATCCATCCATTAACTTTTTCTCACATGTCTCAACATATACTCGATTACAGGGGCTACTTATACTGTCAGACTAGCTACACAGCTTCTCTTCTCAAACTAGGCGATCTCTCTACTACAAAGGAGTATTTTGACGCATGGCTATTTAGACTCTACCAAAGGAGATTCAAAGTTGTGTGTGGTCCTGATGCTATGGGTTATGTCCAACATATCCCATAGAATCTCAATATTGTAGCAGATCTCTATGCATAAAGGCACTAACAGTCTATTTCTTCTTAGATCTGATATCAACATATTGTTATTACTTATAACAAGCATTATGAGACAAATACCTAACTGTCCCTATAAGTCAGCTGAAATACTTAAACATATAAGTATATGATATCATGTATAACATCTCATAAAATTAAGAACTGAAATACTTAAAATAAGTCAGCTGCATAAGACTTAACACCAACCAAGATAGAACATATGACATGCAGACCAGGACAACATGGAAAATTTCATTGTTTGGTATCTTGTTAATAACACAACACTCAAATTATGATAGTAGGAGACTGTAAACCAGCAGAACAATAGACTAGCAGAAGAAAACAGTTCATATATACCAACCACTACAGAAGAAAAGAAGTTTCCTCCCAAGAGAAACATTGTAGAAGTGTCTATCCCATCTAAAAAGATTACTTTCATTGATAGCTGCTAGATATCAAAAGAGGAAAATACCCACTTCCGAAAAATGGCAATTTGGATACAGAGATGAGTAGCAATAGCCTCCAACCTGGGAGTACAATAAACACATTTAAAAATGTATATACTTTTGATTAACTTTGTAAATATACAGGGGAATCCTATCAATGAGTTTACACTCAACAGCCTTACCCCGATGAAATCAACTACATGGCAATTAAAGAATAAATGAATGATAAATTCATTAGAACTTCTACACAGAAAACATATAGAAGTATAGAAAAACCCTCTTTTTTAGGTTGTTCATCACTGAGATGTTGTTTCTAGCAATCTTTCGTAATAGGATTTTAAATTCAGATGTATGATCATCTGAATTAAATACCAAGAAAGTTGACCATAGATATCAATATTTTAGATAGAATCATTAAGAAGGTATTTCTCATGGATCAATTTGATCCATAGACTACCTTAAGAAGATGGTTACATCATCCCACTTAAGAAGATGGATATCATTCTTGCCTTCACACTATCCCCACAAGAAATTTATAATAATTATTTCCACTTCATCACCAATAGAAGTAGGAAGTGAAAAGGAAGAGGACCAGAATTTTTGATTGGCGGACATAGTAGAATTACAAAGTTCTAGTCTCCAATGGAAATTGAAATGATATGTAAATAAGTTTGGTATCTTTAAAAATCAAATGATGGGCATAGAAGCACTAAAGCATGGGCGTAAAATGAATGTAACTTCTGGTTCAATTGTATGATATGTATCATTATAAGTTAGTAGCATACCATCTTTGTGCATGCTTAGCATCAATAGAATGTCTGTCATGACCATGGAAATCTTCAGACATGCATTCAACAAAAGGTCTACTCTGGTTGAGAAGTCTAGCCAGAAGCCTCAAGAACGAATGGGTGTTCTTAGTAATGTGGGTTCCTCCTTGATCCCTTTGTTGTTAAAACAACATTTGTATATTTGTATTTTTTCGTTTTCCCCCTCCATCTAAAATAATTCCCTTTCTTTAACATGTGGTTGTGATGCAGGCCCTAAAAGCCAATAACTATGATAATGATCCTCTGCTAAGTGCAGCTCTGTACCTGGAGATTAATTAAAGGCCGACTGCCCAGGGCTCCCATGGGACACATCCATTCTTAATATAATAGTTGGCTCTTAGGAGATATTTGGCATGGATGGAAGATGCAGAGAAGTTCACCACAGCTGAGCATCCTCCATCCATGCCAAAGATCTCCAAAGTGCCAACTATTATATTAGGAATGGATGTGTCACATGGGAGCCCTGGGCAGTCGGCCTTTAATTAATCTCTAAGTACAGAGTTGCACTTACCAGAGGATCATTACCTTAGTTATTGGCTTTTAGGTCATACATCACAACAACATGTTACAGAAAGGGTAAAATTTTAGATGGAGGGGGTAAAGGAAAAAAGACATATAATGTCACACCCCGATCTCACACTAACCACTAATCACAAGATCAGGGCGCGACGGAGGGATTATCACATAAACAAATCACTGAGAACTTTTTCTTTTTTTAAAACCTCGTAAGGATATCCGGATTATTGCTGTAAACTAAAACATAATAAACTATTGCGGAAGCATTTCAATTAAACTGGCTAGAGAACATAAACAGAGTTTACAACATGTAACATTGTTTAACAGAAAGTAAAACATAACAGATAATTTACATCTTTTACTCATTCGCCATACATACTCTCTCTCTCCCACACCATGTCCCAAGGACTGAGGGGAAAGGATTAAGAGACCACTATCTAACTAACTACATATACCTTCTACTGACTAGGGTGGTAAGATCCTACAGATTCCTGGAACTGTCGCTGACCTAAAAATGTTTGAGTAGAGGAGTGAGCCTACTCGCTCAGTGAATAGTTTTTCATTTAACTATCACTAAACAACTCGTTAAGTTTATTATTCAGATTAATATACAAGAAATACTACACTGAGCAGTTCTAAAACAATATAATTGAAATAAAAAAGAATGTAAATATTGCATCCAAAGAATAACTACTAGAAGACTATGCTCTAGTCTTCCTTAACTCTTTCATTTATAAGGAACTCTGTGAACCTATATGATCATATTTTAGCTTATGCCCTGATCTATGTAGTGTACTCTGCATAGAGACTCGCAGTGCACTACGGCCACACCGTACAAAACTTAGCGACACACCCAGGAAATGCTAAGTCTGACTGCCAGTCCTGGTCTGCTACATGACCCACAGGCTCTCCGGCTTGACTCATAGGCTCTTCATCCTTCTCTGCACTCATCCTGAGTGCTCTGGACTCCTCCTCGAACCTGAGCACACAGGCACAAGGAGTCAGCACTGGGTTACCACCAGAATTACTCGACCGGTTGGTGTTGAATAACCCTTCTATCCTCGTGCCACCAGAATTACTCAACCGGTTGATGTTGGACATGAGTTTCACCCCTAAGGTACAGACCTCTCAAAGGGGTTCTACGGTGTTCAGGGAACCTAAGTCTAACATTAACATTATAGGTACATTTTAAATAGAAATCATAACTCATTTAACATTTCTCACAAGGCTCACACGGCCTGCCATATCATATCATAAGAAACATCATAACTCATGTATTCAACATATATCATGTCTGCCCAACAAGTATTCTCATTCTAACATTTCATACTTATATGCATGATCTCGGTAACATCCCTTTCTAGGGCATGTCATATCTCATCACCTGCAATTCACGAGATATGTATTGTGAAAATAAGAAACCTTGTAGTATATATATACCAACTCAAAGAGAATAAGCATGTAAAGTTAAATGCACAAGAAACATACAATTCAACAGTTAAGCATCACCACATCTCATATTGAGAATTTTGATATCAAAATACTTGATTCATTAAACACCCTATCCTTAGGGTTTCAGTTACCTCATTCACTTATCACATGGAAACACCCTACTCTTAGGGTTTCAGTTACCTCATCTATTTGATTGCAGTTCAAATCACAATACGATATCATTCTAGAACTAATAGAGCAGTATACTCAAAACCATTGTAAATACTGAGAAATCTTTATATCATGCATGCAGGTAGATTTAAAATTCTTACATAACCCAAACTCGAGTCAATTTGGCACATGCATATTGAATTCATTCAATTGAACATCTTAGTGCACTGCTAAGCGTAATTTGGGTTCCAATGAACCATATAAATCTACTGATTCAATCCATACTGTTCAAATGCTAAATTTAATCATATAACAACGTCTAGAAGCAGTTTATGAAATAAAAAGTCGGGCGACGCCAAACACTGCCCAACGCCTGATAACGCCTCTTATCAGCGTAATTCGCGCACATAACTGAAAATATTCAAACGCCTGAGTTTATTAATGATAAATGAATGAAACCCTACTCACATCGATTTGGGATGTCCGGAAACGACTGGAAATGCGTCCAGACACCTATTCCCGGGTTGTCTTCTACCTCCGGACAGCACTGATTTCAACCTGTTTCACGCACTAATTGAGGAACAAGCTCGATAAAATACAAAATCAACGCTATTTGCTGTGGATTCTCGTTCTACTCTCAAAACTGAGCCCCGTGCTAGTCTTACCTTGCTCTATTGTGCGCCAATCGAGCTTCTGTTTGAACCAGTTGCTAACCACTTCTTCTACCTTCACGTACAGGTTGAAGGAGACGACCGTTCCCAGTGCTAGACGTAGCTATAGCTGCAGTTTCTTGCTCAAAGCCCTTGGCCGAGCTCGGAGCTGCAATTAGCTCGTTGTTTCACACACCCAAACGGGCTCCTGACCAAGCCTAAGCACGGGGCCAAAGGCTACTGCTGCTGCTGGCCGCAGCTTCTGCTGCTGCTTGGTAGGGCCGCGGCTAGAGCAAAGGAAAAAAGAGGGGAAGAGGAAGAGAGTAGGAAGAGGAGGTAGGGGCGCCGCTGATTCGAGGCTAAGGGCCAAGAATCGCCCGCCCTAGCTCACGCTGCTCCAGGGTCCTACTGAGCGCCGCTTTGCGGCTGCTCTGTTTTATCGGGAAAGATAAGGGAGAAGAGGGGGTATCCGACCCTCTTAAAAATTCAATTACTGGGAAAAATTGTAGCCAGGTCCAAAAACCTTGAAATCGTCATAACGTTTGCCTAGAATGTCTAATTCAAGTAATTTCTCTTGCAAACTTTCAAGCACAGGATTCTCTACAACCTCGAAGTGAGAAAACATGCTAATCAACTAGTAACACTTGATCAAAGCACTAATCGCATTTGTGATCACTTAACTTAACTTAATCATCTTAATTATGCACTAATTGTATCTTATATATTTAATTCAACTTAATCAACTTGATGCTGCACTAACCACCACATGAGCACTTAGGTTAGCTCAATTAACTTAATTATGCACTAATCATGACACTTACAGATTAACTTTGATACGGGTCATAACAATCTCCCTCCCTTATAAGAATTTCGTCCCAAAATTCCTAAAAGAGAAAGGGAAACTTGTTACGCATCTCAGATTCAAGCTCCCACGTGGCTTTCTCTAGGTTATGGTTTCTTCCACAAAACCTTCACTAACGGTATCTCGCGATTCTTGAGTTTCTTGATTCACGGGTCAACTATCTGTACTGGTCCTTCAACATAGGACATGTCAAGTCTGAGCCGAACAGGTTCTGAGTTCACTATCTCCTCTGTACTAGGGTAACACTTCTTCAACATCGATACATGAAACACATCAAGTAAATTAGCCAACTCAGATGGCAAATTCCAACCTATAGGCTACAAGTCCAATCCTCTCAATGATAGGATATGAGCCCATAAACCTAGGAGTCAGTTTGCCTCTCTTACCAAACCTCAACACTCCTTTCCACAGTGAAAGCCTCAGATACACTTCATTACCAACTTCAAACTCAAGATGTCTACATCTCTTCTCAACATAACTCTTTTGTCTATCTTGTGCAGTTTTCAATTGTTCTCTAATCACTACAATCTTTCTGATAGTCAAATCCACTATCTCTGGTCCAAAAATACGCTTTTCACCTACCTCATACCAACATATGGATGATCTACACTTTCTACCATATAGAGCTTCATACTGAGCTGTACCAAGACTAGAATGGTGATTATTATTGTATGCAAACTCTATAAGGTTCAAGTGTTCTTCCCAATTTCCACTGAAATGCAAGAAGCATGCTCTCAGCATGTCCTTAAGCATTTGAATGGTCCTCTCTGTCTGACCATCCGTCTCTGCGTGAAAAGCTGTACTGAATCTCAACTTTGTGCCCAAAGCACGATGCAACTGATTCCAAAAATCTGGATGTGAACTTGGGATCTCTATCAGATATAATTGAAACTGGAATACCATGCAACCTGACTATTTCATCCACGTATATCTTAGCGAATTTTGGGACATCAAAGGTTGACTTAACAGGAAGAAAGTGAGCAGATTTAGTCAATCTATCCACAATCACCCATATAGAGTCACAACCTCTAGGTGTCCTGGGTAACCCTACCACAAAATTCATTGTGATATGTTCCCACTTCCATTCTGGTATAGGAAAAGATTGCAAAGCCTATGGGTTTCTAATGCTCAGCCTTAACCTGCTGGCACACACTACATCTAGCCACGTACTCAGCTACATCCTTTTTCATACCTGACGACCAGTACAACTCCTTGAGATTCATGTACACCTTAGTGTTACGTGGATGCATAGCGTACATCGATGCATGTGCTTCCTTAAGAATCTTTTCTTTCAAATCATTGTCTCGAGGTACACAACATATCATGCTAATACAACACGCCATCATCTGAAAACCTAAACTTTGGTTTCTTCCTCCTGTCATGTCATGCATGATCTACTGTAACTCATTGTCACCCTACTGAAGTTCCTTGATCCGATCGTAAAAAGTAGGCTTGACTTGCATCTGTGCAATCAAACCACTCTGCTCTGTCACCCCTAAGTCTAAGTTCAACTTTCACATTTCTACTAGCATGTCTTTCTTGAAACATGCCATACAGAATGCATCAACTGTTGAACTTATCTTTATGCTCAAAGCATCTGCTACCACATTCGTATTTCCAGGGTGATAATCTATCATCATATCATAAAGATAATGACGTCATATCTTAAGAGGGTGAACTACAACAGCTAACTTCAGATCATGTATCGAGTAATACTCCTCATTCTATGCTACTTACTTCTTGTTATTACTGTAAGAATTTATTTCATAACGCACTTCACTTATTTTATATTTCTTCTTTTGTTCAAAACACATTTGTTACATTTCAAATTTATATCTCACTCTTTCTCCAAGTCATTTTCATATTGTTTATCTATCTTTCAGATTAGCTACCTTTAAACCTTGGATTTTATTAATGCTAGTTTACTTCTCATAGTATAAATCTCATGATCTTGTTATATAGAGATGCTGGTATTCAAGGTCAAATCACTAGTGACATCCCTTGAACTACTACAACTCTAAGCATTTTAGGGTTTGATCCTTATTAATAACATAGAGTTATTGTGATGTAACTTTACTCCCTTAGTTTGAAATTCAAACTTTGGATCTCATAAGTTTTACTAAATTCTTCCTTATTTTATCACTGGAATTTTTCTTTCTCTTACTTGGACATTCACATAAATTACATTCTCAATTCATCTTTCTAGGGTTTCATTACTATACTGTGTGTTATCATTTCACTCACTTAGACGTCTCTACCATGGTAGTTATGTATCATATATGATGCATTCATTTTCCAAAATTATGCATTTATTCTTTATTTTTTTGAAACTAGTTTGTTAGTCCATAGAGACTTAGAATCCAAAGGTAGTATGTATGAATGTATTCATCTTTATAATAAAGATATACATTCCATACTCTCAATTATGTCATGCAATCTGCATTCTTTAATCAAGGTCATCATTTCTATCATTTCTCTTGATTCAACTAAATTTCTTATCTTGGTCTTATGATTTACATAAGACTCTTTATTTCTATGTACTTATTGCATACCCAACTCTTATCTTCTATTTTCCCTTTTCTTTGAAGTATAAAAATTATGTTACTCTATTACATGATCAATTCCATGGTTGATTCTTACTATCTTAGCCCTTACACACTATTCCCATATCTTCCATATTCTCATATTTTGAAATCATATAATACTAATCATTAAACTTAATCTGAACCTTACGTCGTATTCCTTTATTTCCAATTAAGGATTGCTAATATGAGGTTCCAACGTTGAGCCTCCAATATCAGTTCCAACAGATTCTGAGCTATTCTAATCTTTCCCTTATATCTCATCATCTTAGTGTATGTACATTTTTACTATGATATGTCAGATTTATCCAGAGTCTATTCTTATTATACTATTTATAGGAGTTGTTAGATCCCAGTAACACATCTTGTCAGCCGGACCAGGCCAAACCTGCAGTCCTGAAGCCAAGAGCTACTCAGGATTAACCAACTCCTATTGATCTCAAACATGTGGAAAGAATATCCACTTAGGGCAAACTCATTTAAACATAACTTCTGGTCTACTTAATACAAGGAATATAAACAATAAATAAACCACTTTATGACACACAACAATATAAAAGAATCACATTTACTTTACAAACTGGAAATCTAAATTCATGCATATAAGAGCATTTCTAGTGATTTTCAATCAAATAAACAATATAAAACAAGAATTGTATCGCATCATATATTTAATCTCTTAATCCTACATAAATTTCCAGTTTCTTAACCCTATGATTTCTAGGGTTTCTCTCTAGCCTATCCTTCCTCTGCATACCTGGCCAGGGCATCCAGAGAAGAATAGACAGAGTAGCTTCATACTGGTCAATCTAAGTATTCAGACACCTGGCCAGGGTATCTAAACACTCAGACCTCCCAGAGCTAAAAACACATCACTTACTATTTGCCTCACTTATAACTTTATCTCTTGATCCTAATGATTCTTAACGACTCAACCTAAGCTCTTTACTTGGTTCTCATGACCACATCCTCTTCCTACCATCTGCAATAGTATAACAGAACACTTCCTGTTAGAAAATTGCAGTTAGAAGGAAGACACTTAAGTCCTAATCCTATTGGTCTCTTATCATCCCCTGACCTTGACTTAGAGTAACCATGTACTCAACCTATGCTCTGATACCAAGATGTCACACCCCGATCTCACACTAACCACTAATTACAAGATTAGGGCGCGACGGAGGGATTATCACATAAAAAAATCACTGAGAACTTTTTCTTTTTTTAAAACCTCATAATGATATCCGGATTATTGCTGTAAACTAAACCATAATAAACTATTGCGGAAGCATTTCAATTAAACTGGCTAGAGAACATAAACAGAGTTTACAACATGTAACATTGTTTAACAGAAAGTAAAACATAACAAATAATTTACATCTTTTACTCATTCTCCATACATACTCTCTCTCTCCCACACCATGTCCCAAGGACCGAGGGGAAAGGATTAAGAGACCACTATCTAACTAACTACATATACCTTCTACTGACTAGGGTGGTAAGATCCTTCAGATTCTTGGAACTGTCACTGACCTGAAAATGTTTGAGTAGAGGAGTGAGTCTACTCGCTCAGTGAATAGTTTTTCATTTAACTATCACTAAACAACTCGTTAAGTTTATTATTCAGATTAATATACAAGAAATACTACACTGAGCAGTTCTAAAACAATATAATTGAAATAACAAAGAATGTAAATATTGCATCCAAAGAATAACTACTAGAAGACTATGCTCTAGTCTTCCTTAACTCTTTCATTTATAAGGAACTCTATGAACCTATATGATCATATTTTAGCTTATGCCCTGATCTATGCAGTGTACTCTGCATAGAGACTCGCAGTGCACTACGGCCACACCGTACAAGACTTAGTGACACACCCGGGAAATGCTAAGTCTGACTGCCAGTCCTGGTCTGCTACAGGACCCACAGGCTCTCCGGCCTGACTCATAGGCTCTCTGGCCTTCTCTGCACTCATCCTGAGTGCTCTGGACTCCTCCTCGAACCTGAGCACACAGGCGCAGGGAGTCAACACTGGGTTACCACCAGAATTACTCGACCGGTTGGTGTTGGATAACCCTTCTATCCTCGTGCCACCAGAATTACTCAACCGGTTGATGTTGGACACGAGTTTTACCCCTAAGGTACAGACCTCTCAAAGGGGTTCTACGGTGTTCAGGGCACCTAAGTCTAACATTAACATTATAGGTACATTTTAAATAGAAATCATAACTCATTTAACATTTCTCACAAGGCTCACACGGCCTGCCATATCATATCATAAGAAACATCATAACTCATGTATTCAACATATATCATGTCTTCCCAACAAGTATTCTCATTCTAACATTTCATACTTATATGCATGATCTCGGTAACATCCCTTTCTAGGGCATGTCATATCTCATCACCTGCAATTCACGAGATATGTATTGTGAAAATAAGAAACCCTGTAGTATATATATACCAACTCAAAGAGAATAAGCATGTAAAGTTAAATGCACAAGAAACATACAATTCAACAGTTAAGCATCACCACATCTCATATTGAGAATTTTGATATCAAAATACTTGATTCATTAAACACCCTATCCTTAGGGTTTCAGTTACCTCATTCACTTATCACATGGCAACACCCTACTCTTAGGGTTTCAGTTACCTCATCTATTTGATTGCAGTTCAAATCACAATATGATATCATTCTAGAACTAATAGAGCAGTATACTCAAAACCATTGTAAATACTGAGAAATCTTTATATCATGCATGCAGGCAGATTTAAAATTCTTACATAACCCAAACTCGAGTCAATTTGGCACATGCATATTGAATTCATTCAATTGAACATCTTAGTGCACTGCTAAGAGTAATTTGGGTTCCAATGAACCATATAAATCTACTGATTCAATCCATACTGTTCAAATGCTAAATTTAATCATATAACAACGTCTAGAAGCAGTTTATGAAATAAAAAGTCAGGCGACGCCAAACACTGCCCAACGCCTGATAACGCCTATTATCAGCGTAATTCGTGCACATAACTGAAAATATTCAAACGCCTGAGTTTATTAATGATAAATGAATGAAACCCTACTCACATCGATTTGGGATGTCCGGAAACGACTGGAAATGCGTCCAGACACCTATTCCCGGGTTGTCTTCTACCTCCGGACAGCACTGATTTCAACCTGTTTCACGCACTAATTGAGGAACAAGCTCGATAAAATACAAAATCAACGCTATTTACTGCGGATTCTCATTCTACTCTCAAAACTGAGCCCCGTGCTAGTCTTACCTTGCTCTATTGTGCGCCAATCGAGCTTCTGTTTGAACCAGTTGCTAACCACTTCTTCTACCTTCACGTACAGGTTGAAGGAGACGACCGTTCCCAGTGCTAGACGCAGCTATAGCTGCAGTTTCTTGCTCAAAGCCCTTGGCCGAGCTCGGAGCTGCAATTAGCTCGCTGTTTCACACACCCAAACGGGCTCCTGACCAAGCCTAAGCACGGGGCCAAAGGCTAGTGCTACTGCTGGCCGCAGCTTCTGCTGCTGCTTGGTAGGGCCGCGGCTAGAGCAAAGGAAAAAAGAGGGGAAGAGGAAGAGAGTAGGAAGAGGAGGTAGGGGCACCGCTGATTCGAGGCTAAGGGCCAAGAATCGCCCGCCCTAGCTCACGCTACTCCAGGGTCCTACTGAGCGCCGCTTTGCGGCTGCTCTGATTTATCGGGAAAGATAAGGGAGAAGAGGGGGTATCCGACCCTCTTAAAAATTCAATTACTGGGAAAAATTGCAGCCAGGTCCAAAAACCTTGAAATTGTCATAACGTTTGCCTCGAATGTCTGATTCAAGTAATTTCTCTTGCAAACTTTCAAGCACAGGATTCTCTACAACCTCGAAGTGAGAAAACATTCTAATCAACTAGTAACACTTGATCAAAGCACTAATCGCATTTGTGATCACTTAACTTAACTTAATCATCTTAATTATGCACTAATTGTATCTTATATATTTAATTCAACTTAATCAACTTGATGTTGCACTAACCACCACATGAGCACTTAGGTTAGCTCAATTAACTTAATTATGCACTAATCATGACACTTACAGATTAACTTTGATACGGGTCATAACAATCTCCCTCCCTTATAAGAATTTCGTCCCAAAATTCCTAAAAGAGAAAGGGAAACTTGTTACGCATCTCAGATTCAAGCTCCCACGTGGCTTTCTCTAGGTTATGGTTTCTTCCACAAAACCTTCACTAACGGTATCTCGCGATTCTTGAGTTTCTTGATTCACGGGTCAACTATCTGTACTGGTCCTTCAACATAGGACACGTCAAGTCTGAGCCGAACAGGTTCTGAGTTCACTATCTCCTCTGTACTAGGGTAACACTTCTTCAACATCGATACATGAAACACATCAAGTAAATTAGCCAACTCAGATGGCAAATTCCAACCTATAGGCTACAAGTCCAATCCTCTCAATGATAGGATATGAGCCCATAAACCTAGGAGTCAGTTTGCCTCTCTTACCAAACCTCAACACTCCTTTCCACGGTGAAAGCCTCAGATACACTTCATTACCAACTTCAAACTCAAGATGTCTACATCTCTTCTCAACATAACTCTTTTGTCTATCTTGTGCAGCTTTCAATTGTTCCCTAATCACTACAATCTTTCCGATAGTCAAATCCACTATCTCTGGTCCAAAAATACGCTTTTCACCTACCTCATACCAACATATGGATGATCTAAACTTTCTACCATATAGAGCTTCATACTGAGCTGTACCAAGACTAGAATGGTGATTATTATTGTATGCAAACTCTATAAGGTTCAAGTGTTCTTCCCAACTTCCACTGAAATGCAAGAAGCATGCTCTCAGCATGTCCTTAAGCATTTGAATGGTCCTCTCTGTCTGACCATCCGTCTGTGCGTGAAAAGCTGTACTGAATCTCAACTTTGTGCCCAAAGCACGATGCAACTGATTCCAAAAATCTGGATGTGAACTTGGGATCTCTATCAGATATAATTGAAATTGGAATACCATGCAACCTGACTATTTCATCCACGTATATCTTAGCTAATTTTGGGACATCAAAGGTTGACTTAACAGGAAGAAAGTGAGCAGATTTAGTCAATCTATCCACAATCACCCATATAGAGTCACAACCTCTAGGTGTCCTGGGTAACCCTACCACAAAATTCATTGTGATATGTTCCCACTTCCATTCTGGTATAGGAAAAGATTGCAAAGCCTATGGGTTTCTAATGCTCAGCCTTAACCTGCTGGCACACACTACATCTAGCCACGTACTCAGCTACATCCTTTTTCATACCTGACGACCAGTACAACTCCTTGAGATTCATGTACACCTTAGTGTTACGTGGATGCATAGCGTACATCGATGCATGTGCTTCCTTAAGAATCTTTTCTTTCAAATCATTGTCTCGAGGTACACAACATATCATGCTAATACAACACGCCATCATCTGAAAACCTAAACTTTGGTTTCTTCCTCCTGTCATGTCATGCATGATCTACTGTAACTCACTGTCACCCTACTGAAGTTCCTTGATCTGATCGTAAAAAGTAGGCTTGACTTGCATCTGTGCAATCAAACCACTCTGCTTTGTCACCCCTAAGTCTAAGTTCAACTTTCACATTTCTACTAGCATGTCTTTCTTGAAACATGCCATACAGAATGCATCAACTGTTGAACTTATCTTTATGCTCAAAGCATCTGCTACCACATTCGTATTTCCAGGGTGATAATCTATCGTCATATCATAAAGATAATGATGTCATGTCTTAAGAGGATGAACTACAACAGCTAACTTCAGATCATGTATCGAGTAATACTCCTCATTCTATGCTACTTACTTCTTGTTATTACTGTAAGAATTTATTTCATAACGCACTTCACTTATTTTATATTTCTTCTTTTGTTCAAAACACATTTGTTACATTTCAAATTTATATCTCACTCTTTCTCCAAGTCATTTTCATATTGTTTATCTATCTTTCAGATTAGCTACCTTTAAACCCTGGATTTTATTAATGCTAGTTTACTTCTCATAGTATAAATCTCATGATCTTGTTATATAGAGATGCTGGTATTCAAGGTCAAATCACTAGCGACATCCCTTGAACTACTACAACTCTAAGCATTTTAGGGTTTGATCCTTATTAATAACATAGAGTTATTGTGATGTAACTTTACTCCCTTAGTTTGAAATTCAAACTTTGGATCTCATAAGTTTTACTAAATTCTTCCTTATTTTATCACTGGAATTTTTCTTTCTCTTACTTGGACATTCACATAAATTACATTCTCAATTCATCTTGCTAGGGTTTCATTACTATACTGTGTGTTATCATTTCACTCACTTAGACGTCTCTACCATGGTAGTTATGTATCATATATGATGCATTCATTTTCCAAAATTATGCATTTATTCTTTATTTTTTTGAAACTAGTTTGTTAGTTCATAGAGACTTAGAATCCAAAGGTAGTATGTATGAATGTATTCAACTTTATAATAAAGATATACATTCCATACTCTCAATTATGTCATGCAATCTTCATTCTTTAATCAAGGTCATCATTTCTATCATTTCTCTTGATTCAACTAAATTTCTTATCTTGGTCTTATGATTTACATAAGACTCTTTATTTCTATGTACTTATTGCATACCCAACTCTTATCTTCTATTTTCCCTTTGCTTTGAAGTATAAAAATTATGTTACTCTATTACATGATCAATTCCATGGTTGATTCTTACTATCTTAGCCCTTACACACTATTCCCATATCTTCCATATTCTCATATTTAGAAATCATATAATACTAATCATTAAACTTAATCTGAACCTTACGTCGTATTCCTTTATTTCCAATTAAGGATTGCTAATATGAGGTTCCAACGTTGAGCCTCCAATATCAGTTCCAACAGATTCTTAGCTATTCTAATCTTTCCCTTATATCTCATCATCTTAGTGTATGTACATTTTTACTATGATATGTCAGATTTATCCAGAGTCTATTCTTATTATACTATTTATAGGAGTTGTTAGATCCCAGTAACACATCTTGTCAGCCGGACCAGGCCAAACCTGCAGTCCTGAAGCCAAGAGCTACTCAGGATTAACCAACTCCTATTGATCTCAAACATGTGGAAAGAATATCCACTTAGGGCAAACTCATTTAAACATAACTTCTGGTCTACTTAATACAAGGAATATAAACAATAAATAAACCACTTTATGACACACAACAATATAAAAGAATCACATTTACTTTACAAACTGGAAATCTAAATTCATGCATATAAGAGCATTTCTAGTGATTTTCAATCAAATAAACAATATAAAACAAGAATTGTATCGCATCATATATTTAATCTCTTAATCCTACATAAATTTCCAATTTCTTAACCCTATGATTTCTAGGGTTTCTCTCTAGCCTATCCTTCCTCTGCATACCTGGCCAGGGCATCCAGAGAAGAATAGACAGAGTAGCTTCATACTGGTCAATCTAAGTATTCAGACACCTGGCCAGGGTATCTAAACACTCAGACCTCCCAGAGCTAAAAACACATCACTTACTATTTGCCTCACTTATAACTTTATCTCTTGATCCTAATGATTCTTAACGACTCAACCTAAGCTCTTTACTTGGTTCTCATGACCACATCCTCTTCCTACCATCTGCAATAGTATAACAGAACACTTCCTATTAGAAAATTGCAGTTAGAAGGAAGACACTTAAGTCCTAATCCTATTGGTCTCTTATCATCCCCTGACCTTGACTTAGAGTAACCATGTACTCAACCTATGCTCTGATACCAAGATGTCACACCCCGATGTCACACTAACCACTAATCACAATATTAGGGCGCGACGGAGGGATTATCACATAAACAAATCACTGAGAACTTTTTCTTTTTTAAAACCTCGTAATGATATCTGAATTATTGTTGTAAACTAAAACATAATAAACTATTGCGGAAGCATTTCAATTAAACTGGCTAGAGAACATAAATAGAGTTTACAACATGTAACATTGTTTAACAGAAAGTAAAACATAACAGATAATTTACATCTTTTACTCATTCGCCATACATACTCTCTCTCTCCCACACCATGTCCCAAGGATCGAGGGGAAAGGATTAAGAGACCACTATCTAACTAACTACATATACCTTCTACTGACTAGGGTGGTAAGATCCTTCAGATTCCTGGAACTGTCACTGACCTGAAAATGTTTGAGTAGAGGAGTGAGTCTACTCGCTCAGTGAATAGTTGATGTTGGACACGAGTTTCACCCCTAAGGTACAGACCTCTCAAAGGGGTTCTACGGTGTTCAGGGCACCTAAGTCTAACATTAACATTATAGGTACATTTTAAATAGAAATCATAACTCATTTAACATTTCTCACAAGGCTCACACGGCCTGCCATATCATATCATAAGAAACATCATAACTCATGTATTCAACATATATCATGTCTGCCCAACAAGTATTCTCATTCTAACATTTCATACTTATATGCATGATCTCGGTAACATCCCTTTCTAGGGCATGTCATATCTCATCACCTGCAATTCACGAGATATGTATTGTGAAAATAAGAAACCATGTAGTATATATATACCAACTCAAAGAGAATAAGCATGTAAAGTTAAATGCACAAGAAACATACAATTCAATAGTTAAGCATCACCACATCTCATATTGAGAATTTTGATTTCAAAATACTTGATTCAATAAACACCCTATCCTTAGGGTTTCAGTTACCTCATTCACTTATCACATGGCAACACCCTACTCTTAGGGTTTCAGTTACCTCATCTATTTGATTGCAGTTCAAATCACAATATGATATCATTCTAGAACTAATAGAGCAGTATACTCAAAACCATTGTAAATACTGAGAAATCTTTATATCATGCATGCAGGCAGATTTAAAATTCTTACATAACCCAAACTCGAGTCAATTTGGCACATGCATATTGAATTCATTCAATTGAACATCTTAGTGCACTGCTAAGAGTAATTTGGGTTCCAATGAACCATATAAATCTACTGATTCAATCCATACTGTTCAAATGCTAAATTTAATCATATAACAACGTCTAGAAGCAGTTTATGAAATAAAAAGTCAGGCGACGCCAAACATTGCCCAACGCCTGATAACGCCTGTTATCAGCGTAATTCGCGCACATAACTGAAAATATTCAAACGCCTGAGTTTATTAATGATAAATGAATGAAACCCTACTCACATCGATTTGGGATGTCCGGAAACGACTGGAAATGCGTCCAGACACCTATTCCCGGGTTGTCTTCTACCTCCGGACAGCACTGATTTCAACCTGTTTCACACACTAATTGAGGAACAAGCCCGATAAAATACAAAATCAACGCTATTTGCTGCGGATTCTCGTTCTACTCTCAAAACTGAGCCCCGTGCTAGTCTTACCTTGCTCTATTGTGCGCCAATCGAGCTTCTGTTTGAACCAGTTGCTAACCGCTTCTTCTACCTTCACGTACAGGTTGAAGGAGACGACCGTTCCCAGTGCTAGACGCAGCTATAGCTGCAGTTTCTTGCTCAAAGCCCTTGGCCGAGCTCGGAGCTGCACTTAGGTCGCTGTTTCACACACCCAAACGGGCTCCTGACCAAGCCTAATCACCGGGCCAAAGGCTACTGCTGCTGCTGGCCACAGCTTCTGCTGCTGCTTGGTAGGGTCGCGGCTAGAGCAAAGGAAAAAAGAGGGGAAGAGGAAGAGAGTAGGAAGAGGAGGTAGGGGCGCTGCTGATTCGAGGCTAAGGGCCAAGAATCGCCCGCCCTAGCTCACGCTGCTCCGGGGTCCTACTGAGCATCGCTTTGCGGCTGCTCTGTTTTATCGGGAAAGATAAGGGAGAAGAGGGGGTAGCCGACCCTCTTAAAAATTCAATTACTGGGAAAAATTGCAGCCAGGTCCAAAAACCTTGAAATTGTCATAACGTTTGCCTCGAATGTCTGATTCAAGTAATTTCTCTTGCAAACTTTCAAGCACAGAATTCTCTACAACCTCGAAGTGAGAAACATGCTAATCAACTAGTAACACTTGATCAAAGCACTAATCGCATTTGTGATCACTTAACTTAACTTAATCATCTTAATTATGCACTAATTGTATCTTATATATTTAATTCAACTTAATCAACTTGATGCTGCACTAACCACCACATGAGCACTTAGGTTAGCTCAATTAACTTAATTATGCACTAATCATGACACTTACAGATTAGCTTTGATACGGGTCATAACATATAATATATCCAATTGTTGTTTTAGGAGGAACCCTCTTCCAGGTGAAATCCTATGTGTGTGACCCTGCAGGTCCATTTCACGTTGGCAGTGAAAGTCCATAACACTTATGACTTCACAAGCAAAGAGCGGTGCCTAGTCACACATCAGTGCTACCCAAGTGAAAGTTGAAAGTTGGAGAACAACTTTCATCCTACAATCCGTGAATGGTGTTACAGCGAATGTATAATTCCTTTGTCACTGATATCCCGAATGAACTTGAGGCATGGAACAGTCATCCTGTCAACGTTCATTCACTTCCTTGATCTCAGAGTAGACTGGAAGAGATATGTATGACATCAGTATCATATACTGATTCACACATGTGTGCACGCCTTTCTCAATCCTACTCATAAAGTGGCCATGGATATCAAACTCCCTAAGGAGGGACAAATCCCATATCTATCACTCACCCCTCAAAAGCCCCATGTGTCAAAGCCACCCAATCATCACCTTTATAACAACCCATGTTTCAGGACTGCGTTTGATGATGTCAAAGTGTGCCCAATGACATGTGTTGAGTGCAATGATTTCAGGTCTAAGAATCACACTCACCACCATCACTGTGAGTACTGACTGTGACTACCATCTCATGGTTCCATGTGTCAAACTCACGGTGGGTCTGTCCGGTAACTTGTTCTCTAACAAGTACCTATGTGTTTGGTTTGATATCTCTATATCATGACTAATGAGATTCTGTCATCAACCAACGCCACAATCTAGTCTTGTGTGTCATTTTTGTCTATCTACCTTCCACAATGACATCCGACTAGGGACATAACAAGAATGTACAAACTCTTAGCATCCGTATGATCTCATCGTTCAGGTCCTTAACCTGAAAGCATACGTCATTGAGTACTGTCATTCTCTAGACATTCAATCTGTTCTATCACTATCTCATATGACTGAACCAGAAAGAATTGGAAGCTCGCCTTTGATGTTTATCAAATCAATCTTAATGTATCCCATCAATCATCATATGATTGGCTCTCAGGGCATACATACCAACAGACTCCCACTTGCACTGCGAGCCAATCACCCATGAATCATATTCATAGTGATTTTCAAACATGTCCCACATGTTACTGTGCTGTAGTGCCAACATAGTGAGTAATGGCAACACCTTGCCAAAGTCTGTATAAATTGCATGTCTCTCATCTCTTCGTTGTACGTCACACGTATGAGATGGAGTTGCCGTAATATGCGATCTAGTATTCCATTGCTAACCTTTAGCCACATTGCATGATCAAGGATTCCAGACTTGTCATCAATGAGTGGAATATAAGTTCATCTTATGAACTTTCAGATCCATATAGTATCCACTGATGTTCACTAACACATAGATACTCGGCATTTCCCTTTTAAATGGCTTTATTGGAACACTTCCAATTATCAACAAACATTCACTTTTATACATCTCATGTATATATATTGCGATTAATTTTCTGTCCTTTCGAAAGTTCGCATCAATGTAACTCTTTACATCGAACTCTTCTCTATAGAACTAGTGCTTCACAAGCACTTATCAAGTTCTCATGGTATTCCAGTAACACTTACTGGAAGCAGACAAACATCCACTCGTCATTTCACACATACGAGTTATCAGGATGAGCACATCATATTGCCATGTCCTACATACAAGATGATGAATGCATTTTATTCTTGCCATGTCATACATGCAAGATAATGGGATGATTACATACATGATAGATCCATATCTATTCTTAGTGTTCTCATTCTTCATAAGAATTGGACACTTGGCCTTGGGATACTAATATCCATGTAACATGGACAAGTTTTCTCCCACTGAATCTACGCATACTGAACACTTCAGTACAGATTGCCAATGTATGCTTTCTCTTTCCAGGTCAAGAGATTTTCGAGAACTATCTCTATAGATCTCTATTCCTATCACATAGGAAACATCTCTATCTTCCTTAAAGATAATTTCCACATTCGGATTTCCAATCTAGAACATTTCCATTTCACATCAATATGTGGAATGTGAACACGCTCCCACTAATCACAGATCCCTCCTTTATCTTTGACATATCAGTCAAACCCTTTGACTATATCATCAAAATAAAGATCCAATTTTGAGTTGCTTGTACTCAATCAATCACATTGATTAGTCCATTGTAACTTATAGACTTCATTTGCATTAGTGGATTCATAAACCTTATAGGTTGTGTCACGTACACATCCTGGTTTTATTCCTCATAGGAATGTGGTTTTAGTATCCATATGCCAAATGTCTTAGCCATTAAGTTGCAATCAACAAGCATCATCCTTCTCAAAATGTTATCCATGTGTCTTAACACTTAAGACTCATCTGCACTTATGGATATGATCCAATGAGTGCTACCATCAAGGTCATACCTTATGGTTCACATGGAAGTCATTTAGGATGTAATGGTTTTAAACCATAACTCAAGATTCGGTTCCTCATATTCATCTTGATAGTTGACTCATCACATGAACAACTCATCACATAGATAATTGAGGTGTATCTGTTAAAGATATAAGAACTCACAACCCTTGTGATTCTTAATTTCTTTTATTAGTGTGGGGTATTCTTTTATTAAGAAGAATTCAGTTATTTGATAATCATTCTCTAACTCCTTAGAGTATGATTCCTTCTTGATTCAGACATCACCATGCCTTAATCATGAGTTCACTATGATACACTATCATAATCACTCATAAGGATCTCAAACATTTGGTCCAAGTATTTCATTCATTGATCTCATCAAGAATTAATACTTTACCAAATTTGTACTTCATTTATGATAATCTTGAACATTTCAAGACATTCATATTGGTATTTCTCTAAACACCATTTGAAGTATTAGCATTTATTCCAATGGGTATGTAAATACATCACATGTATTATGCCTAATAGGATAATCACTCTCCCACTACATTAGTGAAGATTGATTAATCATGTCCAAGATATTCATGTCCCTTACTGGTTCTCTAACCAAAAGAGTCTAGTTTTATCCATCATATGGAAACTAGAAATGAATTTCTCATGATTAATGCTAATTAAATTGTTTGAGTTATCTATAACTTTTAGGTATCGTCTTATCTTATGCATATCATATATCACAAGATAAATAAGGCATTGCCACAAAGATCACATCTTTATAAATTGAAACATCTCTTTATTAATTGCCATCATTGTCATACAATATGCAAAAATAAAGTGTTTCTATCTATTGGCAAGTATGAAATAGCAGTTCATAACTATATTACATGCCTTATTGGCTGAAAATAAACTAAAGTATTCCTATCTATAAAAAGCAACACTTGCCCCAAGTAAGAATGCTTTACACTTTACATCTTGATATCATATATCTCAAAAGTGTTACAAGTTTACTTTCATGACACCTTTAAGTAGAGGTTTCAGTCGCCTCCTTCTTCTTTTGTTCTTCCAGGTAGAGAGGACAATTCCTTTTCCAATGTCCTGGATTTTGACAATGGTGGCAATTTCCTTTCTTGGTCACGCCTCCTTTGGCCTTGAGAGCTGAAGATGGCTTGGACTCCTGGATAGCTTCAGAACCTTTCTTAGCTTTGCCCTTGCCCTTGTGCTTGGACTTGCCTTTCTTGCTCGTGATCACCATCACGGACTTAGGCTTGTCCTTCTTCATCTGTAACTCGGCTGTCCTCAACATACCCAACAACTCTGACAGTGGCCTATCAAAGTTGTTCATGTTGTAGTTCATCACAAACTGACTATAAGATTCTGGCAACGATTGCAGTATCACGTCAGTAGCCAACTCTTGGCTCAGTGGAAATCCCAGTCTCTGCAGGTTCTCCACATACCCAATCATCTTGAGTGTGTGAGGACTAACTGGATCTCCTTCTGTCATGACGCACTTGAACAACGCCCTAGAAACATTGTACCTCTCTTGCCGTGCCTGATCTTCATACATGTTCCTGAGATGCAGAATCATCTCTATGACACCCATGTTCTCATGTTGCCTCTGCAACTCATGGTTCATTGAACATAGCATCAAGCACTTTGCATCAATGGCATCATCAGAATGCTTCTTGTAAGCATCCCTTTCTGTCCTTGGTGCATTAGGAGCGGGTTCCTCTGGAATTGGAGTATCCAGGACATAGAGCTTACGCTCTTGAGTGAGAACAATTCTCAATGTCCGATACCAGTCATGGAAGTTTGTCCCATTTATCTTGTCCTTGTCAAGGACCGATCGCAAAGAAAAGTTGTTGTTGTTTGTTGCCATTTGAACTACAAAAAAGGAAAATATGCAATTTTAGTCCAAAACTCATTTTGACTTATTTGATTGATTTGAAAATTTGACGATATAATTAGGCCTTTAATTAATTATCGCTCCCACTATTTTACTTCAAATTGATAGCCCTCACCATCAATTCGGAAGATTGCAGCGTACAACCTTCTAGTGGGCAAGATCCTGAAATCCTCTAAGTCATGGACCAGCTTGGGTTGTCACCCACAACATAGATCTCTCAGGTAGGCAACTTTTGCCAATTGCATCATATGCAACTCTTGATAAGATGTCATCTACAACTCCTTGCAATGATCATCTCCATGCCTCAAGGCGCTAGATCCTATCTAGGTCACCTTGTTAAGTCCAACCCAAAGCAAACACGATGAATATGCACCCTGCTTGGGCAGTCCCACACATTCATCCTTCACGCTTCCACAAGATAGACGGTGCACCACGCTTGGGCGTGCCCACACTTGGTCGATCAAGCTTTTCACGTGTGTCGCATTTGGAAGGCATCTAAAACTTAATATTTAATGAGGGATTTGGTTTTATATACATATACATATCCAATCACCACAATACATAGTACGTATCATATACATGCTATATCCCACAGAAAACATGCACAAACGATAAAGAGCGATGATTATGGCCATCCTAATGTGATTCCTCGAGCCAAGAGGAATCACGGTCATCTAGGTCTACATCACATGCAACCTGTACAAGATGAAATATGTGCCTTTGCCTTCCGAGTTGATCAACTCATCACATGAATGATCTGTACTCTCCAGCCGGTCGTCTGGGTGCCACCAGCCGATCGGTTGGCTCCTCCAACCGATCGATTCGCCTGGTCGTCGTGCATCTCGTCATGTCCGCCACCTGCTCGTCTCGCTCCTCGAACCGGTCATCAACCGATCGGTTCACTCCTTGAACCGACCGTCCGGAAGGTCAATCGATCGGTTCACTCCATGAACCGACTGTCTGAGCAGTCGTCTTGATATCCGCCGGTCTTTGACATAACAGGAAATAAAAAATCTATCCTATTTATTACATTTCTTTAAAAGGGAAACCCCGATTTACATTCGGGGGGAGCAAATATAGGAAAGAATCTTGAATTATTTCGAGTTACATCAGGAAAAAGAGAGGGAAGATTGGTCCGCAGACCGAGATGCAAGCAACCACATACAACCAATCACAGATAGGGGTTTATAGGCCATAATCACGCTATATACATCCACCACAAAACTCGTTTAAGGGCGACGCGTATCGAGTGCATTAATAATACATATCATATATGTAATTTGGGATTTGTGGATTTAGGATTAGACATGCATAAAGCCGATATTATTCGCATCATATGCAATAAATAAAGGCGACAAACCAAAATCGATCATATCGATATTCCTAAAACATAGAGCAGTTGACGTGGCTCTGATACCACTGTAGGGTTCTAGGGGAGACAGAGAAGGCAGCGGAAACAAAAATTTTCTCCCCCAACCCATACTGAGGAAACGCGTCAATGTCTATATAATAAGAAAGGATGGTTTGTGGAATCATACCTTGTCCCGAGGCTTGCTCGGCGACAATACCTCGCGCAATGCGCGGTCTTCAACTCCGGACTTCGACGGTGTCTGTGCAGCTCCTGGTCACACCGGGACTGACAACTCCTACTCGAACCAGACTGTCGGATGACAGTTGTCCTCCTAAGCGGCAGTGTCCTCCCGCCTCTGTAGTAGTCCACACAGACCACCTGGAACTCCACACTCCTTGTCCCATAAGGAAGTGGAAGGAGTCGCACCCTCATGTTGACGTACTAGTCGCCAACACACTCTCCTGCCTCTTGTTGCAACTGCAGTTGCCCTTCCCTTACTGCACCTCCCTTTTGCGGGAAGCACTTTCTCGGGCTCTCTCACGGTTACCAAAACCAGAGAGAACGACAACTTGCAGAGCAACTGGTTGCACTGAGCTGTATTTTGAGAAGCCCCCAATACCCCTATATATAGGAGAGTCATGGGACAGGGTTCTCCATCCCGGGCAATGCGGGACTAATGCAGGAGTAGAAGGGTTCGAGAATTTTCCACAAAAGCAACCGGTTCGTAACTTGAAATGATCGGTTCACAACTGAACCGATCGGTTCGGCCATTGAGCCGATCGGTTGGACCTGAGCCGATTGTTTGGGGCTCTCCAACCGATCGGTTGGTGCCCTGAACCGATCGGTTCATGGTCCTGATCCGGCTCAAAAAGACTTTCCTTGTTTCTTTCCCAATTGGTATCGAATACTAATATTATTCCCAATCGAATTGGGCAATTTGAAACCAAAGAAAAATTCTTGCCGACATGACTTTCCCAACTGGTTGGTTGCACCAGTTGAGCCGATCTGTTCAACTCTTGAACCGGTCGTTTCAACCTGGGCATGAGCCGATCGGTCTGGACACTCCAGCCGACCGGTTCAGCAACCTCAGCCGACCGGTTCATCACATGAACCGATCGGTTGGGAGCACAGGTTGGGCAAAATCAGTCAATTGCGATTTCAATCAATCCGATACTCCAATCAATGCGTCCAACACCTTGAACCATACGATATTGAGCTATCGACTGATTGAGTGTTTAATTGAACTACTAAACTCCTTTAGTAATCAATCTAAACATTGCTTTGTGGAAAAAACTCCTCTTCCAGGTTAAATCCTATGTGTGTGACCCTGTAGGTCCATTTCACGTTGGCAGTGAAAGTCCATAACACTTATGACTTCACAAGCAAAGAGCGGTGCCTAGTCACACATCAGTGCTACCCAAGTGAAAGTAGAAAGTTGGAGAACAACTTTCATCCTACAATCCATGAATGGTGTTACAGCGAATGTATAATTCCTTTGTCACTGATATCCCGAATGAACTCGAGGCATGGAACAGTCATCCTGTCAACGTTCATTCACTTCCTTGATCTCAGAGTAGACTGGAAGAGATATGTATGACATCAGTATCATATACTGATTCACACATGCGTGCACGCCTTTCTCAATCCTACTCATCAAGTGGCCATGGATATCAAACTCCCTAAGGAGGGACAAATCCCATATCTATCACTCACCCCTCAAAAGCCCCATGTGTCAAAGCCACCCAATCATCACCTTTATAAAAACCCATGTTTCAGGACTGCGTTTGATGATGTCAAAGTGTGCCCAACGACATGTGTTGAGTGCAGTGATTTCAGGTCTAAGAATCACACTCACCACCATCACTGTGAGTACTGAATGTGACTACCATCTCATGGTTCCATGTGTCAAACTCACGGTGGGTCTGTCCGGTAACTTGTTCTCTAACAAGTACCTATGTGTTTGGTTTGATATCTCTATATCATGACTAATGAGATTCTGTCATCAACCAACGCCACAATCTAGTCTTGTGTGTCATTGCTTTCTATCTACCTTCCACAATGACATCCGACTAGGGACATAACAAGAATGTACAAACTCTTAGCATCCGTATGATCTCATCGTTCAGGTCCTTAACCTGAAAGCATACGTCATTGAGTACTGTCATTCTCTAGACATTCAATCTGTTCTATCACTATCTCATATGACTGAACCAGAAAGAATTGGAAGCTCGCCTTTGATGTTTATCAAATCAATCTTAATGTATCCCATCAATCATCATATGATTGGCTCTCAGGGCATACACACCAACATTAGTTGGGGCGCCGTCCGGGAGGTAGGCGCGGTTGTAGCTGGGTGCGACCAGTGGGATTTGGGAAATGCTAATCGACTGGGGTTGTAGGGTTGCTGAGGCTAGGTGGCATTAAGCTGGAGCAGACCCTGGCCGTGGAGTGAGGGAGGCCTGGTCAACGGACTGAAGGCATGGTCGATGGAATCAAGGAGGCGCCGAGGACGAGTGGCAGGTGATCAGTGCTTCCCTAGTTTGTCATTGTGCAGAGGGACAAGTGGGGAGGGTTTTTGTTTTCCTTTTTAATTTTGATATCCAAATGTTGTATTTTAGAATGGAGGGAAGGGAAATGAGATGGAGGGAAGGGATATGAGATGGAGGGAATCATTTGTCATGGTATTTTTCAAGGGATGATTAGTGACTAATGTATTTGTGAGGGATTAGTATTTGTAAAGATGTTAAAAAAACGGTTGAGGGATTTGGTCCCATATTTGAAGGATGAGCCCTCACAAATAGCCATCATTATTCACAATCTATAGTTCCTCACAAATGTTCTTCAACAAAGGCCAAATTTTTGTAGTGTACATTCCATATTGAGAATGCCTTCTTAGGTCGGAGTTTTTGTGCTGACCCAAGAGGATATATGTATGAATGATGTGAAATCACCATGATATGCAAGTAATCATGTGAAGGTAATAGGATGAGGTGCAAAGGAAGTACCCATCTTTGTTTACCTTGGATTTCGGGGGCGAAATCCCTGTTAGGGGTTTATAGTTGTAAGGCCCCTAAACTTGCTTAATGAGTTAAATGAGCTTAATAACCATATTTTAATATTTAGAACAATAATCTAACCTTTTGATATGTTTTTAAATCATAATACAAGCTTAAGTTTCAAATTTGGTCCAATTTGAACATTGCATGAGCAAGTTATGCAATTTTATGTACATTCTGGACTTTCCTACAATTTACCCAACTGGAAGGTTTTCTTTGTATGTTTTCACAAGAATTACAATCCTTGTATTTTTCCTTATCATCCTTGATTTTTTTTTGGGCTATGGGGATCCTAGTTGTTCTTGGTACCAAGGTATTCCTCTTCAAGGACATTTTAGGGTTTTTCCCCCTTATGGATAAGGATAAAGATAAAGATAAAGATAAAGAAAAAGATAAGGATAAAGATAAAGATAAAGATAAGGATAAAGATAAAGATAAGGATAAATATGAAGATGAAGATAAGGATAAGGATGAAGATAAGGATAAGGATAAGGATGAAGATAAGGATAAAGATAAAGATAAAGATAAGGATAAAGATAAAGATAAGGCTAAAGATAAGGATATGAATAAAAGAGAGAAAGTGTGGGTAGTAACTAAGGGAGGTTTTGCATGGACATAGAATCTCTAGGATTTTGACACATGCAAAACTCCATGTACACCTCAAGCTTAACCCTTTTCCTGTCCATGAAGCTATATATACCCCTTCCTATCCCCAATTCGAAGTCATTGCTCACTCCCTCTTTCCTATAGCTTATAGAACGGACCTTTCTCTGTTTGGTTGCATAAAAAAGTGGTCTAAGGTAGAAGACAACCTAGTTTTCGAAAAGAAAGTCTCATAGAGCTCCATCTCGCCCTACCTAGGGATCCTAAGGTCATCTTCTAGGGCTTTTGACCAAGGCAAGTTATTTTCTTCCTTCCTTCTCCATTTTTTCTTGATCTTCTCCTTCCTTAGACCTTCCTCTAGGTTGGAACCTTGCTGTTCCATGGTAGAATTTGCTCTAAAGATCTAAAACCCTACCTCTTGCTCCTTATGTTTAGAGTTTGCTCATTTGATGAAGAAAGGTGCTGGATGGATGAATTTATAGCTTATTCTTGGATTTTCTACCATATCTGCTCGAGATTTCTTCTGTGTGGGGTTTCATCTTCTCATTAGAGGCAAGTTTTATAACTTTCTCCACGTTTATTGCTTACCATAAGCTTTCTAGATCATGTTCTTGCTTGAAAATGATGATTCATGCACTAAAAAGCTATGCTTGACTTGGATTTCGATTTTTATAATGTTCCCTATTCTGTTTTCAGTTCTAGATGAACCTGTGATCATGTGTACATTATTAATAAGGTATAATTTGACTTGGATCATGTTGGTTTGACAACCTATGGTTCTAAGCACCTATCAAACAATGGTCAATTTTAGGGTTTAAAGCTGATTTCTTCTATAAACCATGACCCGATGATGGTACCATTGCAACAACCAATAGTCTTACCTTTTAAACATCCAATGGTTCTGGGTGACATTGTGGTATGGCAATATGGGTGGAATAATGATGAAACAAATGGAGGGTTACTCTTAATAAGTTAGTCTTACCTACTCACTCATATGAATAGAAGGGAAGATAATCATGTTGTGTTGATATGTAACCCTAATGAGGTATAGCTTGTTACACCTAGCTTTAAAATAACTAAATGATGATAATTTGGTATGAATCATCTTTGAATGACTAATATAATCATGGAGACTTTGTTATTATTGTTGAAACCCTAGTATGCTATAACCTGATGGTCACACCTTGATTTATGTGTGGGTTCATACTTGAGAATAGTGTGGAATGTGAAGGTGATGCTTCACCTTATGCATCCATGATCCAATGGGGATGTCGTGAGTTAGGGTTTGGGTATGAGTGTCGGTTAGTAACATTGATATAATTTATCATGTTGAACCTAACTCTAATGTAATTAGATAAAGATGAGTATTCATGTTTAACATTCTTATATGATGGAATGATGGTAGAATAACCTCCTTACTATGATCATAACCTTGATATGTTAATTGGTGGTTATTATAGTCACATGGTTGATACTTTCTTATGCTAAAAATGTGTATAATGAATATGATGAGAGTTAATCATATCTAGATTCCTTGCATGTTGATGTAATAAAGGAATGTTCTTAATGTTAATATAACTCTACTATGATTACCACCTAGTTCATAAATGCAATATTGTACTGATCTGGTGTATTATATATAATTGATGTTGTTGAGCCTTGTTAAAAGGCATGCAAAGATAATGATGATCTTGCAGGGAATAATATGATGGTCCTAATGACCTTTGGGCGTGGTTGAGCCTTGAATGAGGTGAAATCCTCTTATGTTGATAGAGGTTGGTACCCTATGATATTGTGAAAAAGATTATTATCTTGCGATAGCATGATGATTGGTGTAGTCTCATGAGTGGCAAATGAATAGTACCATGTGATGATGAAATGAGAATTTATGTTTCACACATTTTATATCTTTTCAAGTTTTGATATTTATATGCTTTCTAGAAGTGAATTAGGGGTTGTATGTCCACTTGTTTGATGCAGCCTTCATTCACCCAATTGGTATAACTAATCAAGTGCAACTCTAATCATGTAGTGCCCTATGTCGTAGAACCATCTTCAGTGTCAGAACTTGCTGGATGGTGAAACGAGTATTCCTAAGGGAAACTCGGAGCGCATATTGTTGAATATGCGGGGGTGGCAGGTTGAGGATATATCCTTGTCATCCACAATATAGATTGTAGAGGTTGGCTATGGTTATGCCTCACACATCTGATGTGATTGAGAATGGTTGCGGTCGTGTCTCTGTGGTTATAATATGATGTGATTAGAGGACAACTGCAGTTGTACCTCAATGTTTGGGTTTGAATACCCTGGTTTCTAGTGCCGTGACTTGTACCAAGGTCGGACTAGTGGTTTTCAGCTTGACTATATGTCGTCGTGGTGGAAACTTTGACTGATATGTCACTGCCTTTTTACTCGTACTGACCGAGGGGAAGAGATCTTAGGATGCCGGTACTCCTAGATCTTGTACGGAACCGAATAGCCCTTCGCATGGGTCGGTTGGACTTTGAATGGTATGATTCAAATTTCCCAGGGCATAATAAAAGATGTAATACAGCCATATAGCATATCTGTTTAGGGTTATACATGACGCTTCACATTGGATGATAACTCTTATTTGTTCTCTTTACATAAAGATGATTCTTAGTGAAATTAAGAGATAGTAATTATACTTATGTTGTGGATATGCATAAGACTGTAAATGTGTACATACAGTAGTCATGCTTATGTTGATATCTATACTGCTACTATTGACTATAATCATGATGCTATCTATCTCATGTTGTTAGCTATCATGATACAGTAATCATGCTTATGTTGAAATCGGTTTTAATTTACCCATATTTTTGGGTATGTGATTAATTAGCGATTGATTGTGTTTTAAGTTTTGAGTAATCTCGTTTAGCGTGATGGGTCCTGACAGGTTAGTATCAGAGCTTTAGGTTCATCGAGTCTACAGGGACACTAGGAATTAAGACTAGGATGATGTCTAAGTTAGGAATATGACATAAAAATATGGTGCATACTGCCTAATCTCAATACTTGGGTGCCCTGGCCAGGTATTCAAATATTGAAGAAAAGGTAAGTATGGAACTCTTATATTGTTATCTTTCTGATTACTCTGATCAAGTAGTCATTTTGAGACAATCTAAAGGGCGTAACGAATAAGAAATCATGGTGTGAATACCTCAATCCTACCTTAATGAAGATAAGAATTCTATCAAAACTTGAATATTTGAGAAAGATACAACACCATGAAATCTAAATCTGAATACAAATAAGGAAAGGAGGAGTTCTTTAAGATGTAATTTGAGAAGATAATAAAGTAAAAGAAAAACAAGTCTATGATTATAAAGTGAATTAAGGTATGAAATCCACATAAGATAGAGAGAACTCCTATAACAAGTACAAAATGAGAAGATGAATGGAAATAATGACAAAGAAATAAGGGGGAACCTGAGTTAATCTCAGACCAACCTATGTTTGTAAGAAAGTGTTAATAAAACATCAGCATGGCATGTGAAAGAAATTAAGAGATGATCCATGTTTAATTAAGAAAATGAATAATATGATGATTTACTTGTTGATAAGCGGTTGAAAAATATAATAAAATAAGATAACATACCCAAGTGTGATAAATAATCATCAAGGAAGGAGTAATGAGATATGTTAATCATGATGATTCCTATGCTAATGGCAAGGAACCCAAAATTAAATTTATTATGTTGGTAAAAGTAGATGAGATAAGGATGTGAGTTCCTTATAGCACAAGAGGTGGATACCAAGGTAATGAATCCTAGTATCTAAGATATCAATAGTATGGGAAGTATGTGAAGGTTGGAGATGTTTATTAAAAGAACATTCCAAGTATTCCTCTTCCACATAGAGAGGGGGAGAGAGAGTTGATGATGACCTTCTAAGTGTTATTTGGAAAGAAAAGAAAAAGTGATTTTGTAATGTTGTGTATAGTTCAGTGATAGTCGGGCAAGACCACTATCAAGGATAGATGGTTTGTTGGTTAATATATATGTGATATCATGTTCTTTTAAGATAAACCTAGGATCAAATATCAATGCATAAGAGTTAGAGTGGATGACATAAGTTACATATGATAAGAGATATATAATGTTCTATGTTTGATAATAGCCAGCAAGTATGACTTTTGAGTATTGTGTTTATACAATAGATATAATTTTTGGATGATAGCTAGAATTTAAAAGATGACACAATAAGTTTCTACATTCCATATTGAGAATGTCTTCTTAGGTCGGAGTTTTTGTGCTGACCCAAGAGGATATATGTATGAATGATGTGAAATCACCATGATATACAAGTAACCATGTGAAGGTAATAGGATGAGGTGCAAAGGAAGTACCCATCTTTGTTTACCTTGGATTTCGGGGGCGCAATCCCTGTTAGGGGTTTATAGTTGTAAGGCCCCTAAACTTGCTTAATGAGTTAAATGAGCTTAATAACCATAATTTAATATTTAGAACACTAATATAACATTTTGATATGTTTTTAAATCATAATACAAGCTTAAGTTTCAAATTTGGTCCAATTTGAACATTGCATGAGCAAGTTATGCAATTTTATGTACATTCTGGACTTTCCTGCAATTTACCCAACTGGAAGGTTTTCTGTGTATGTTTTCACAAGAATTACAATCCTTGTATTTTTCCTTTTCATCCTTGATTTTTTTTTGGGCTATGGGCATCCTAGTTGTTCTTGGTACCAAGGTATTCCTCTTCAAGGACATTTTAGGGTTTTTCCCCTTTATGGATAAGGATAAAGATAAAGAAAAAGAAAAAGAAAAAGATAAGGATAAAGATAAAGATAAAGATAAGGATAAAGATAAAGATAAGGATAAATATGAAGATGAAGATAAGGATAAGGATGAAGATAAGGATAAGGATAAGGATGAAGATAAGGATAAGGATAAGGATAAGGATGAAGATAAGGATAAAGATAAAGATAAAGATAAGGATAAAGATAAAGATAAGGCTAAAGATAAGGATATGGATAAAAGAGAGAATGTGTGGGTAGTAACTAAGGGAGGTTTTGCATGGACATAGAATCTCTAGGATTTTGACACATGGAAAACTCCATGTACACCTCAAGCTTAACCCTTTTCCTATCCATGAAGCTATATATATACCCCTTCCTATCCCCAATTCGAAGTCATTGCTCACTCCCTCTTTCCTATAGCTTATAGAACGGACCTTTCTCTATTTGGTTGCATAACAAAGTGGTCTAAGGTAGAAGACAACCTCATTTTCGAAAAGAAAGTCTCATAGAGCTCCATCTAGCCCTACCTAGGGATCCTAAGGTCATCTTCTAGGGATTTTGACCAAGGCAAGTTATTTTCTTCCTTCCTTCTCCATTTTTTCTTGATCTTCTCCTTCCTTAGACCTTCCTCTAGGTTGTAACCTTTCTGTTCCATGGTAGAATTTTCTCTAAAGATCTAAAACCCTACCTTTCTTGCTCCTTATATTTAGGGTTTGCTCATTTGATGAAGAAAGGTGTTGGATGGATGAATTTATAGCTTATTCTTGGATTTTCTACCATACCTGCTCGAGATTTCTTCTGTGTGGGGTTTCATCTTCTCATTAGAGGCAAGTTTTATAACTTGCTCCATGTTTATTTCTTACCATAAGCTTTCTAGATCATGTTCTTGCTTGAAAATGATGATTCATGCACTAAAAAGCTATGTTTGACTTGGATTTTGATTTTTATAATGTTCCCTATTCTATTTTCAGTTCTAGATGAACCTGTGATCATGTGTACATTATTAATAAGGTATACTTTGACTTGGATCAGGTTGGTTTGACAACCTATGGTGCTAAGAACCTATCAAACAATGGTCAATTTTAGGGTTTAAAGCTGATTTCTTCTATAAACCATGACCCGATGATGGTACCATTGCAACAACCAATAGTCTTACCTTTTAAACATCCAATGGTTCTGGGTGACATTGTGGTATGGCAATATGGGTGGAATAATGATAAAACAAATGGAGGGTTACCCTTAATAAGTTAGTCTTACCTACTCACTCATATGAATAGAAGGGAAGATAATCATGTTGTGTTGATATGTAACCCTAATGAGGTATAGCTTGTTACACCTAGCTTTAAAATAACTAAATGATGATAATTGGGTATGAATCATCTTTGAATGACTAATATAATCATGGAGACTTTGTTATTATTGTTGAAATCCTAGTATGCTATAACCTGATGGTCACACCTTGATTTATGTGTGGGTTCATACTTGAGAATAGTATTGAATGTGAAGGTGATGCTTCACCTTATGCATCCATGATCCAATGGGGATGTCGTGAGTTAGGGTTTGGGTATGAGTGTCGGTTAGTAACATTGATATAATTTATCATGTTGAACCTAACTCTAATGTAATTAGATAAAGATGAGTATTCATGTTTAACATTCTTATATGATGGAATGATGGTAGAATAACCTCCTTACTATGATCATAACCTTGATATGTTAATTGGTGGTTATTATAGTCACATGGTTGATACTTTCTTATGCTAAACATGTGTATAATGAATATGATGAGAGTTAATCATATCTAGATTCCTTGCATGTTGATGTAATAAAGGAATGTTCTTAATGTTAATATAACTCTACTATGATTACCACCTAGTTCATAAATGCAATATTGTACTGATCTGGTGTATTATATATAATTGATGTTGTTGAGCCTTGTTAAAAGGCATGCAAAGATAATGATGATCTTGTAGGGAATAATATGATGGTCCTAATGACCTTTGGGCATGGTTGAGCCTTGAATGAGGTGAAATCCTCTTATGTTGATAAGGGTTGGTACCCTATGATATTGTGAAAAAGATTATTATCTTGCGATAGCATGATGATTGGTGTAGTCTCATGAGTGGAAAATGAATAGTACCATGTGATGATGAAATGAGAATTTATGTTTCACACATTTTATATCTTTTCAAGTTTGATATTTATATGCTTTCTAGAAGTGAATTAGGGTTTGTATGTCCACTTGTTTGATGCAGCCTTAATTCACCCAATTGGTATAACTAATCAAGTGCAACTCTAATCATGTAGTGCCCTGTGCCGTAGAACCATCTTCAGTGTCAAAACTTGTTGGATGGTGAAATGAGTATTCCTAAGGGAAACTCGGAGCGCATATTGTTGAATATGTGGGGGTGGCAGGTTGAGGATATATCCTTGTCATCCACAATACAGATTGTAGAGGTTGGCTATGGTTATGCCTCATACATCTGATGTGATTGAGAATGGTTGTGGTGGTGTCTCTGTGGTTATAATATGATGTGATTAGAGGACAACTGCGGTTGTACCTCAGTGTTTGGGTTTGAATATCCTGGTTTCTAGTGTCGTGACCTGTACCAAGGTCGGACTAGTGGTTTTCAGCTTGACTATATGTCGATGTGGTGGCAGCTTTGACTGATATGTCACTGCCTTTTTACTCGTACTGACCGGGGGGAGATATCTTAGGATGTCGGTACTCCTAGATCTTGTACGGAACCGAATAGCCCTTCGTAGGGGTAGGTTGGACTTTGAATGGTACGATTTAAATTCTCCAGGGCATAATAAAAGATGTAATACATTCGTATAGCATATTTGTTTAGGGTTATACATGACGCTTCACATTGGATGATAACTCTTATTTGTTCTCTTTACATAAAGATGATTCTTAGTGAAATTAAGAGATAGTAATTATACTTATGTTGTGGATATGCATAAGACTGTAAATGTTTACATACAGTAGTCATGCATATTTTGATATCTATACTACTACTGTTGACTATAATCATGATGCTAGCTATCTCATGTTGTTAGTTATGTTTAGCATGCTAGCCATGCCTCTATAATTAGAAATGCATATACTGCTAATCATGCTTATACAAATACTCATGCTTATGTGATAGCTTTGCTTATGATATTGATCTGTTCAAACTGTTAGACATGCTAATGTTGATATGCTTATGATGCTAGACTTATTAATGTTAATAGAGATAACATGTTACTAGACTTTCTTATGCTAGTTATGCATATGCTATTGAATCTCTTATACGGTTAATAAGGAAAATGATGATAGTCAGCTTGATGATGATAATTGTTATCTGCTCCTTTATGTATTTTGTTAATCATCAATATTGTTGATCTTATTTGCTATATCTGATTAAACTATTTAACTACTTAATTACTTAAAATGTTGTAATCAATAAACGTTATTGATGGTTATATCACTTGCTGGGACTGGGTCTCACCCTTGTGGTTCGCCACATTTTTTTTAGGTAATCGGAAGTGACAAAAAAAAGATGTGGCAGCCAAGAGGAGCTATGGTAATGAATATTTGATAAAGTTGATTAGATGTTTAGTTTGTTCTAGATTCGTCCCTGTACTCTCAGGTCCTGGCGAAATAAAGTTTGTATATAATGTTTCAAATGAATCAGAATTTTGTTAGCATATTAATGCTTGTTTGTGTGGCATAACATGGATACAAGAAAGATGTCGGGATCCTTCAAACGTTTCTGAGCGGGTGTTGATGTTGAAATCGGTTTTAATTTACTCATATTTTTGGGTATGTGATTAATTAGCGATTGATTTTGTTTTAAGTTTTGAGTAATCTCGTTTAGCGTGATGGGTCCTGACAATTTGCAAAATTCCACACAGCTTCTACTAGAAACACCCTTATTCCTCTTATTGTTTGTAAACCATCCATGTATCGTTCACTCCACAAGGGTATGTTATCATCTCTGTCATCATACCTCATAGAAACGTTCCAACTCACATCATCTTTTATCCTTGGTGTAAGGCATGCGTACTGTCCTATCTCTCACCCCCATAACATAAGGAAATAAGCATTTAGTTGCAGTCCAAATACAGAGTTCTTCCTGTTCCAAGAGTAGAGATGGTACATCCCACCTTGCCAGTACACCTTTAAATCTAAGTTGAAACGTGCCACATATGTCTCTACATCACAATCATCTCGATATCAAGGTTACTTCTATGGAAAATTGGTTTCGAACCTACTTGGGTCACCACACAATCCTTGGTCATATCCTCTAGGTCTATAGGGTGCCGACACTTTTGGGGTCATCCTTTTTCCCTTATGCATCCAGAGAGTGCCCTACTCATCTCCCCTTTGGGTCCCATGAGTTCATGAAGGTGATCAATCTCCTAACCCATGGCCCTTAGACAATGATAGTTGTTACCTCCCGACCCTATGGTCATGTGCAACTAGGGAATTAGGCAACTCCTACTTCCATCGGTCTTATCCCTACCTGACCCTAGGATAGACTTAGGATTCTAACATAGTACATGTCCAGCTTAGAACCTTACCCAAGCCCTCATCATCTCTCTCTCTGCATTCATGGTTGACTCCCATCTTTTCATAGGGGTCATGGCAACCTGCCTACCTTGGTTGGGCCCCATACCGATTACCTCCATTGTAACACATCCATATGCACATAGAGATAGTTATCTATGGGTCTACAGGTTCATTCTCATACCATGTACTTTTCACTTAGCTTCTCACGATCCTATGAGACCTCATTAGGTTTCCTCAAAACCCACAAAATTGGTATACACCCTACAAAAGGGTCCCTCTCCCAGGATGGGAGGAAACTACACCTTGATAACAACGGTCACAACCGTCCATATGCTTAAGGTCTGCATCCACATGAGTATGCTTATCCCTAGAAAGCTACTAAGGCTCAAGAAGACACCTACAAAACCATGCTAGGTCACACTTGTTCTCATCCTCAACATTAGACCGACTTAGTTGTGAGGGGTTCATCAAACATACCTTTAACTCAAGGGATTTCCTTTACCTCTACACATGAGGAGTACCATGCTCGAAACTATAGAGACTCAAATCTCATCATGAGCATCAGATACACTGCTTCCCCTCTTAGGCCTAGGAACCCTAGGTTCACCTTTGGGTGTTCAACTGCATGCTCAATCTCTTAACCATGAATCAAGCATGTCCAAGGTATGTCATGTACTTCCATGATCCTTTTATATAAGCACCACCTCATAGTTAAGTCCTCCTCAAGGACAACCATCTAGGTATAAAGCCTCACAACTGGTTACTAAAACCTCCTCAGGGTCTAAGGTACTCTTTGTCTCATCTCAGGAAGTAATCACTTTTACCATAGGTACATAGGTACCAGAAGCATCATCCTCTCTCTAGGGTTTGGTTCCTCTAATGGCAACCAAGATATCATCAGCCTCCAGGGGTCAAGCATGAGGCAACCACTATCATCCACTTAGGTCACATCATCCTCAACTCCCCATTATTCCTCAAATCTCGGAGTCTAGGCTTCCAACCTTCTTACTCGGGGTCCCTCTCTCTCTCTAGAGCTAACCCTACAACCAGCCTCACTATTAGCGGTCCTCTCTCCATGAAGTTGGATCAAGCTCACAAGCATATCCCTACCTGGGTGAAGCCTATGCTCAACTCATGTTTTGCTCAAGATTATCCTTAGCTCTTTATGTTTATCACATAAGCTATCCAACATACTCCCTTGACCAGGGTTTCAACCTACTGTTAGAACTACTGATGCACTCTGGGTGCAAGCTATACCCTACTTGCCTAAGCCCATAGGGTTTCTATAGGTTCTCCTCTAACCTCATCCATGAAGGAGATATCCTTCGCTCTAACATGCATGACCCTCTCCAGGGTTGGGTTGCCAAAGGTACTAGGTCATCTAACCTCTTATGGCATCCCAAAGGCAGATCCAACCAAACACCCGTTCAACCATGACGTCTAACTCATCATGTCATCTATCTCTCTAACCTCCACTTAGGATTATGGTTAACATCATCCTCATAGGATGTGCTAGGTCTCTACTTTTAATGGAGGTCTCTACCTCTAAGACTAACTCTCTCTACTCATCCTCCTGATAAGGAGGTCTAGCCTCATGCCTCTCTTGAGGGCAATGACAACTCATTTCATACGTATCTATTCTTTAGTTTGTGCTTAATCTATTAAGTTTATGTCCATGACATCTTATTTACATGCTTTTCATTAATTTGGTGGAGGATTCCTTAGACCTTATTAACCTTACTCATACCCCAAGAGGGTGAGGAGAAGAAACAAAACCTTAATCCTTAAGGTCCTTAATAGAATTTGTGTTGAGAAGGGATGAACAAGATGAGAGAGTCCTAAAGGTATCTTATTTCGAGTCATATCCTAAGACATCGGCCAGACAGTCACACAATCTGGGAGTCCTCATATTCCGACTAGCGGTGTGGAGAAAAATATTGCCAGCCCCCATACGTGATCCTTTTCTAGACACCTCAATCTTTTGAACAATCCTCTAATAACTCCCTCAGTTCTATGGGATTTGTAAAATTTAATAATTACTAAAGATTAAGTGAGGAACCTATGCTCTTATACCAATTGTAACAACCTCATCTCCCGGTAACCCCCACTTAAGGGAGACCAAGAGATCAGAGCCGTTATCCCAATAAACCAGATCAAAGGTTTGACAAATAATCAATAATAATTATAAAATTCTACTAACTAAACTGGAATTGGGTGTAAATTAAAACTTTACTTACCTTTGAAAAACTTTGGAAATCTATCTATCCAGAGCTTGAATTAATCTATCTAATCCTCCTTGCACTTTATTTCTTAATTTCACAATGTGTCACTTTACTGTTTGTTCATTTCAGGATTGTACCGAAAATGCCAACAAACAAAACATCGATCAGTATAAGGGAATATACTGGTATGTGGGGACATCCAAAATTTCACAGATATGGCTAATAATTTAATAATCACAATCAAATTATTTAACAAGACAATTTACATTTTCAATGTGTCATTCTCCACCACTTTTTCCCTAACCCTAGCATACCCCTCTAGGGTTTCTCTTTTGCCATTGACTTAAGGCCACCTTCTCAATCCCGAGCTTGGTGCCTTGGAGTCACCTCTCATGGTGCTCCATAGTCATGCATCATAGACCACCTTATCATTCCCGAGCTTGGTGTCTAGGGTCACCTCTCATGGTTCCCATTGGTCTACCCTATGGGCCTGATCTTTATGGCATCTTCCATCAGGGTGGCATGTAGGTGTGAGAATACACATGTATCTATAATTGTGATAGACATAGTGACTTTATAAATGCAGTATG
The DNA here is from genome assembly GCA_963693085.1 of Alisma plantago-aquatica. Lineage (NCBI taxonomy): Eukaryota > Viridiplantae > Streptophyta > Magnoliopsida > Alismatales > Alismataceae > Alisma > Alisma plantago-aquatica. The sequence goes on along the minus strand of OY856412.1, from coordinate 767,841,482 downwards.
AACATCCAAACTGTTTAGTTTCCATCAATGTGATTAACCATCCAGGAAACCTTCGGGAAAACTACTGCGATTAATCGTAATTAACCACATACCTGTCAAGATGGCTTGAATGCAGAAATAACTCAACCAATCAGGAAATCTAGCAAGCACACACAAATTGATCCTGAAAAAGGCATCCAATTTTCTATCATTAATCATGACATCATGATCTATTAATCCTAGTTGTTTCCTAGGGTTATTTGTCCCTTTTTAGGGTTTTGAGCATAATTAGGGTTCCACTTCATTTTTATTACTTTAGACCCTAATTTTACAAAATCACTTGTAAACCCTAATTATTTCATCTTTCTTTCACAAAAGATTCTAAATTCATCTTTTAGCAATTGGAAACCCTAATTTCATATTATAAGTACTTTTCTTTTCTTTTTCTCTAATTTAGGGTTTCTAAGCATATTAATCAACATACTAGGTTTAAAACCCTAAACCTTGCAATTCTATCATAAAAACAGGTTAAAACCCATATCAATCATTAAATCAGTTAATAATGCTCGAATTTACAGACTTGCAAGATTAAATCTATTTTCGATCATCAATTAGTCTTAATACCCACAAATTAATACTTTTTCTATCCAAATTAGATACTTTTACAAAAATATACTAATTTAGGTTCCCAAACTATTTTTAATATATCCCTCATATTTGTATGATCATTTTTCATGTATTGACTTCCCTCATATAAGTTTTCTAGTTCGAGATATGATTTTATTAAGAAAACCCCTTTTTATTGCTTTATTGACTAATTCAAAAAAATGAGGAACGTTGGATCTGTGGTCCGCTGGTCCACTGAGGATCCAGCGATCAGGATCATGCACACCTTTCCCTTGCGATCAAAAGAAACAAAGGTCCAAACTAACCTTGACGCAACTAAAGGAGGCGAGGGGCAGTTTGGTAAATTCGTGGGTTCTCTTCTTCTTCAACCTTACGTGAGCACGTTGTAGCTCTGGTGGTCAACTCAGGAGTTGACTCTGGGCTATCGACCTCCTTTGATCACGCCAAATGGTCTGGGAGCTCTGCCTCCCCCCTTCGAACTCGAGGACATCTTCAATTGCTTTCCAAGGACACGCCAAGGCCGTCCACTACTCACCGGACTCCGAAGAGGTTCGCTTGGATGTTGGGTGTACATGTGAGGACGATCAATGCAATTGAAAGCACGAGGACAATCCTTGCACTCAAATGTAGAGATTGGACCAGTAAAAAGGGATGATGGTTCCCTCCATAATCCTCCCCTATTTATAGGGTCGAGGTCAGGTTCATGGAAATTGGGGGTTTCCCAAAATGAAGGCCAAACATGTGCAAACTAGGGATGATTCCTTGCGATTTCGTCTCCTGAGTCCAATGGGACTATGATTATATGACCACTCTCTATGGATCTCAAGAAATTCAGAGAGGAAAATCCTCTATAATCTCTTAGAGTCCTAGTCCTAGTGGGACTTAGACGATGATCGATTGCCGTTGGATTAAGATCCAACGGTCCGTGTTATCCGCGTTTGATCAAAAAGGAAAATCCTTTTCCTAATTCTGAATTAATCCAGTTTTTAGCAATTTCTTAGGAAATTCGTATCTCCCAAACCCTTGCTCCTTTTTAACTAAAATTTTAAGGGAAGGTTCCTATTAATATTGCCTAGCTTTGTATGAAATTTGGGAAACAAATTGTAATGTATGAGAAGGTTTCCTTCTCTCCCAAGTTATCTTATCCAATTAATCAAAATTAATTAGTATACCTATTCCTTTTGCCCTTATCTTGTTATTTTGGGTCCCTTGGACCTCAAGAAATCCCAAAGGCATGAATTCCCGTCTTGGGAAAAATCTATTTGCCTTTAACCTCTTTTAAATATTTATTTCCCATTTTTCTCTTTTATCAATCAAATTCTTTTCCTTTTTATTTCTCTTTTCTTTTCAATTGGGCTCAATGGCCAGCAAAGCCCACCATCAATCAATCAAGGCCATTTCACACGAAATCCATCACAAATCAAAGAAATAGATTTCTTTTATTCTTTAAAAGAGAATTACATTGTTCATTACATACTCAGGAAATTGAGGTTATAACAGTAGTGTTGACTCCCTATTGATGTAGGTAATGGGTCCATTCATATATATAATGTTAGAGCAGCCTGTGGGTCTATATTGATAATTTCCATGAGGTATGATTCTGTTTATGGGTCCTTTACATGGTGTGTTTACTTTTCAAGGTTTAGGCCACATTCTATTACATATAAGTAGTGTATACAACTTAGTAGTGTGGACTCCCTATTGATGTAGGTAATGGGTCCATTTATATATATAATGCCAAGGCAACCTTTGGGTCTCTATTGATAATTTGCATGAGGTATGATTCTGCTTATGGGTCCTTTACATGGTGTTTTTACTTTTCAAGATTTATGTTCTACTTGGACGTTGATTACATTTGGTACATGTGACCTCTATCTTGTTGCAGGTATACCATCATGTAGGACAGCACATGTATGTTATGCGACATCTGCTTCAGTGAATTGATCTAAGATTATCAAATGTGTTCTGATTGGCATATCAACAAATACATTAAGGTAATTTAGATGATCCCATTCTATTACTTATAAGTAGTGTATACATCTGATTAGTGTGGACTCCCTATTTATGTAGGTAATGGGTCCATTTATATATATAATGTCAGGGCGGCCTATGGGTCTCTATTGATAATGTCCATGAGGTATGATTCTACTTATGGGTCCTTTACATGGTGTGTTTACTTTTTAAGGTTTAGGCCGCATTCTATTACTTATAAGTAGTGTATACAACTGATTAGTGTGGAGTCCCTATTGATGTAGGTAATGGGTCCATTCATATATATAATGTCAGGGCGGCCTTTAGGTCTCTATTGATAATTTGCATGAGGTATGATTCAACTTATGGGTCCTTTACATGGTGTGTTTACTTTTCAAGGTTTATGTTCTACTTGGACATTGATTACATTTGGTACATGTGTCCTCTATCTTGTTGTAGGTATACCATCATGTAGGGCAGCACATGTATGTTATGCGACATCTGCTTAAGTGAATTGATCTAAGATTATCAAATGTGTCCTGATTAGCATATCAACAAATACATTAAGGTAATTTATATGACCGCATTCTATTACTTATAAGTAGTGTATACATCTGATTAGTGTGGACTCCCTATTCATGTAGATAATGGGTCCATTCATATATATAATGTCAGGGCGGCATGTGGGTCTCTATTGATAATTTTCATGAGGTATGATTCTGCTTATGGGTCCTTTACATGGTGTGTTTACTTTTCAAGGTTTAGGCTGCATTCTATTACTTATAAGTAGTGTATAAAACTGATTTGTGTGGACTCCCTATTGATGTGGGTAATGGGTCCATTCATATATATAATGTCAGGGTGGCCTTTGGATCTCTATTGATAATTTGCATGAGGTATGATTCTGCTTATGGGTCCTTTACATGGCGTGTTTACTTTTCAAGGTTTATGTTCTAATTGGTAGTTGATTACATTTGGTACCCGTGGCCTCTATCTTGTTGCAGGTACAGATCTCATCATGTAGGGCAGCACATGTATGTTATGTGACATCTACTTCAGTGAATTGATCTAAGATTATCAAATGTGTTCTGATTGACATATCAACAAATACATTAAGGTAATTTAGATGACCACATTATATTACTTATAAGTAGTGTATACATCTGATTAGTGTGGACTCCCTATTGATGTAGGTAATGGGTCCATTCATATATATAATGCCAGGGCAGCCTGTGGGTCTCTATTGATAATTTCCATGAGGTATGATTCTGCTTATGGGTCCTTTACATGGTGTGTTTACTTTTCAAGGTTTAGGCTGCATTCTATTACTTATAAGTAGTGTATACAACTGATTAGTGTGGACTTCTTATTAATGTAGGTAATGGGTCCATTCATATATATAATGTCAGGGAGGCCTTTGGGTCTCTATTGATAATTTGCACGAGGTATGATTCTTCTTATGGGTCCTTGACATGGTGTGTTTACTTTTTAAGGTTTATGTTCTACTTGGACATTGATTACATTTGGTACATGTGACCTCTATCTTGTTGCAGGTATACCATCATGTAGGGCGGCACATGTATTTTATGCGACATCTGCTTCAGTGAATTGATCTAAGATTATCAACTGTGTTCTGAAGGTAATTTCAACATATACATGAAGGTAATTTAGATGATCGCGTCCTATTACTTATAAGTAGTGTATACATCTGATTAGTGTTCACCCCCTATTGATGTATTTAATGGGTCCATTCATATATATAATGTCAGGGCGGCCTTTGGGTCTCTATTGATAATTTTCATGAGGTATGATTCTGCTTATGGGTCCTTTACATGGTCTGCTTACTTTTCAAGATTTAGGCTGCATTCTATTACTTATAATCAGTAGTGTACACATCTGATTAGTGTGGACTCCCTATTGATGTAGGTAATGGGTCCATTCATATATATAATGTAAGGGCGACCTTTGGGTCTCTATTGATAATTTGCATGAGGTATGATTCTTCTTAGGGGTCCATTACATGGTGTGTTCACTTTTCAAGGTTTAGGTTCTACTTGGTCGTTGATTACATTTGGTACATGTGGTCTCTATATTTTTGCAGGTATAGATCTCATCATGTAGGGAAGCACATGTATGTTATGCGATGTCTGCTTCAGTGAATTGATCTAAGATTATCAACTGTGTTCTGAAGGTAATTTAGATGACCGCATTCTATTACTTATAAGTAGTGTATACATATGATTAGTGTTCACCCCCTATTAGCTATATCATCAACTACTTATTTTCCTTAATGTTTCTTCCTTGTGACAGGTGAATGTTGAAAAGGATGAAAAGGGAGATATACCACGGTGATTGTTGAAAAGGCAGAAAAGGGAGATATACCAAGTTGCAAAGAAAGATAAGTCTTATTTCATCAAACTCATCTAGCCAATTTGGTGTTTTGGTATTTTGACCGCTATATCATCAACTACTTATTTTCCTTAATATATCTTCCTTCTGACAGGTGAATGTTGAAAAGGCTGAAAAGGGAGATATACCAAGGTGATTGTTGAAAAGGCTGAAAAGGGAGATATACCAAGTTGCAAAGAAAGATATGTCCCTATTTCAACAAACTCATCTGGATAATTTGGTGTTTTGGTATTTTGAATTGGCTATATCATGAACTACTTATTTTCCTTAATGTATCTTCCTTGTGACAGGTGAATGTTGAAAATGCTAAAAAGAGAGATATACCAAGGTGATTGTTGAAAAGGGAAATATACCAAGTTGCAAAGAAAGATAAGTCATGTTTCAACAAACACGTCTTAGATATTGTTTACAACTCATTAGTACCTGATAGCGTAGTTTATGTTGACCTTGTTGACTATTTTGTGCTATATGTTTCTCAGACCTCGTGTTTAACGCCTTAATTCTGTCTATGAAATATATAAGACTTTTGCAGTCTTCTCTTGGTTAATATCATGTTAATATTTATATTTGAAATTAATTTCATGAACCAATCTGCAAGTACTCGTCGATTTAGTGTGTTCTTTTTGGTTTTGAGGTGTTGCTTGTGTTTATCTGAATATTGTGGCATCAGATCTACATGCATATATTACATACTACCATATGCTTGAATGAAAAATGGGGTTTTTTGTGTGTATTTTCTTGTAGATTATTATATCCTAAATATTGTTTATAACTAATGAGGACCTAACTACATAGTTTAGGTTGACTATTTTGTGCTATGTTTCTCAGACCTCATGTTTGGCGCCTTAATTTTGTCTATGAAATATATAAGACCTTTACAGTCTTCTCTTGGTTAATATCATGTAAATATATATTGCTTAATACAGATGTATTATATAAGCATATTGGAATCTATGTTTGATACAGTTGTGTGCAGTAAAATCATAATTTGCATCATCATTGTAACATATTGAAATCTCCTTTGTACCTCTTTGTACTCTTTTCTATAAGTTTTGTCCTTCATTTTCGTCCCATTTGTCCTTGGCTTTGATTTAAAAGAAATTAAGATGGTTATTGGATAAATGTTTCCCATATATTCTTATTTCAAGGTTGCATGCACAAATGCCTCAGTTAGAATTAGATAATGGGTCTAAAATGCAATTTCACCTTAAGAAATAAAAAGGGATAAAATAATTCGTCCTAGAACCTTCTAGTGTTTCCTAGAATATGAGAGATAAGAAGAAAATTCGAATTTTATAAAAGGAAGAAGATAAATGTAATAATTAATGGTAATATGAGAAATTATGGGTAAAGAAGATAATTACAAAGATTTTTGCAACAAATATTATAATCTGAAACCATCATGATAATTTGATAATTTAATTCGTTTCCTTGAGCAAAAAGTAACTTAAGGGTCAAGTATCATTTAAAATGGAACATAAATATAAATATTAATAACATTATCAAAAGAATATAGGAAATATGCCAATAAAGAGAAATAAAATATTTAATGCTCTCAAATCAGGAAAATAACTTCAAATTCGTATTCTAAACATAAAAATAAGCCTCTGTGCAAATTTGCAACTAATTTGGATAATATATGAATAATGAGTAAAATAGGAGAGAGAAGGTGTGTAGAATGTTCTATTTATTTAATAAAATAAAGATAATCTCAACTTGTGAAGATAATTGCAAAATCGTGTTCCAAACCTTTAAGGAGACTTATGGGTGAAGTTACATTAATTTTAGATAATGTTATCACCTCTTTTGAAGGAGGAAAGAGAAAATGATATATTAATTATTTCACCTATCAAACTTTCTCAAAATGCAAAACTAACTCCATAATTGGATTCTACGTGTCGAAATAAGTCAGGATATAAAATTTGGTAATTTTTGGGCAACGTTTGAGCCTCCAAATGAAGAGAGAGAAAAACATTTAAGGTTTAAATGAGTTTTGATCGATTTTTTTTAGAAATTTGATTTCCTTATCCCATGCGCATGATCGGACGGCCCAGATCCTTTGGTGGACCCGCGTCCACCGATCTGACGACCCACGGTCGTCTCCTACCTCAAGCCAAAGAAGGCAACAGGTGTTTTTTTCCCAATTTTTTTAAATCGCATTATCTTGGAGTGTAATCGATGGATTTTGCTCAAACTTTCCTTGTTGGATTCCTTGCGCGATTGCGCACAGATTTATCCCAAATTTTGCGGGTTTTGGCGAGTATTTGTGAAATGCCTAAAGTGGTCGCCGACCTCCTCACCTTCCCCCTAGCTAAACCCTAGCCTAGGGCATGTTGCCTATATATACCTAGGTCCCTAGGACCGTTATGACCTTAGCAACTCGCCTATACCTTTGATTTCAAGCTTCGTGGACGACCTGACCCCCGTTTAGCCGCCGACGACGCCTGGGTTGCGGCGCTTCTTCCTCCTAGTTTGCTCCTTCTCCGTCCAATTAAAAGGTACCACCAACTCCGGTTCTTCTTCCTCTTTCTTTCGACTACCTGAACGCGAGTTTTCGTTAAGAATCGTGAATTTGCCCAAATCGGCCGAGCAAGCTGCTCGTGCGTGAGGTTGATCGGGCGAGGAAGATGACGACGCGCATTTTACCGTTTTGCCCCGCTCGCTTCTTCTTTTCTTCTTTTTCTGTTCGGGGCAGTTGTGTCTTTTTCCGCCTGCTTTGACCGGGTCGCTCGACCGGTTGCGGGAGTCCCTGCGGCGCGGGTCACCGCTCTCAGTCGCTCGCGACCGCTCGACGCGGTTGGCCTTGCCTACGTGGCAAGCTGCCATTGGTTGAGATAAAATAATTTTTATAAATTATTCCGTTGGTCAAAAATAGTAAATAAATAGTGTTTTGAAATCAGGAAAACGAGATCTATTTAATAAAAATATTTTTGAGATCTGGTTTTGAGGTTTGCAAAAATGTGTTTTTAAAATCGATTTAATTATCTTAAAAATCACTAAAATTAACCCTAAGAATCCATATTTCCAAAATATACAATATTATATGTTATTTTGATCAGGAAAACCTAACTAAGATGGTTATGAGGTTTTTGAAGTCTGAATCGAGAGTTTGTGCAAAAAGTTAGTGAATTAGGGTTTTCAATCTTTTAAATGAATACATGTAATTCTAATTTATGAATCTAATGATGCTTTAGGAAGTTTGGGTTTATAATTCGTGTGAAGAGTTGAAAAGGGGAAATCTAGGACACCTGAGGCTAAGGTATGTGTTTAGTATGAGTTTTGATTGTGCATCTACATATCAGTTGGGAAATCTTTAGTCCATTACCTATATTTCTTTTATGAGGTTTAACTTGATCCAAAGCCTTTAATCTTGAAACCTAAATTGCTTATTGCCTCAATAGTAGATGTAGTATTCTCTTGTTTGGGTATTCATACCCCACTGCCTGTTATATATTCTTTTGCTTATTCTTGCCATAAATCTTTTGTTAGCATGAAATTAAATGTTCTATTTAATTTTTAAGTAGTGGTACTTATGCACAACCACCCATAGAGGGCATGTATAAAATCACCCTAGGGGAATGTTTATTATTCTCCCCATTAAAAATTGTAGGTGATTTGGAAATGTTTTTAATTCTTCCCTCACCTAAGGTTAGAGGTCTGGTAGGTGCCTCAACCCTACTTAGTTAGATAGACATATTAAATGACATGCTAAAACCTTTAAATATTTTGTTAATGGCAAGTTTCTCTTATAAAAACATCATACTCTTTGATATCTTCTTACACCAAATATCTAGCCTAATTTACTTGTTACAACTTTCTTTGCCTTTGATAGATTGTTAGTGTAACACATACTTTTCTTGTTTTCCCTCTTGCTGGGTGTCTTCCCAACCACCCAGGTGTTGGTGCTGAGCAAGGTGAAAGAAGGGCTTGAAGGAAGATTCCTCTGCTGAGTTCGTTAGCTTGACAAGAAGGATGGCTAGGTTGCTATAGCTAGATCCTCTTATCTATCTATTCTTTTCTTTTAGAAAGCAATGATGTAATAAACAATAAAGCCATTAGAAGGCTTATTATTTCTTTCTTTCCGCTGCTATTGACATTTTATTATGTATCTGGAATCATGCTTATTTATTTGGAATATTATGCAATCATCCTCAAAGTCTAATTTTTTTTTAAAATTGTGGATGTTTGTATTTCCTTTAAATTTTAGTAGAGAGGTGATCTCGCCTCTTTACAATCATGTTCTTAAATGATAGTATATAATTGAAAATAGAAAGTTATGGCTTTTTTCAAGCATGTAAAGGACCCATAAGCAGAATCATACCTCATGGAAATTATCAATAGAGACCCAAAGGCCGCCCTGCCATTATATATATGAATGGACTCATTACCTACATCAATAGGGAGTCCACACTAATCAGATGTATACACTACTTATAAGTAATAGAATGCGGCCTACTATTTTGTTGACCTTGTTGACTATTTTGTGCTATGTTTCTCATACCTCATATTTGACGCCTTAATTCTGTCTATGAAATATATAAGACCTTTACAATCTTCTATTGGTTAATATCATGTAAATATATACCGCTTAATACGGATGTATTATATAACCATATTTGAATCCATGTTTGGTAAAGTTGTGTGCAGTAAAATAGAAAGCTATGGCTCATGACAACTTGATGGTGTAGTTTATGTTGACCTTGTTGATTGTGGCATCAGATCTACATGCATATATTACATATTACCATATGCTTGAATGAAAAATGGGGTGTTTTTTGTGTATTTTCCTGTAGACCATGGAAATTATTAATAGAGACCCAAAGGCCGCCCTGACATTATATATATGAATGGACCCATTACCTACATCAATAGGGAGTCCACACTAATCACATGTATACACTACTTATAAGTAATAGAATGCGGCCTATTATTTTTTTGACCTTGTTGACTATTTTGTGCTATGTTTCTCAGAACTCATGTTTAACGCCTTAATTCTGTCTATGAAATATGTAAGACTTTTACAGTCTTCTCTTGGTTAATATCATGTTAATTTCTATATTTGAAATTGATCTCATGAACCAATCTGCAAGTACTCTATCTGTCGATTTAGTGTGTTCCTTTTGGTTTTTAGGTGCATCAGATCTACATGCATATTTTGACACCTTAATTCTATCTATGAAATATATAAGACGTTTACAGTCTTCTCTTGGTTAATATCATGTAAATATATACCGCTTAATATGGATGTATTATATAAGCATATGGGAATTAATGTTTGGTAAAGTTGTGTGCAGTAAAATCATAATTTGTATCATCATGTTCTTAAATGGTATTAAAATAGAAAGATATGGCTTTTTGCAAGAATAAGACATCGAATGCTTTGTAAATGGAGTAAACCGGTTTGTTGAATAAAATCAAACCTGGAAGTATTTCCTCAGTAGTAGGCTCTTGAAGAGTAACAACAAAAAGATAATCGAATCCAACAGCGGATATAAATCCCTCATATGAATATGGTCACTGACTATATGAATCTGCTGCGGTTGTATCTGTTGTTTAGGTCACTGCATTAGGTTTGAAAAAGTTAGAACTCGAATATACATGATGTCTGAAGAGTATTGAAAAAAATATTAGTTAATACTAAATCTCACCTCGAAATCTTTTTTCTTCTAAAAGTTATCTTTCTGGATTGCAGTACGACTATATGATTCTACTGTGGTTGTATCTGCTGTTTAGGTCACTACATTAGGTTTCCAGGAGTAAATGGCTATCTCACATTCTTTTGTTTGTTTCTGGCTGTAGCGACCTAAATCGTGGTGCTTTCTTCTGGCTGTAGCGAGCTAAAACTTGAGAACGGGAGGAACAACAAAGTGTGTCGATATTAGGGTTCTCTACCGGTGGCGTGGCTTTGTGAGTTAAAAGGAGTGGGTGGTAATGTTGGGCATCATGTTTGTGAGTTAAAAGTAGTTGTTGCAACAAACTCGATTTTGTATTTGAATTATCTGTAAAGATATTTTAATTAATTGCAACAAACTCATGTATTTGAATTATCTATGACTGAAAATATGTTTTTAGTTTGAATTATCTAATAAAAAGATTTTGCGTTGGCGAAAATTGTGTTTGACCGATGGGTATGGGTGAGAGAGAGAAGGGTACGGGAAATTCAAATTCAAATGTGAGACAGTTTAAAAATAGTGAGCTCCGGAAATTCAAATTAAATCATTTTTTAAAGTAAAAAAAATTGAAAAAAAAAACGTGAGAGCAGATGGAGTGAAGGAGAGTGCAACATTTTGACACGTTGACAAAATGGTATTGTGTGATTGGTCACGATGAGTTTGAGCGGGTATATTTGAATTGTTTAGAGTATAGTAGTATAGATATAAGTGAGAGTTATCTATATCACCCATTATAGGATTATATGCACAACATCACCGAGTAGACGGTGACATCAAATTCCGCTCTACAACTCATGTTTTAAGCAACATTCCAACATGCAGAATGGCGTCGGTATGAAAATTTAAAGCTTATGGTGTTTCAAGTAACACTTTTCCCATCTATATGCTTGGTACGTGTAAGGACTGGTTAACAATTCTAAATAGAAGTCGCGTGTGTAAATAAGAGAGAGCGAGAGGTAAAGAGAGAGAGGGACAAAAAATACATTGGAAGTTTCCAATTCTATGTACCGTCTTTGGACCTTTCGAATAACCATTTCAAAAAAGGATAACAAAAATCTGGACGTCTTCTCGTGACAATCTCATGTCTACATTATTATTGCTCAAATATCATTGCACCGTCGGTTCGGTGGGACCTGTTTTCCTCCTCCTTACAACCTTCCTTGTAACAGCAGGATCTCTCGCACCCTCCGCTCCATTCATCTCCCCTGCAGAAGCAGAATGAGAACGATGTCGCATGCTCCTCTGTCTCTTCATCCTTAAGATCTCAGCCTTTGCAGAACCCAGCTCCTGCTCCAGCTTCTCGTTCCTCTTCTCCAGCTTCTCCGCCTCCGCTCCTAGCCTCGCGATCAGGTCTTGCGCATCCTCTACACTCTCCTGTGCCTCCTTCATCGCCTGCGTCTTTTCAGCAAGCGTCTTACGCATGGCTTCGTTCTCCTCTTCGAGGCTGAAGGCTCGAGAATCTGCTGCTCGACCTTCTCCGGAAAGAGATGCCATCTTGCCGCTCTTCTCGTTTAGTGACTCATTGGCCTTGTTCAGCTCTGCCTCTAAGGCCTTGGTGGCCTCTGCGTATTGTTCGATCTCATCATTTGATGCCTCCAGCTGCTTCTTCAGTTCAGCTACTGTTTTACTCGTTACCTTCAGTTCACGTGTCGCATCATCAGCTTTCTGGTTGGCCTCTGATAATTCATTTCTGAAGCTGTCGCGAGCCTCCAACGCAGATCTCAGCTCCTCGGATTTGTCAGCGAGTTCTTTCTCTGCTTTATCAAGTTCTTCCTTCACAACAGCCAGTTCATCTGACAGTGCCTGGGAAGCAGCTTTGGCCTCTCCGATGCCTTCACTAAGAACAGTTTGTGCTTTAGAAGACTCCTCTTGAATCCTTGAAGCCTGCGATTCGAGCTCCGAAGATTTCCGTCTGGCATCCTCCAGCTGTTCTGATAGCTCGGAAACGTCTAATTTCGAAGCCTCAAAGCTCCCTTGCGCATCTGCAAGCTTAACTTCAAGGTCTTTCTTGTCCCTAACTGCCTCATCTAGCAATGCCCTGGTATCATCCCTTTCTTTTGTCAATGCTGATGCCAATTTCTGTTTTTGCTGCATATCTGTCGTAGCAAGCGTGAGCCTCTGCTGTAACTCCTCCATTTGAACTTGTTTCTCTGCCAACTGTCTGGTGTTTGATTCTTCATTCTCCGCCGATGATACTTTCAGCGCAGCGTAGTCTTGTTCAAGTGCAGAAGCCCTTTTGTAGAGCTCATCTGTCTCAGCAACAAGCGAGTCAATTTTCCCATTCATCTCACCGACCAACGAATTCTTGACCTTGACCTCCTCTCTCGTTCCCGCCAACTCCGACTTCAACTGCTCCAGCGCCGAGCATGTGGTTTCATACTCAGTTTTCGTTTTCTCAACGTTAGAATTCAACCTATGGCACTCGGCTTCCTTCATGGACACCTCCAAATTCAGCGCCTCCAGCCTCTTCTCCTTATCCCCAATATCCAAGCTCATAAGTCCCACTTTGTCCTCCAAAGCAACCACCTCTGCGACCTTAGCCAATAACTCACCGGCCACCTGTTTCTTGTCGCTCTCAGTTTGCGCGAGGCGGCTCTGGATCTGGTCCAGCTGCGCGTTGAGGTCCTTGATCAACATCTTCTCGGCCTGCAGCTCCCTGCCCAAGGCAGCGATGGTGGAGTTGGCAATAGACAGCTGTTTGGTCAGGCCAGCTTGGTCTTCCTTGAGCTTTGTGAGCACCTTGCCGTGCTGTTCTTTGTCCTGGAGCATGGTCTGCTCGAAGTCCCGCTCCAAGGTGAGCCTTGCGGCATCCTTCTGGTCCAGAAGGGTTTGCATCTACAATTGAATTGGTTTCATTGTCAACAAATGATTTGATACAGTTCCTAAGATGAACTCACGAAAGGAAAACAAATCATGCAGTTCAACTATGTTTTCTCTTCATTAAGATTCACGTACGTACAGATTTAGCAGTGGATTCCGCTTCTTCTTTATCCTTCCGTGTAGTGAAATACAAAGCGCCAAGCACGCCCGAGCCTAGAATTCCGACCCCATTCATAAGGGCTGAGAAAGGATTTGCAGCCTGACCATTGTTCTCACTTGCTCCCTTCAATGCCAACAGTAAACCACTTTAGCATATCAAGTATTCGAGTTTCTTTTACTGGTTTATGAGATATCAATACCTTTATTATGACGACATCAGGAGCGGCACCTGATGAACGCGAATTCTCCAACAGCTGACCAGCGGGCTTTGTCTCCAGCGGCTGCTGCTGGGGTTCGGGTGGAGGTCTGATCTCCTGCAGCTGTTCTTGGGGTTCGGGTGATGATGGTTTTTGCGTCTCCGGCAGCTCACTGGACGGTTTTGTCTCCTCCAAAAGCTGCTGTACTTGGGGCTGTGGTGCGACGGCATTGCTTGATTTGGTTTCCTCTTGCACTTGTTCATCCACCTTGGAGGTTTCTCTTACTCGTTGTTGCCGCCCGCGGACCGCGGTGGTGCTCGGTGCTCTGTCGGCTGAGCCACGGAATCCGGGTCGCCTCCTTATTCGCTGTGAGTTTTGGGGCAGTTATAATGAACCGAGGGGCATATTGGAAGAGTTTAATTGGATTGATGATAGAAAGTGGGTTTCTAAGAGTTGTGGTCTGCGTGCAAAGTAATACTACCTCTTGACTAGAATCTGCGACAAATCGGATAACTTGCTCCTGATTCAGGCGGCTCTGTCCTGATAAAACACATGAATTAAGAAACAGAGCAATGTATGATTACCATTGCTGCACCTTTGAGAACATTTATCACAGACTGCGTTTCATTAAGTTGATTGGGGGCATATAAGGAGTAGGCCAGTCACCAAAGATAGAAGCTAAAGGAGCTATTGTAGCAATAACGGAATAGCGGAGAGATGCAAAAAAATAGGAGAGAATCGAGTACGGTTGGGGGCGAAGAAGATATGGTCCAAGCAGCCACCGACCTGGTTCTGCAAGCTCCTCTGCGGCGGCAACTTCCCCTGCCCGCCGCAGCATCGTCGTGGTTGAAATTCCAGCAAGCAAAAGCGCTGCCCTCCTGGAGCAAGCAGCTTTGTCGTCCTGCGCCGCCGCAACAACAGGAAGACTCCGTGCTGTGCCATCCTTAATCTTCTTCCTTGGTAGGTTCCGAGGTGAGGGAGACGCCGGGGCGAGCCGGCCCGTCCCCGTGGTAGCGATGGAGATTACCATTACGTGGCCCGATGTCAACTGCCACCGAGGTATCTGTCTATCGCCTGCCTTGGTCTGGTCGGTGCTGGGCCGTTGCCATTCTGCTGTGGAGTGACACCGGTGCTATGTTCGTGGAGGAGGGAGAACAGAGGAGAGAGTACCAGGAGGAAATCTGGTGTGGGCACGAAATGGAACAGTAGCGGTTTGTTTATCCGTGAGGAGTGACTCGCAAGGCGCCACGTCATCTTCACCTTATGCCCCCTATCGTCTCCAGGTGGAGCGGAGTGGTGGATTAGGGTCGGAGCATGGTTACAGCCAACAGATTACAATGTTTCACTTTGGGACCAAATCTTCTGTTCCCGGTGGCTCTCTATCTATGTCTCCCGTAAATCCCAACGCTTCATGTATTAATTAGTCGGCAGTTTTCAATTTGGTAAATGAGAACTCGACAAGTTGAGATAATATGCGACAGAAAGGGGGACCGACGACGGGTACATAAGATTTGAGTCCGTTTCGCTTCGGGACTACTACAAGCACTATTCCACATCACTGTTTATGCACAATTTCAATTATATTGGCTTACATCGAAATGGACAGACACACACAACAAGCTACGCCGCTAAATTTTTCTAAATATACAATCAATAGACTAAATTTATAGATTTGGGGGGCGCAGGACATTACTATGTTTAACGTTTTGAACCAATTTGAAAAGTTCTACAACTTTTAAAGTTAAGAAACCAAAAGTGTCAAATCCGAGAGGTAGAAAAACATGTTCTTATATTTGGCCACTTTAGTTGGGGCAGTTTGTCTTACAGCAAATGTCCCACTCCTCAAGCCCACAAGTGGAAAAACTCCAGTTAGATCCAACAAGCATGCTTCCTCTAACCTATCCACAATGGTCCAAGTGTGAATCTCCCCTCATGGAGATCACTCAAAAAGTTAACATGTGTCTCTATCTTAGCAACACACATTTCTAAATACATCATACATAATATTTTGAACAAGATCATATCTATACTTGAAGCAAAGTAGCTCTCTACAATGAACTGTATGCTTCCAAAAAGTGTTTAAACATGTCTTACGACAAATTAGACATATGTCATCAATAGAGAATAAATAAATCATAAAATGATGCTTTAGAATAGTACAATACTCCACCAGTGATATATGTAAGTTAAATCCATTAACAGGAATAACAAGGAGAAAATCTTAAGCATGTCCAACTTGTAGACATCAAAAATTTTCTTTTTATCAACGACCATGTCAAACTTAGCTTCTATGTTCTCAAATAATTTTGCTAAAAAGGACACTCGGCAAAGCATGTTGGGCTCTAGGGGAGACAATGTCCTTGTTAGCAAAACTATTAAGGACCACTGATGAGATTGTGACACAAAGACAATCTAAAGCACAATCAAAATCAGAGTCCATTATCGCAAATCCCACCACCTCACAGAATATTATTATGAAGCACCCATAATTGGACCCTGGATGCCACAAAAGTGAATGCGGAAGCTTCTAATGCCAAGTAAAGGCTAGAGCCACCTAGATGAATGTTGGAAAATATAGACATCAGATATGACAATGGAAATAAAATTTTGCTACCATATTCCTCTTAAACAGTAGATCACATCAATAATTATGTATTGGGAAGGAAGTTTGCAAGGAATATATCTGGTCATGTAGCAAATCTAACGACTTATTCTTACAACAACATATTTTTTCTTCAAGCGACACTTGAGCAGTCGTCAGCAATGGTCTCCTAGTACAACACCATAAATGACGGTGGATGACGCCCTCCTAGCATGGGACAAAATCCTCCTTGTCTCTACATAGTCTATATGAACCACTAGAAACTCCATGTTGCGCTACTAGAGCCAACAGGAAGAAGTTGTTCCTTTGAACGTCAACCTTCTAGGGTTGATTTGCTCTCTCGTGTTGTTTCTCCCTTGTTGTCCCTCTTTTTTATGGGTAGGACTTGCTCGGGCTCTCTATTTACCACAACTAGAAAGGATAATATTTGGGATGATATCTCAAAGTCTTGACTACCCCTCTATTTATAGGAGGGCCAAGGTTTCTAGATATGGGATTCGAATATATAGATTCTCATAAATTTACTAAAAGTTGCAAACCATCAAATGATCGATTCACACCTGAATCGGTCGGTCAACAAAAGAAACAATCGGTTCAACACTTGAACAGGTATGTTCACTTGCTTTCCTGTTTTGCATTATATCGGCTTTCAATATTCGATTAATACACAATATGACATCAATACCAATTTTTGATCCAATCATATTGATCATTGAACTGGGCGATCAAGATGATGAACCAGTTGTTTCATTTTTTCAATGGTTGTTTTATTTTATGAAGTGGTTGTTTCACTGTTGAAATGGTCGATTCATTTTCTAAAATAGTTGTTTCACTTTTAAAATGGTCATTTCATTTTTCTAATTCAGTTAATGTACAACCAATATTGTTTAAATTGATAACCTAAGCTCTTTTGTAATCAAGTTAAACTTTATTCATGGGTAAACTCCTATTCTAGGTGCATCCTATGCATGTGACCCTATACGTCTCAATTTATGTTGGAAGTGAATGTCCATAACCAACTGATGACATAACAAGAAATGAGCGGTGTCTAGCAACCCATCATTACTACCTAAGTAATTGAAAAGTTGGAGAACAACTTTAACGTACAATTCGTGATCAGTGTTACCGTGATTGTATAGTTCCTTTATCTCTGATATCTAAATTGAAATCAAGACATGGAATTGTCATCCTCTTCAACATTCAATCCATGTCCCTTGAACTAGAGAAGACTATATGAGATGGATGTGAGCTCGCATATCACATATTGAGTCACATGAGTACGACCACACATATCTCATTCTCACTTATCAAGTGGCCTAGATATCAACCTCCCGTAGGAGGGACAAATCCCATCTACATCACTCCCACTCAATCCCCATGTGTCATAATGCTTCAAGCATCACATTTATGGCAACCCTTATTCAAGGTCACGTTGATGATGTCAAAATACATCGATCGACATGTGATGAGCGTAGTGACTTCAAGTATAAGAACCACTATCACTATGAGAGCTAATTTTGACTACTATTTTATGGTCTCCATGTATCACTCTCAAGGTGGGTTTGTTCGATGCAATGTTCTCTAACATGTACTTATGGGTTTGACTTGATATCATATATCATGACTAATGAGACTATGTCATCAGTCAACGGACATTCTAGTCTTATGTATTATTATTGTCTATTTTTCTTCCACAGTAATATCCAACTAGGGACATAATAAGAATGTGTATACTCTTATCAGATATATGATCTCATTATTCAGGTCATCAACCTACAAATATATGTCATAAAGTAAAATCATTCTTTAGACATGTACTATGTATGTGGCATCATGTCATGATTGGGAAAAATATAATAGACATAATTACTTTTATCATTATTAAACCAAATATATGATGATCTATTAAAATCATCATATGATTGGATCTATGGGTATATATATCAAAAGATTCCTACTTGTACTTAGAGTCAATCACCCACAAATCTTATTCCAAGTGATCTGAATATGTCCATCATGTTTCTATTGTGCAAGCACTTTTATAGCAAGTTAGAAACATTTGGTTATAGTTGGTATTTTGTAAGTTTCACATCTCCTCATTGTAGACTTCTCATATGAGATGGAATTGCCATAGTATGCTATCTAATATTCATTTCATATCCAGTAGTGTGGCATCCAACTCATAAAAATAAGATTAACTAATGCGAAAGTGTATCATTCACAGCGGATTAACAAAAATCACTAAAAATTTAAACCTTTTGCAAAGAGATCCATACACAGGAAAACTCTTTTATCAAGAACCAATATATATCATCTACATCCTGGTTCATAAGCATATCACATGTACTATCTCTTCTCGAGAATTATATACAACAATTACTTTGTCATAATTATACTTAAGCAACTCAAAATCTCAAGCCATCAAGCCAAAATCTCAGATCGATACATTAAAAGAACTAACTACTAACTCCGAGGACCTGAGAGTACAGAGACAACACATAGGACTTTTATCTACAAGACACGACAGACAGTACACTCAACTTGAGCTGTAACTATTGTCCTTGCTGCTATTGATGTTTCTCCTCTATAAGATATTCTCAGTCTCCTCCGTGCTTGTCCACCTAAAAAAATGTTGGATCCCACGGGGGTGAGACAATTATAATTTCCCCAGCGAGAGATATAACTCTCCACCAAAAACATTATTATTACAGTTTAATGATATAAAACTAGGCAGAGGATAAGTAGTTTAAAGCATTCTCATCTTTTAAAGTATTTCAACTATTTATGATAGAACAATAAATCATCTATCCTCTTAATAAGGAATAGGAAGAACATGCATATCATTTATCTACCATATCATTTCAACATCTCAAGATTTTCCTTATTATCCTAATATGTCACCCATGATTCATTCTTGTTTTCATCTGTTGGCCTTAGCCAATATGCTAAGCAAATATTGAATTATTCCAGACATAAGAGTATACATCATCATATTCTATCTAGGCATTGGACTATGCCAATCCCTTGGTTATAGGCTTCATGCCTCTACCAAGTATTGAACTTTAACCAATCCTGATTACACCACCAGACATTGGACTCTACCAATCCTGATTACACATCCAGGCAGTGGACTCTAACCACTCCTGATTATAGGCTTCATGCCTCTACCAGGTATTGGACTTTAACCAATCCTGATTACACATCCAGGCAGTGGACTTTAACCACTCCTGATTACACAGCCAGGCAGTGGACTCCAACCACTCCTGATTACAGGCTTCATGCCTCTGCCAGGTATTGGACTTTAACCAATACTGATAACACAGCCAGGTAGTCGACTCTAATCACTCTTGATTACAGGCTTCATGCCTCTGCCAGGTATTGGACTTTAACCAATCTTGATTACACAGATCATGAGATATAAATTCCTTTAACTCATCATTGATCATCACATCCTTCTCTAGGCTCTGAACCCTGAGGTGAGCCTTCATAGCTTTTCACATTCTTTATTGAATACAATTGTTCCTTTTATTAAGTTTATTAAAACGTTATCATTTCTTACAATAAACTTTTATAATCATCTTGGTACCTTTCACTATGTCACATTTGTTCTCATGGCTCATAAGGCCCATAAAATATCTTGTCACCTCTCACTAGGCAACATCTAATCATATGGCTCACAAGGCCATTAAACATCTTGTCACCTATCACTAGGCAACATCTAATCATATGGCTCACAAGGCCATTACACATCTTGTCACCTCTCACTAGGCAACAATAACATATCACCTCATGTAATACAATAGTAACACCACTATTCCCTCAATAGGTTTAGGGCTTACTATTCACGTCACATTAGGGTTTCTCATGTCCCATTACCCAATTTAGGGTTAGGGTTTCCCATCTCACATTAATTAGGATTTCATATTTGTCAAATCAACCTTAATATATTGCTCCATACCTCTAGGAGCATCCATTAACATCTCGAGTATTCAATCATGTTTATTACTTTTAACATTTATCATTAAATGATTATCAATACAAGGTATGAGTTCATTTCTCATCCTTATCATGGTATGATTACATCATACTCATTAGTTTAGCTTAACCCCATTCTTAAGGTATATTAGCCTATTCTTATCAAAGTATATCAAACTCATTACAATTCATTGTAACAATTTACATGACATACTTCATGTGTTTCCTATACAAGTATATTGGATTTGAGGTACATCAATGCTTATCAACCTTGGGATGCTAAAAGTGATATAAATCATATCTTGATGTATCACTTTCCTCATCACTTCCAACTTACTTGAGTTATCAACTTATCTTGGATTAAGGTATTTCCCATCTTAATGCTTTCATCCACTAACCTATCACTTTTACCATGAAGTGCATAGGTCACACACAAGAATGGTCCAACTATCTTCAATGATATGGACTCATTTCAGGTTAAGGCATTGCTTACTATAAAGTTGCCTATGATCAACCATTTGAGATGTTTCTGTTGGATAAATTGGACATTATGATAAATACCTTTGTTTCGATGATGACAAACATTTCATTCTTGTTGATCTAACGTGCTACTTGAGTGTTGCAGGAATAAGGTGGATGACAAAGCTCTAGGAAATATATATGCTTGAATGATTGTAAATGTCATGAAATGTAAT
This sequence comes from Alisma plantago-aquatica, assembly GCA_963693085.1. NCBI lineage: Eukaryota > Viridiplantae > Streptophyta > Magnoliopsida > Alismatales > Alismataceae > Alisma > Alisma plantago-aquatica. The sequence continues at coordinate 767,820,376 of OY856412.1, read as the reverse complement.
CAATTGTAAACTTGTACAAATATATAATGTACACGTACTTATACTTCATGTAAATCAAGCGTTAGATCTTCCCTAGATAAACACCACACTTAGTTAGGTCATCCCCTTCAATAGTGTCACATATGCACACTCTTACACATACTTAGTGCCTTAATTGAAAGATTGAAACAGGGTCAATCTCAGTCGACAAACTCCTCGACTGAGACACTCTCGGTCGACAAACTTCTCGACCGAGAATGACCCAAGTAGCCGTTAGACACAGCAGACAAGGTAGTTGGCAGTTGGAAATGAACGTTGCTAACACTTGATCCAGAGAGCCTGTCGGTCGACAAAACTTCGACCGAGTAGGTATCTCAGTCGACAATTCCTCGACTGAGATGAACTCTGACAGCAACTGCAGAATAAAGTAACTAGCCGTTACTAATGCAACTAAATTATACCTAACGGCTAGTTAAGCACTTAGAACCCCCTAGAAAGTGTCTAGAATGTCCTTAAGCACTTGTAGGTCATTCCTATAAATAGGACATGCCTTAGGACACCTAAAGATACAAAAAAAGATATACTTGTGATACTCTTGAGCATACACTAACAATTGGCAATCTGTTTTGAGAAATTGAGCAACACTTGCATTGGCGATTTCTCTAGTTGCTCTAATTTCGTGTCCTATAGGCTAGTATCTCCTATCCACTGCAATCACAGTTCCATACACATTGGTTAGGAGATCTAAACGCTTGATATAGGCAAATCAAGCCTTGTGCTTTAAAGGATAAGTTGTAATTTCCTTTTTCCTTCTTGTTCCTTTTATTCTTTGTATTCTCCTTGCTACTCCTAGGGTTGGAGGTTGCGGATTGGAGAAGGATCTTCTCGGAGGAGAAGGTGGACTTCAAGCTACTTCAAGAAGGCTATTGCAACGGGAAGCTACTTCAAGAAGGCTATTGCAACGGGAAGCTACTTCAGGAGGAAGGCTGCTTCAAGGTTGGTGCAATTACTTCTAGGTGAAGGCTGCTTCAAGGTTGGTGCAATTACTTCAAGGTGAAGGCTGCTTGAAGGGTTTAGGGAAAGAATTGTAATTTTATGTAAAGTCCTTGCGAGGTAATAAAATTAAATTCTTTCCAAATCCCGGTTGGGTAAGCAACCGGGTAGTGGACTGACTACCTTAGTATTTGCTAAGGTAGGAACCACTCTAAATCCTTGTCCCCTTGTCCAATATTCTTGTGGTTGGTTGTTTGAGTTAAATAATTGTTAAAATAATTTAAAAACTCTATTCACACCCCCTCTAGTGTTTTTCAATTGGTATCAGAGCAGGCTTCAAGGAACCCTAACAAGGTCTTGAAGAATGGGTGACGGGGTGCTCAACAACCTTAACCTTGAAGGAACACTTGTTGCTAGGCCTCCAGTGTTTGATGGAACAAACTACACATATTGGAAGAGAAGGATGCAGTTCTACTTCCAAGGCATCAGTTGGGACTTATGGAGGATGGTGTCAAACCCATACGAGCTTCCTCAAACGCAATATGCAGAGTGGGATGCAAATACGGTAAAGTTGGCTCAAATGAATGCCAAAGCGGTAAGCATTTTATATTGTTCAATTTCAGTAGGAGAATTTAATAGAATATCAAACTGTGACACAGCCTATGAAATTTGGCATAGACTATCCATAACTTATGAAGGTACGGTTCAAGTTAAGAATTCTAAGATTAGTATGCTTAAACAGAAGTTTGAACACTTTCGTATGGATCTGAATGAATCCATTAGTGAAATGTTTGCAAAATTCTCTTCTATTGTTAATGGTTTGAATGCCTTAGGAAAAACTGTTCTTGAAGAAGATCAGGTATCAAAGGTACTTCGATCACTTCCTCCTAAATACAAGCCCAAGGTGATAGCCATTGAAGAAGCTAATGATCTCACTCAACTGAAAATGGAGCAACTCATTGGCAATCTAGAAGCTCATGAGGCAACTTTAGAAGAGGAAGAAAGAAGAGAACGCGAACGTCAACAAGGGAAAAAGAAGGACATTGCATTCAAAGCATCAACCAAGGACAATCATGACACAAGTGAAGATGATAGTGAAGAAGAAACTCTCATTGTAAATGGTAAGCAATATAAAAGTTTTAAAACTAATAAAAATTCTAGTGTTTCTTCTTCCAGATGCTTTGAATGTGGCAAGAAGGGACACATGAAAGGTGATTGTCCAAAACTCAAGAAAGGGAAGAAATCATCTCACAAAAAGAAGGAAAGAGCATATAAAGCTGCATGGGATGATTCAAGTGATGATAGTGATGATGAAAAAGAAGAAGTAGAATGCCTCATTGCTACGACAAATGAAGAAGAAGAAGAGGTAAGTCTTTTTGATCTACCAAAAGAAGATCTAATTGCTAGTCTTCAAGATACTCATGAGAAATATATTGAGTGCAAGAAGAAACTTAAGAAATCAAATAAAGTAAATGATGATTTAAATGTTAAACTTCTTGCTCTTGCATCTGAAAATGAAGATCTCAAAAAGGCAAATGAAGATTATGATCTTAAGTTAAAATCTGTAGAAGCTGATTGCAATCTTCTTTCCTTAGAAAAGTTAAACTTGCAAACTCAAGTGAATGATCTTCAGAAACAACCTGTTCTATGTTCACACTTAGATTATGATGAGGTTGTCAAAGAAAGAAACTCTCTAGTATCTGATTTAGATCAAGCAAAGAAAGATATAAACAAGAAGATGGATGATATTGCTAAGTTACAAAGAAATATAAATGAGTTAAGAGGAAATGACATGCTTGAAAATATTCTAAAAATTTCCTCTAGTTATAATGGAAGAAGAGGATTAGGATATGATCCAAAGAGAAATAAACCCAAAAGAGCTAAAGCATCCAAGACTAAGATTATGTTTGTACCTAGGAACACAATTCCTAGAAAGAGAAATGAAGTTGACTCTATTAGTTGTCATTATTGCATCCGTCTTGGACATTATTCATTTTCATGCCCATATAAGAAAAAGAATGATGATTTAGCTTGGATTCCTAAAACTTAGTAGCTCAAAATTTACTAGTTGAGATTTGACCTAAACTGATTCTTGATATATAAATGTCATATCTCAACACAATCAAGCTCTAATTTGCATAATCTTATTTTACTTGGAATCAATTAACATTTCTGAAAACATTCCAGAAACTTTGTCGGTCGAGAATCTGTCGACCGAGTGAACATTCGGTCGAGAAATTGTCGACCGAGCAGGTCACTGATTTCAGTCTGCAATAAAGTTGCTGAATATTTTTTTTTGATTGATCAAGTGGCTATCTATTTGTTGTTAATGACTGTTTTACATACAAAATAAGAATAAATTCTGGAAATCATTCTTGGAACACAATATATTAAATTTTTTCATCATGATTTAAGATAGATATTTATGAAAATTGTGCTATAAGAAGACTGTTTGCTGAAAAAGCTGCTTAGGCATGAACAATTATCTTGAGCACTTATATGAGAATATTTTCATCTATGAATCATATTTGCTTCAGTCAAGGAAAATTACTGTTTTCATGGTTTATTCTAAGTATTCCTTGACATATCTACATAGAAACCTTGTATTGAATTTCATGATTCAAATACATATGTGTTCACTATTTCACATGTTGCTTTAGAAAAAGAATGACAATGCTTAATTTCTCTATTGGTATTTTAAGAACTTGAGACATTAATCTTGCTTTCAAGAGTATATATTTTCTTGAAGAATCACATGATTAATCTGAACACAAGATCACAAAAAGAAATAGGACTTGATATTTATAGCAAGATTAAGGGACATCATTCATAATAAGTTTCACTTAAAGAATTGATATCTCTTTAAAGCTACCTACAGGAATTATACTTAATATTTGAATGTTCAAATGTGCAATCTGCAACATTTGCCTCTTGGTTGAAATAAAATTTGACCAAGGGGCGCTATGGTCGAAGTCAATGTCGACCTAAAATAAGCTTTGACAATATGCTTATTTGAATATCATTTTATTGTACTTCACCTTAGTATACTTTTGATAAAGGTCAAAATCAAAATTTAACATCATTTGGAGCTTAGTATTTTTACTCTTGGTTATGAAGAAATCTATGAATTTCTTAAAAATGATATATCTTGTCCTTAAAGGAAAACTCTAAACAAATCAGGGCTTAACATCCCTTGCATTTGGTTCGAGACATTTTTATGTACTCTAAGATTAAAGGATTCTCATTTTTAGGGCTTAAACATCCCTTGTAAAATGGGTGAGAAATCAATACATACGCCATGAACTTAACAGGATCTCATATCATTTCAAGGCTTAACATCCTTTGCAAATGATTGAGAAACAAATTTTTGCTAAATTAGACAAAAATGATATTAAATTCATGTTCCTAATAGAATATCTATTTAAGGGGGAGCATAGTATAAAATTAAGGGGGAGAAGAAATATAAAATATTCAACCTGGATATCTTTTTGAAATGACAAAGGGGGAGAAAGAATATAAAATCAAAAATATAAATGAGCTTCATAACATCTTGGTGGCCAGCACTCACTTGCAAAACAAGAATGGCTACAAAAGGTAATCTTCAGGTATGAAACTCACATGCTTTATATTTCCTTATTTCATATTTAGGAAATGTTTGTCATCTTCAAAAAGGGGGAGATTGTTGGATAAATTGGAGATTATGATAAATCCCTTTGTTTTGATGATGACAAACATTTCATTGTTGATCTAACGTGCTACTTCAGTGTTGCAGGAATAAGGTGGATGACAAAGCTCTAGGAAATCTATATGCTTGAATGATTGTAAATGTCATGAAATGTAATCAATTGTAAACTTGTACAAATATATAATGTACAAGTACTTAGACTTCAGGTAAATCAAGCGTTAGATCTTCCCTAGCTAAACACCACACTTAGTTAGGTCATCCCCTTCAATAGTGTCACATATGCACACTCTTACACATACTTAGTGCCTTAATTGAAAGATTGAAACAGGGTCAATCTCGGTCGACAAACTCCTCGACCGAGACACTCTCGGTCGACAAACTTCTCGACCGAGAATGACCCAAGTAGCCGTTAGACACAGCAGACAAGGTAGTTGGCAGTTGGAAATGAACGTTGCTAACACTTGATCCAAAGAGCCTGTCGGTCGACAAAACTTCGACCGAGTAGGTATCTCGGTCGACAATTCCTCGACCGAGATGAACTCTGACAGCAACTGCAGAATAAAGTAACTAGCCGTTACTAATGCAACTAACTTATACCTAACGGCTAGTTAAGCACTTAGAACCCCCTAGAAAGTGTCTAGAACATCCTTAAGCACTTGTAGGTCATTCCTATAAATAGGACATGCCTTAGGACACCTAAAGATACAAAAAAAGATATACTTGTGATACTCTTGAGCATACACTAACAATTGGCAATCTGTTTTGAGAAATTGAGCAACACTTGCATTGGCGATTTCTCTACTTGCTCTAATTTCGTGTCCTATAGGCTAGTATCTCCTATCCACTACAATCAAAGTTCCATACACATTGGTTAGGAGATCTACACGCTTGATATAGGCAAATCAAGCCTTGTGCTTCAAAGGATAAGTTGTAATTTCCTTTTTCCTTCTTGTTCCTTTTATTCTTTGTATTCTCCTTGCTACTCCTAGGGTTGGAGGCTGCGGATTGGAGAAGGTTCTTCTCAGAGGAGAAGGTGGACTTCAAGCTACTTCAAGAAGGTTATTGCAACGGGAAGCTACTTCAAGAAGGATATTGCAACGGGAAGCTACTTCAGGAGGAAGGCTGCTTCAAGGTTGGTGCAATTACTTCTAGGTGAAGGCTGCTTCAAGGTTGGTGTAATTACTTCAAGGTGAAGGCTGCTTGAAGGGTTTAGGGAAAGAATTGTAATTTTATGTAAAGTCCTTGCGAGGTAATAAAATTAAATTCTTTCCAAATCCCGGTTGGGTAAGCAACCGGGTAGTGGACTGACTACCTTAGTATTTGCTAAGGTAGGAACCACTCTAAATCCTTGTCCCCTTGTACAATATTCTTGTGGTTGGTTGTTTGAGTTAAATAATTGTTAAAATAATTTAAAAACTCTATTCACCCCCCTCTAGTGTTTTTCAGTTTCATCTTTATAAGGTAATGCCCACCATTTTATCGTTAGGGTTCTCTTATTAGGGTTATGGTTTATCATCATATTGCCTAAGATTAGGGTTTCACTTATTATAACTCAAAATTTGAGTTTCACATACCTTGACCCTATATTAGGGCTCCTAGTCATACCATTGCATAGGGTTTCACATGGCATCACCCTCAATTAGGGTTTCACATGACATCACCCTCAATTAGGGTTTCACATGAAATCACCCTCAATTAGGGTTTAAATTCAATTATCCACAATTAGGATTTGCTATTCATCCTAATTAGAGTTTCCATTCAATTACCCATAATTAGGGTTTACTATTTATCCCAATTAGGGTTTCATCTTCCATTACCCATAATTAGGGTTTCTTATATCATCATCCTAAATTAGAGTTACATCATTACTCTAGACTAGGGTTTCACTCAGGATTGCCCAACTTTTAGGATTATGGCTTATTAACCCACTCGATTAGGGGTTCATGATCTATTTACTAAGGATCATACCCTAATCACATATTCTTCATAATTAATACTCATGTATGAATTCCTTTCTATCATCCACTCAACTTGATTAGGTTACATCAACCTTTCAATCAAATATGTACAACTATGGTTGACATAGTGTATTGAGACATTGCTTTCATAAGCTTTTAGGGATAACCATTCTAAAGGTATTGATCATATAGGTACTTTAGGATTTCAGCCTTTGTACCTATCATTGATAATCATTATTATCAACCATTGGATCAATGGATCAATCATCACCTTAAATCTCCAAACGATTTGATCACTTTAGATCTCCATTCGGTTTTGGCATTTCAACACCAAATGGTTTTGAAACTATTTGGACATCTAGGGTTTCCTTCAACCAATCAATTAGGATCATTGGATCAACTTCCAATTACATCAGCAAGTATCTCCAACTGGTCTTAAGATCAATTACCCATTTGATCTTGAGAGCAATTACCCATTCAGTCTTGAAATCAATTATCCATTCAGTTTTGTAACCGAATTAACTCAATCAGTTTTGAAAACCGGTTGCCCATGTTGAGGTGTGTGCTTAAGATGACATCATCATATTCAAGCTACAAACCCATGAAACTTTATATAATTTCCATGGTGATTTCATCAATCATTCAAATAAAATTTTGGGAATAATGAAGGAATCAACAATTGATAAAAATATGGAATCAATAACAAAGTTCAAGGGTTCAAGTTATAAAACCCACCTCCAATTGAGCTTCAAAGCTTCAAGCTCACATAAAAAATTGTGGATGCAACTCCTTTCACTATCCCAAGGCTCATCCTCAAGCTTTGAGTGAAAAGGAATGGTTAGAATTGAAGATGGGATCGAGATATGAAGAAATCATGCATTGATTTTCGATTTCCACCATGGAATCAAGGTAAACGAAGGTCAAGAAGCTTACCAACAGGTTGGGGGTCGTACTCCTGTTTCTCCAAGCTCCCTTGGTCGTTTTTGCAAGTAAGAAGTGAAAGTGGATTCGAAATTCCCTTTCAACTTATGGATAAAGGAGCATATATATGAATTTTATTGAAAATTCATTTAAGAGAGAGAAAGTAGGGATTATCTCCTCCATTTCCTTGACACATTCCCCCTTCCCTTCCTTGGTTAGGAGGCTATCCCCTTTTCCTCATATTCCACTCAATTATCCATGAATTAAAGGAAACCAAATTAAGCACCTTAACCCTTATAATAATAATATCCATAAGTTAGTGGATATTTCTTTTTCTTTTAATAATGTGAATGGGTTATCCACTTGCTTGAGATATTTTCGTTCCTTTGCAAGGCACATGGTCGTCCATTATTTTGCAAAATCATACCTCTCCTTTTGTTTGAAGGGCTCTTCAATTAATATATTTATTTTTGCTTTAAATTGAAGTAAAGTTCCAATTTATGCTTAAATCTTGATTATTTTAATATCAAGATTCTCTCCCCTCCAAAGTGATCGAAATGAGGCAACCCCACATTTTATTTTCTATACATGATGACAATAAACATTAGGGACTATTTTGAAGTGGTAATTTGCATATGTAACCCTAGTTTTTGGGTAAATTGCATATTACACCAAAACTAGGTTTTAATGCACAAACAATGCTTTTTCAGCTCTTTCTTGGTACTCAGGCTACCACAAGCCTTACCTCTACATAATATCCATTCTCCTGATGCTTCAACACATGAGGAACATCTTATCATGTAACATTTGTAATTTAACCCCTCAACTTGGGTAATTTGCATTTTAGTCCAAAACAAGCAAAACAATGTTTCAACATTATTTGAAAAGGACTAAAATTGTAACATAAGTTCCCCTTGAACCTTAATTACTTTTCAAGAAATAAGAGAAAGCATATAAATAAATTTATTAATAAAAACACCTAGGGTTAAGGCATAACCCAGGTCAGGGATGTTACAAGTAGCTCCATTGTTGTCATTGTATTTGTATCTATGTCATCAACAATTGGAACCTCCCATAAGTTCATCCAAATGAACTTCTTGATAAATACAATGTCGTATGTTGTTTTTAGAGTAGCAAGGTACTCAAATTTTATTGTATATTACACAACTATCTCTTGCTCGGAACTTTTCTAGCTTACAATTCTTGTTTTAAGGTCAAACACAAATTTAGATTGCAATTATTAATTTTAATCCTCTTTTTTGGAAGCTAGCATTGGTGTACCCTTTACACCTAACTCCTCTTCATTACCATAGCTAAGGAACTAATCCTTTTAGTGCTTCTCAAATACTTAAGAATGTTCTCTATGGTAGTTTAGTGACCTTTACTAGGATCTAATAGATATCCTCTCTCCATGTTTAATGCATACAAGACAATGAGATTAGTGCATACCATTATATATAGATAGATTCAATTATGAATGCATATGACATGTTACTCATGTTTTCCCATTATTCACAAGAACTGGGACACTAGGCTCTTGAGAGACTAATCCCATGGAACATGGACATATTTCTCTCATTGAGTTGTATATGTTGAACCCCTTTAACATCTTGCCAATTTATATGTTCTTACTTAGGTCAGGTAGCTTTATAGATATATCTCTATAGATCTTGATTCCTATTACATAGGATACTTCATCCAAAACCCTTCATAGAGAAGGTACTTTCCTACCTAGGTTTTAACATTTGTAGTATAAGGATGTTATTCCCCATCATTATGTGGAATATAAATATTCTCCCACTAAAATTTTTTAATCACAGATTCCATCGTCATTTTGACTAAAGTCAAACTCTTTGATTATCTTGTCAAAATAAAAATTCAACTATGAGATTCTTTCTTCAATCTATAGGTTGACCTTTGTATCTTATAGACTTTATTTGTAATAATTAGATTTATTAAACCTTTAGGTTGTGCCACCCACACATCCTCATAATTATTTCTCATTAAGGAATGCAATTTTAGTATCCATATGGAAAATATCATAGTCATAATAAGTTGCAATGGTAAGCATTATCCTGATGGATTTAACCATGGAAAGTGGTGAAAAGATTTCTTCATCTTCAACACCTTGAACTTTGAAATACTTTTTCAAACAATATTTCCTCATAGGTTTGTATACTACCATCCATGTCTGTCTTCTTTCTGAAAACCCAATTTCACTTTATGGGTTTTATCCCTTCATGTGGATACTGCAAGTTCATATGTTGTTGGTGTACATGAAATCCATCTTTGACCCCATGGCCTCAAGCCATTTCTCAGTTTCTGATGCCTTAATAGATTCTAGATAGGTTGTTGGCTCATCATCTTATGATCAAATCATCACCTTTCTGAGTTATAATATATCATAATCTTTCAAGCTCAAGGTGTGTTCTACTTGATCTATGAGTTTTGTGTTACATAAGGAACTTGAGATTCCACAAAAATTTGTGATTCTCATTGTTTCCACTGTATCTCTTTAGGTTCAATGTTTTTTTGTTGGTCTCAAATTTTTTGAAATCTACTATTCTCCCATTGATTCCTTTGGAATAAAATTCCTCGTAAGGAATTCAATCATTCTAGCAATGAACACTTTGGTGTTGGATTCGAATATGAAAGTAGTATTCAACAAAACAACATTTCTGTGATATGTAGACAAAACCCTTTTTAAGAAGCTATTTTTCTTACACAAGTCTTCAATCCTAATATTTATAGAAGACATATCAAGACACCTCCCATGCCATATCTCATAGGGTGTCTCTTGAATTATTTTAGACAGTACATTATTTAAGTGTAAAGTATGTGCCAAGAAGAAAATTGGAAGATTAGCTAGTTTTATTGATAATCACACCATGACTAACGGGGTGTGATACCTTCTTTCTGATACATTACTATATTTCAGTTGGAGTTTATTGTGATACACTATCATGGTCTTCCAGAAGGTCCTCAAACTTTAAATTTCAAAGTATTTTCACATTGATCATATTGAAGTGTTTTAATACTTATACCAAATGGGTTATATACTTCACTCATGATTTCCTTGAATACACCAATAGATTTATACATGTATTTCATTAAATACAATCTACCATATCTATTGAGATCATTAGTACATAAAATTATGTACTATTAATCTCCTTTAACATTTATTCTAAAAGGTATGCATACATCAGTATGTATGAGCCCTAATAGAATACTCACTCTCCCACTACATTTAGTGAAAAGTGCTTTTGTCATATTGCCCAATAAATAAGACGTGTATGTCTCTATTGTTAATTAACCAAAAGAGTCTAGACAACCATCATTATGGATTCTAGAAATACATTTCTTGTTTATGTGCTCGAGATGACAATGCTATAGGTAATCATTGTTTAAGTCCTCAAGTCATTCAATATATATGTTGCACATATTTGTCTTTAGAACTATCAAATATTGACTATGACACATAGGGCATTGCCATACAAGATCTCATTTTCAAAATGAAACATCAATTTGATCATAATACTCTTGTCCATACAAGATACATGATGTTTTCATCAATGGTAGGTACATAATAGAAAATCACTAATTCTATTACATGCCCATCATATTGAATGACATATTCCAACTATAGTGGAAGCAACTCTTGCTTCTCATAGATCTAGATTACTTCTTCTTGGGTCCTAAAATAGAGATTTCTATATCCTTCTTTTCCCAAGTTCCTCTATGTAAAGAGGCAGTTCCTTTTCTAGTGTCCAGGCTGATCATAATGGTGGCACTTCCCTTCCTTATTCACTCCTCCCTTTGCTTTCAATACAGAAGACTTTGACTTCTAGCTAGCTTTATAACTCTTATTACCTTTGCCTTTACCCTTAGACTTCCATCTACTGATCATCATCACAGATGTGGATTTGTCATTCTTCATTTGTGCTTCAGCTGTTCTCGACATGCTAAATAATCTCTGTCAGCCTTAGGCGCGATGGGAGTGGGTTCATCTGGCTCTAGTGTCCTCAGGACATAGAGCTTGCGCTCTTGAGTGAGAATGATTCTCAATGTCTAGAACCAGTCATGGAAGTTGTTCCTATTCAACTTGTCCTTCTCAAGGACCGATCGCAACAAAAACATGTTTGTGTTTTCCATTAGATTCTATAAAAGAAATTTTGCAACTTTGTCAAAACACTTTTGACTTGATTCGGTTTGATAAGTTTGACAATATTAATAAGGCTTTTAATTAAATTACCCCCCCCACTATTTTGTTCAAATTGATAGCCTTTACTACCAATTCAAAAGATTGCAGTGTACATCCTTCTAGTGATCCAAGACCCAATACAATTTAGTTATTATCCAGACAATGCCAACTTCCATAACTAAATATTAAGGTAGGAAACTTTTGCCAATTGCATCTTGTGCAATTTTTAGATAGATGGTATGCACAACTCCTTGCCGTACTCATTTGCATGCTTCTATGTACTTAATATCATTAAGATAACCTAGTTAGGTCTGACCCAAAATCCAACACGATAGAGATGCACCCTGCTTAGAAGGCCCACATGACTGCCATCACACTTCCATGAGATGGACAACCCACCATGCTTGGTGTATCCACACTTAATCGATCAAGCTTTTCATGTGTGTTGCTTATATAAAGAATCTAAGACCTTTTTTTGATTGAGGGATTTTATCTTTATATAAATACATATACATATCCAATTACCACATACTTGTATGTATCATATACATACTATATCCAAAAATAGAACACACAATTATAATACACGAGTGATGGTTATGGACATACTATTGTAATTTCTTAGAGCCACAATAAATTACTACCACCTAAGGTCCAAATATGTAGCAACCCATTGTTGATAAGATATGTGTTGGAAGTAGTCTGGGTTGATCTATTCAACTCTTGAACCGATCAGTTGGCCTCCTAGTTGGTCAGTTAGTCTCTCGGATTGGTTGACTGTTCTTCAGTTTAGACGACGTCTGGACTCCTCCTCCAGTCGATCGGTTGGGCCACTATCCAATCGGTCGACTCCTCCTATCGTCAAGCCTCCTCGGTCCTCTAGCCGAGATGATTCATCTTTTGAAATAGGTGGTTTGTCTGGTGTTGAACGTATTCTTTACCATAACATGAATTAAAACTATCCTAATCCTATTTAATATATTACATTGTAATATAGAAACCTCGAGTTACATTTGAGGGGAGCATAGGAAGGAAAGAAATAATACTTTTACATATAGAAAAGGAGAGAGAGGATCAGTGTGCAAAATAAGGTAAAATAGAAATAACAACCATCCAACCAAGCACAAAGATCTAAGGTTATTGGTCATACCATGCTAACATCCACCATCAAAATAAATTTGAGGATAACATGTATAAATTTCATATATGTAATGACCCCACCTCACGGTAACCCCCAATTAAGGGAGACCTGAAGGTCAGAGTCGTTATTCTATTAACAAGATCAAAGGTTCAACAAATAATTAGTAATAATTAATAAACTTTACCAACTAACTGAAAACTGGTATAAAATAAAACTTTTCTTACCTTGGAAAAACTGGGATTTCTAAACTTCTATCCATGAAGATGTTAATCTAACTAATCCTCCTGTGCACGTTATTTCTCATTTAATTCCACATATGTCACTTTACTGTATGTTCTTTTCATTTGTACCTAAAACGCCGACAAACAAAACGTCGATCAGCAAGAAGCTGGTATGTGGGGAAAACAATAATTGTGCAACTATGTTAACAATGTAATCAACCAAATATCATTTAACATCCAAGATTATGTTTTAAGCAATACTACTCAATCCTTGCCTATCCCCTTTCTCTGTAACGTCCCTGCAGTGGACATGGATACCACCTCTCTCATATGGTAGATCCTTACCCCATGGCCTACCACACAGGTAGCCAATACCTAGGGTTATGGAGTCGCATGGTCCTACCCAAAGGTAGACCAATCCCTAACTCATGATGACTTGATGGACCTACCCCATTGGTAGCCATTTACTAAGTCATTTAATGACCTGATGGACCTACCCCATTGGTAGCCATTTACTAGGTCAATCTATAAAGTTACAGAGGGGACTAGGATCTGAGCTAGTAGGCACATATCTTTAGGTGATAGTCATATTCACATTATAATTTGCAAGAATTAAATGCATCCAACAATTTAATTCAAGTCATCGATAAAACCTCGAAAATCCTCGAGAATCTAAGTCGGGATATTCATAGGCATAACCACATACCTTGTTAAGCAAATTGAATGCATAAATAAGTCAATCAATCAAGAAACCAAGCAAGTATGCACAGGTTGTTCTTGAAAAGACATCCAATATATTCTATCATGGATCATGGTTTACAAATCTAATAGGTATAATCGTACCCTAGGGTTACTAGCCCTTTTTAAGGTTTCGACCATAATTAGGGTTTCACCACTTTTACTTTATTTTTATCAAAATATTCATCAAACCCTAATGATCTCAGTCTGTTTCCCATTAAGATCTTAATATCAGATTTGGATCACAAAAACACTAATTTTCAGATTACTATATCTTTTCTTCCCTATTTCCCCACTTTAGGGTTTCTAAGGGTACTAATTACATTATTAGGTTTAAAACCCTAATTCTTGTAATTCCCTTTTCAAAACAGGTTAATATACATCTATATCACCAAAACAGTTAATAGTGCTCGAATTTATTCACTTACAAGATTAGATCTATTCTTTATCAACAATTAGGGTTTCTAACCAAAAATTATTACTTTTTCCCTCAAAATAAAAACTTTCACAAAGGTGTACTGATTTAGGCTTCCAAACCATTTTTAGTGCATTCCTCGTATTTTTCTGATCAACTTTCATGTATAAAGTTTTCTCATTAGAGCTTCCTAGCAGATTCTATGAATTTTGCAAAGAAAAGTCATTTTCCCATATTTTCGTTAATTCGAGAAAATCAGTGGCCACCCGATCCATAGTCTCATGGACCACTAAGATCCAACGGTCTAGGATCCGTGCGCTGAACTTAGGATTAAAGTCACAAATGACTATTTTGTCCTTACCTTCCTTCATAGACGTCCGGGGCAGAAAAGTCTTTCCTCCTTTCATCTCCTACATTCGACGCTCTCCTGTTCTCGAACCAGGCCATGGGCGGGTCAACTCTGCCATTGACTCCCGGCTTTAGGCCTATTGGGAGTGGGGCAGTGACACGATCCCCTCCGTTGGGTTTCTCGGAACATGTAGGCATCATTGCCTTTTCCAGAGAGAGCTGGGAGGTGGAGATAGGGGTCAACTTTATTGGCGTCGAACCAGCGACTCCGGTGGCCTAAACAGCATGACTAGATGGAGGGATTAGCTAGATTGGAGTCGCGGGGACTCCTAACGGTATCATGAGAGGGTTCCTGGCCCTCAAAACTACAGGCCTGAGTATATATATATATATACTCATAGGGATGCCCCTCGTGAAACAAATACAGCAGCAAAAAGGGGAAAATCCCCTTCCTCTCCAGAAAAGCGGAAAACTGGATATATTTCGGTCCGTTTTTGTCTCCCAAAACAATGGGATAGGTCCCACGAGCAGCTGTGGTTTATTGAGAAAGAGGAAGGTTGGTCGAGATCCGAGTTACTGTTCTCCTGGTTTCCTCTTTTGATCTAAGGAAGAAGACGAGATAAGATCCGTCGATTCCCAATCAAACGGTCCTCAGTCTGCGCGAAAATAAATAGGAGCCAAGGCATTGTTTCCAGTCATAATATTATCCTCTACACTTTAGGAATAAATTTAAAAATTCATATCTCCCAATCCACTTATCCTTTTAATCCCAAATTTTAAGGGAAAATCCATAAGGACTTAAACTACTTATATTACAAGTTTGAAACCGAAATTCAAAAGGAATACCTCCTTTTTTTCATTTTCAAGTTAATGACTTAAAAGCACATATTTTCTCTCTCCTTCTTTCCTATTTTCTTTATTATGATTCCTTTTACCAATAGAAATTATTTGGACCCGAAATCTTATCCAATATGGATCCATTATCCCTATCATCACATATTTCTTACAATTTCATCATTATCTCATATTCCCTTCTTAACAAAGCAATATTTAATTTTCTCTTTCTACTTATCCATTGGGACTCATTGCACCCCAAGAAATCCTAAGATTTTGAAATTCCATTTTAAAGGATACTTATTATCCTTCTAGATGCATCTATATGTATTATTTCTCATTATCATGTTTATTTCTTATTAAAATATCTCTTTTTGAGGATTTCTCTTTATCTCTCTTTTATTTCCTTATTTGGAGTTCCTTTTAATATTAGGAACCTTTTGGATACGAAAATCCACCAAGATAACTCAATTATACCTTTTTCCACATGTTTTCCACATTTTACATTATTCTCGATTCTTTTCTAAATAAAGAAATACTTGATTGATCTTTTCTTTTATTTTTGCATTATCTTTGCAACTTTGGACTCCTTGGAACCCAAGGAACCCATGTGGCACGAAATCCACCTTTGGATTAAGTTCTTTACCTTTTAGAGGTTTCCACATCTTTCTTATCTCAAGTTCTCAATAATTCATTAATTAATTGAATTTCCTTGTTATTGGGCCCAATAGCCAACAAAGCCCACAAAGCAATCACCAAGGCTATTGTAACGAAATTCATGCATTCAATCATTATTTGTTCATTTATCTTTAATATGAGAAATTACATTTCTCAGCAAATGAACCCAAAATTGGGGTTATAACATCCTTCCCCTCTTATAGGAATTTTGCCCTCAAAATTCCATCAAGCAAACAAAAAAAACATGATAAGCCTTTCATATGTCCATCATGGCTCCCACGTGGCTTCACCCTTTCCATGGTGCTTCCCAAGAACCTTCATCATCTCATATTCTTCCATCTTAGCTCTTTCTTACCTTGGTATATCGTACCCTTATAGGTGACTCAAGACATTTCAGCCTCTCAAAAGCTAAATAGGTTCAAGGCTCATCACATGGCTTGGGTACCTCACATAGTGCTCTAGATCAGACTCATGGAACACATTGATTCATCAAGTTATCCTGAGGGGCAAGGCTAGACATAACCATCTCCACCAATCCATCTCAAATGGACCCATATATCGGGGACTCAGCTTTCCCAGCTGTAGCTTAGAGGGGTCGGATTTTCTCATCACATATTCTCCCATAGCGAACTGCATGTCAGTCTGCTTTGCATCAGCTCGTGACTCAAGTCACCACTGGGCTCTCTCTCTCAGTCATTGCCCGACCAAAGCGACTTCATCTGCACACACTATGGTTCTTTTCTAACCTTCGCGAGGCCTCCTTCACCAACATCATCTTAATGAAGTGGTGACCGACACAACCTCTCTATAAGACTTCTTGCATCCTGATAAAGGCTATGGTGGTTTACATCACATCTTAAGAACTATTTCTATGTATCACCCTGAATGAGCACACATGCTCTCATCAGACCCTCTAGTCTGGATCATACTGTCCATTAGTATGGGGTGATAAATTGTACTATCATCGAGTTCTTCATGTATCTACTTCCACCTCATGGAAGTGAACCTTGGTCATACCCAAGAACTTTTGACTTCAAACATGGCGTGGTTGAACCATCTCTCATTCTTAAGTATTGCAACCGAATCTGTCCCTTGGCAGCATTCTTTCTTTCTCATGTCATCTAGGTAAGGTGATCTACCATAACCCATTTTGCATATTAACCTTCCTTGGTCTAGGGGAGACTCACCTCATCCATAGTGATGAACTCCCATTCCCTCTCAGGAACTCTTTATACTTTATATCCATGCACTGGGTTACTAGTGTTTGTCCTTCACCTCCTGACTTGCATGGCCACCTGCTACATGCAAATTTTGTTTCAACATTCAGAATGCTACCGTCACTTACTATCTTTGTAGTATCAAGGTATATCATGACCTCATGTATTGTTATGATTCCTCAAGCTTGATACCTCAGAAACCCTAAACCATTCTCAAAAGGGTTTTATTACCTTCCTATCCAAAGAAGTGTATCTGAGGTTCTATCAAGGACTAAACTGGCTACCCAAACATCCATTAACTAGTTCAACATATCTTATTACATCCGAGTGTTAGCCAAAACACATCTTCTTTCCAAACTTAGGGTTAGTCAAGCAACCTCAACTTCTTCTAGCTTCCAGCTAAACTAGGCAGCTATATCTCAACCTGAGCATTCATTACCACTTCTTATCCTTAGGTGTTAAGTAACACACACCTCCCTTTATTATACTTATCATCTCATCTCAAACTCTAAGTTCATCCTCAGGGTGATCAACCTTGGTTAACTTGTAAATTCCTCATAGCTCTTGATAAAACATCCTCATAAGATGACTACCCTATTCCTCTTAGTATTTGTAAACCATCCATGTATCATCCACTTCACAAGGGTATGTTATCACCTCTATCCTTATACCTTGAAGCAACACTCCAACTTACATCATCTTTATCCTTTGTGTAAGGCATGCGTACTATCCTATCTCTCACCCCCATAACAAGAAGAAATAAGCATTTGGGGCCGTCCAAATACAGAGTTCTTCCCATTCCAAGGGTAGAGATGGTACAACCCACCTTTCCAGTACACCTTCAAATCTAAGTTGAAACGTGCAACTCATGTCTCCACATCACAAACATCATGATATCAAAAATTACTTTCATGGAAAACTGGTCTCTAACCTACTGGGGTTTACACACAATCCTTGGTCGTCTCTTCTGGGTCTATAGGGTGCCGACACTTTTGAGGTCATCCCTCTTCCCTCATGCATCAGAGAGTGCCCTACTCATCTGCCCTTTGGGTCCCATGAGTTCATGAAGGTGATCAATCTCCTAACCCATGGTCCTCAGACAATGATAGTTGTTACCTCCCGACCCTATGGTCATGTGCAACCTGGGAATTAGGCAACTCCTTCTTCCATCGGTCCTATCCCTACCTGACCCTAGGATAGACTCAGGATTCTATTATAGTACATGTTCAAGTTAGAACCTTACCCAATCCTTCATCATCTCTTCCTGCACTCATGATTGACTTTCATCCCTTCATAGGGGTCATGGCAACCTGCCTACCTTGGTCAGGCCCCATATCGGTTACCTCCATGGTAAAACATCCACATGCACTATAGAGATGGTTATGTATGGGTCTATAGGTTCATCCTCATGCCATGTACTTTTCACTTAGCTTCACACGATCCTCTGAAACCTCTCTAGGTTACCTCAAAACCAACAAAACTGGTGTACACCCTACCAACGGGTCCATCTCCCAGTATGGGAGGAAACTACACCTGGATAACAAAGGTCACAAGCGTCCTTATGTTTAGGGTCTACTTTCACATGAGCATGCTTAACTCAGCAGCTGCTAAGGCACACCTATTGAACAATGATAGGTCATACTTATTCTCATTCTCAACATTAGACCAACTTAGTTGTGAGGGGTTCGTCCAACACACCCTTACCTTAAGGGGTTTCCTTTCCTCTACGCATTAAGAGTACCCTGCTCGAAACTATAGAGACTCAAATTCACCATGAGCATTGGATACACTGCTTCCCCTCTTAGGCCTAGGAACCCTATGTTCACCTTTGGGTATCCAACTGTATGCTCAATCTCTTAACCACGAATCAAGCACGTCCAAGATATGTCATGTACTTCCATGATCCTTCTACTCGAGCAACACTTCGGAGTTGAGTCCTCTTCCAGGACAACCAACTAGGTATAAAGCCTCACAACTGGTTACTTAAACCTCCTCAGGGTTTAAGGCACTCTTTATCCCATCCAGCAGGTAGTCACTTATACCATGGGTACCATAAGGTTCCTCTAAAGGCAACCAAGATATCATCGGCCTTCAGGGATCAAACATAAGGCAACCACTATCATCCACTTAGGTCGCATCATCCCCAACTACCCACTATTCCTAAGCTTCCAATCCTCTTTCTTGAGTCCTTCTTTCTCTCTCTAAAGCTAACTCCACATCCAGCCATACTACTAGAGGTCCCTTCTCCATGAAGGATCAAGCTTCACTAGCATACCTCCACATGGGTGAAACCTATGCTTCAAACTTATGTTTGCTCAAGATCATTCATAACCCTTTATGCTTATTTCATAAGCCATCCATCATGATCTCTTAACCATGGTTTTATCAAGCTATGCCCCACTTGTCTAAGCCCATAGGGTAACTATAGGTTCTCCTTTATCCTCATCCATGAAGGAGCTATCCTTTGCTCTAGCACGCACGACCCTCTCCAGGGTTGGGTCACCTAAGGTACTAGGTCATTTACCCTCGTATGGCATCCCAAAGGCATGTCCAACCAGACACTCGATCTAACTCATCATGTCATCTCTATCTCTAACCTTCACTTAGGGTTAGGGTTAACATCATCCTCAAAGGATGTGTTAGGTATCTACTTTTGATGGAGGTCTATCCCTCCAAGACTAACCCTCTCTACTCGTCCTCCTGCCAAGGAGGTCTATCCTCAGGTCTCTCCTGAGGGCAATGACAACTCACGTCATATGACCTAAGCATGTATCTATTCCTTTACGCTTACTCTGTTAAGCTTATGTCCATGACGTCTTATTTACATGCTTTTTATTAATTTGGTGGAGGATTCCTTAATCCTTATCAACCTTACCCATATCTCAAGAGGGTGAGGAGAAGAGAGGAAACCCTAATCCTTAAGGTCCTTAACATAATTGGAGTTGAGAAGGGATGAACAAGATGAGAGAGTCCTAAAGGTATCTTATTTCGAGTCACATCCTAAGACATCGACCAGGCAGTCACACAATCTGGGAGTCCTCGTATTCTGACTAGCGGTGCGGAGGAAAATATTGCCAGCCCCTGGACGTGATCCTTTTCTAGACACCTCAGTCTTTCAGACAATCCTCTAATAACTCCCTCGGTTCAATGGAATTTGTAGAATTTAATAATTATTAAAGATTAAGTGAGGAACCTTCACTCTGATACCAATTGTAACGACCCCACCTTCCGGTAACCCCCAATTAAGGGAGACCTGAAGGTCAGAGTCGTTATTCTATTAATAGGATCAAAGGTTCGACAAATAATTAGTAATAATTAATAAACTTTACCAACTAACTGAAAACTGGTATAAAATAAAACTTTTCTTACCTTGGAAAAACTGGGATTTCTAAACTTCTATCCATGAAGATGTTAATCTAACTAATCCTCCTGTGTACATTATTTCTCATTTAATTCCACATATGTCACTTTACTGTTTGTTCTTTTCATTTGTACCTAAAACGCCGACAAACAAAATGTCGATCAGCAAGAAGCTGGTATGTGGGGAAAACAATAATTGTGAAACTATGTTAACAATGTAATTAACCAAATATCATTTAACATCCAAGATTATGTTTTAAGCAATACTACTCAATCCTTGCCTATCCCCTTTCTCTGTAATGTCCTTGCAGTGGACATGGATACCACCTCTCTCATATGGTAGATCCTTACCCCATGGCCTACCACACATGTAGCCAATACCTAGGGTTATGGAGTCGCATGGTCCTACCCAAAGGTAGACCAATCCCTGACTCATGATGACTTGATGGACCTACCCCATTGGTAGCCATTTACTAAGTCATTTAATGACCTGATGGACCTACCCCATTGGTAGCCATTTACTAGGTCAATCTATAAAGTTACAGAGGGGACTAGGATCTGAGCTAGTAGGCACATATCTTTAGGTGATAGTCATATTCACATTATAATTTGTAAGAATTAAATGCATCCAACAATTTAATTCAAGTCATCGATAAAACCTCGAAAAATCCTCGAGAATCTAAGTCAGGATATTCATAGGCGTAACCACATACCTTGTTAAGCAGATTGAATGCAGAAATAACTCAATCAATCAAGAAACCAAGTAAGTATGCACAGGTTGATCCTGAAAAGACATCCAATATATTCTATCATGGATCATGGTTTACAAATCTAATAGGTCGAATTGTTCCCTAGGGTTACTAGCCCTTTTTAAGGTTTTGACCATAATTAGGGTTTCAC
Source organism: Alisma plantago-aquatica (assembly GCA_963693085.1). NCBI lineage: Eukaryota > Viridiplantae > Streptophyta > Magnoliopsida > Alismatales > Alismataceae > Alisma > Alisma plantago-aquatica. Next base: position 767,798,784 of record OY856412.1, on the reverse strand, counting down.
CACTTTTACTTTATTTTTATCAAAATATTCATCAAACCCTAATGATCTCAGTTTGTTTCCCATTAAGATCTTAATATCAGATTTGGATCACAAAAACCCTAATTTTCGGATTACTATATCTTTTCTTCCCTTTTTCCCCACTTTAGGGTTTCTAAGGGTAATAATTACATTATTAGGTTTAAAACCCTAATTCTTGTAATTCCCTTTTCAAAATAGGTTAATATACATCTATATCACCAAAACAGTTAATAGTGCTCGAATTTATTCACTTACAAGATTAGATCTATTCTTTATCAACAATTAGGGTTTCTAACCACAAATTATTACTTTTTCCCTCAAAATAAAACACTTTCACAAAGGTGTACTGATTTAGGCTTCCAAACCATTTTTACTGCATTCCTCGTATTTTTCCAATCAACTTTCATGTATAAAGTTTTCTCATTAGAGCTTCCTAGCAGATTCTATGAATTTTTCAAAGAAATGTCATTTTCCCATATTTTCGTTAATTTGAGAAAATCAGTGGCCACCCGATCCATAGTCTCATGGACCACTAAGATCCAACGGTCTAGGATCCGTGCACTGAACTTAGGATTAAAGTCACAAATGACTATTTTGTCCTTACCTTCCTTCGTAGACGTCCGGGGCAGACAAGTCTTTCCTCCTTTCATCTCCTACCTTCGGCGCTCTCCTGTTCTCGAACCAGGCCATGGGCGGGTCAACTCCGCCGTTGAATCCCAACTTTAGGCCTCTTGGGAGTGGGGCAGCGACACGATCCCCCCTCTGTTGGGTCTCCCCGAACATGTAGGCATCATTGCCTTTGCCAGAGAGAGCTGGGAGGTGGAGATAGGGGTCAACTTTATTGGCGCCGAACCAGTGACTCCGGCGGCCTAAACAACATGACTAGATGGAGGGATTAGCTAGATTGGAGTCGCGAGGACTCCTAACGGTATCGTGAGAGGGTTCCTGGCCCTCAAAACTGCAGGCCTGAGTATATATATATATATATATATATATATATATATATATATATATATATATATATATATATATATATATATATATATATATATATATATATATATACTCATAGGGATGCCCCTCGTGAAACAAATACAACAGCCAAAAGGGGAAAATCCCCTTCCTCTCCAGAAAAGCGGAAAACTGGATATATTTCGGTCCGTTTTTGTCTCCCAAAAACAATGGGATAGGTCCCACGAGCAGCTATGGTTTATTGAGAAAGAGGAAGGTTGGTCGAGATCTGAGTTACTGTTCTCCTGGTTTCCTCTTTTGATCGAAGGAAGAAGATGAGATAGGATCCGTCGATTCCCAGTCAAATGGTCCTCAGTCTGTGCGAAAATAAATAGGAGCCAAGGCATTGTTTCCAGTCATAATATTATCCTCTACACTTTAGGAATAAATTGAAAAATTCATATCTCCCAATCCACTTATCCTTTGAATCCCAAATTTTAAGAAAAAATCCATAAGGACTTAAACTACTTATATTACAAGTTTGAAATCAAAATTCAAAAGGAATACCTCCTTTTTTCATTTTCAAGTTAATGACTTAAAAGCACATATTTTCTCTCTCCTTCTTTCCTATTTTCTTTATTATGATTCCTTTTGCCAATAGAAATTATTTGGACCCGAAATCTTATCCAATATGGATCCATTATCCCTATCATCACATATTTCTTGCAATTTCATCATTATATCATATTCCCTTCTTAACAAAGCAATATTTAATGTTCTCTTTCTACTTATCCATTAGGACTCATTGCACCCCAAGAAATCCTAAGATTTCGAAATTTCATTTTAAAGGATACTTATTATCCTTCTATATGCATCTATATGCATTATTTCTCATTATCATGTTTATTTCTTATTAAAATATCTCTTTTTGAGGATTTCTCTTTATCTCTCTTTTATTTCCTTATTTGGAGTTCCTTTTAATATTAGGAACCTTTTGGATACGAAAATCCACCAAGATAACTCAATTATACCTTTTTCCACATGTTTTCCACATTTTACATTATTCTCGATTCTTTTCTAAATAAAGAAATACTTGATTGATCTTTTCTTTTATTTTTGCATTATCTTTGCAACTTTGGACTCCTTGGAACCCAAGGAACCCATGTGGCACGAAATCCACCTTTGGATTAAGTTCTTTACCTTTTAGAGGTTTCCACATCTTTCTTATCTCAAGTTCTCAATAATTCATTAATTAATTCAATTTCCTTGTTATTGGGCCCAATAGCCAACAAAGCCCACAAAGCAATCACCAAGGCTATTGTAACGAAATTCATGCATTCAATCATTATTTGTTCATTTATCTTTAATATGAGAAATTACATTTCTCAGCAAATAAACCCAAAATTGGGGTTATAACAATATATATCATACATAGTAAATTGTTGTGGCTCTGATATCACTACTAGAAAATATGACATCGGATATGATAGCAGAAAAAAATACTACCATATTCCCCTTAACAGTAGATCATAACAATTAAGAATTTGGAAGGAAAGCTTGTAAGGCATATACTGTTGGGTTTTGTGGAGAAAACATGCGCGGCAGAAGCAACAAAATCCACACAACCCGAAACAGAATCTCGTCGACAACAACGTATTTGGAAGGAGTGTTTGCGGGATATACCTTATCGTGGAGCAAGTTCGGCGATGTCTCGCTGCACGACGGTGCAATGCTGCTGACCTATACGGACGAAACTTCTCTCCCGTTCGTTGTTACAGGAAGATCCGGCGGTGCTCCTGTGCAATGATGTGCGCCGCTCGTAAGGCGCACAGATGGTCGTCGATGTCCTCCGAACGCAGGCGTCTCAGTGTCTGCGTCTCTACATCATCCACGCGGATGGACTGGAACTCCACGTCACGCTTCCTAAGCCAGCGGGAAGGAGTTGTGTCTGTGCGGTGGCGTGCTAGTCTCGCGTTGCTCTCCTTTCGCTCCTAAGGACGGTGACGGTTAGGTTTACGTACGTGAGCGTAAACTAAAAGCATCTCTCGGTCTCTTATATAGATATCGGCCGTCAATCCTCCTTTAAATAGGATACGAAGGGAAGTAGGGTTTCCTAAACCCATCGGTAAACAGAAATGTTGCATTAATTAAATACTCGTGGATTAATTAGAATATTCTAGAATTCATTAATTAACCAAATAATCACATTAATTGATTAATAAATATCCAACTCCATACAATCGCTTGGGATGGCTCTATGGGCATATATACCAACAGACTCCCACTTTCACTTAGAGCTAGTCATTCCAATATTATTCTAATCCATTACATAAACACTTTAGTAATCAATGTGATTCGGAGCAATTCCAATCAAATCCACAATTATACTCCTATTCCAACACATCCTATGCGTGTGACCCGGTAGGATCCAAATTACGTTGGAAGTGATATCCATAATCATATTATGATTTCACAAGCAATGATTGGTATCTAGCAAGACTTCATTGCCACCTAAGTAATTGGAGAAGTTGGAGAACAACTTAACCTATCATTCATGACTGGTGTTACAGTGATTGTATATTTCCTTTGCCGCTGATATCCGGATTGAACTGGAGTCATGGAATTGTTATCCTTTTCAACGTTCAATCCATGTTCCTTGAACTAGAGCAGACTGTATGATATATATGTAAGCTTAATATCACATATTGACTCACATCAGCATGGCCATGCATTTCTCAGTCTCGCTTATCAAGTGGCCAAAATATCAAACTCCCGTAGGAAGGACAAATTCCATCTACATCACTCACAGTCATCCCCATGTGTCACAGTGCACCCAAGTACCATCTTTATGGCAATCCTTATTCAGGACCACGGTGGATGATGTCAAAGTACACTGAATGACATGTGATAAGTGTAGTGACTTCAGGTCTAAGAACCACAATCACCACCATCATTATGAGATGTGACTCTAACTACCAATCATGGTATCCATGTATCACTCTCAAGGTGGGTCTATCTGATATACTATTCTCTAACAAGTATCTATGTATTTGGTTTGATATCTCCATATCATGGATAATGAGATTCTTCCATCAACCAACGTACATTCTAATCTTGTGTGTTATTGATGTCTATGGATATTTCTACAATAACAACCGATTAGGGATAAAACAAGAATACATACTCTTAGCATACATATGATCTCACTATTTAGGTCATCAACCCAAAGACATATGTCATTGAGTATATTATTATATAGACATCTATAAGTTTTATGGTCATCTCACAATATCAAACACAAACATATAGATTGGAAACTTGCCTTTATTGATATGATCAATGTAGTATTACAAATTGTTTACATAGTATCCCATTACAATTATCGAATGATAGTCTCTATGGGCATACATACCAACAGATTCCCACTTGCACTTATACCCAATCACTCATGAATCTCAATCCAAGTGTTCAAGCATGTCCGTCATGTTTCTGCTGTGAAAGTGCTTTTGTGAGCGGGTCAGCCACATTGCTTTTTGTAGGTACTCTACAAATCTTCACATCTCCTCATTGTACGATCTCTCGTATGAGATGGAACCGCCGTAGAATATGTTTGGAACGTTGGTGCGATCTTGGTTCTTTAGCTTGTGCAATTGCTCCGTTGTTGTCGCAAAACAACTCAATTACATCACCAGTGCTTGGAACCACTCCAAGTTCAGAAATGAACTTCTTGATCCACACAACTTCCTTTACAGCATTAGATGCGGCAATATATTCTGCCTCTATTGTAGAATTTGTAACCGTCTCTTGCTTGGAACTCTTCCAGCTCACAACTCCATTGTTCAGGCAAAACACAAATCCAGATTGCGATCTGTAGTCATCTTTGTTAGTTTGGAAGCTAGCATCGGTGTAACCCTTTACCATGAGCTCTTACTCACCGCCGTATACTAAGAATTGATCCTTAGTCCTTCTCAAGTACTTTAGGATGTTCTTTACAGCTGTCCAGTGACATTCACCTGGATCTGACTGATACCGGCTCATCATGCTCAAAGCATACGACACATCAGGATGAGTACATAACATCGTGTACATGATAGATCCAATTGCTGATGCATATGGAATCTTACTCATGCGTGCCTATTCATCACATGAACTAGGACATTGAGCTTTAGAGATCATAACCCCATGGGACATGGGCAAGTTACCTCTCTTAGAACCCTCCATGCTAAACCTCTTTAGCACCTTGTCAATATATGTGCTCTGGCTTAGGCCTAGAAGCCTTCTAGATCTATCTCTATAGATCTTGATCCCTAGTATATAGGATGCTTCACCTAAATCCTTCATAGAGAAGGTCTTCCCTAGCCAACCTTTTACTGTATAAAGAGTAGGGTTGTCATTTCCCATCAATAGTATGTCATCCACATACAATATGAGAAATACGATTGTGCTCCCACTAACCCTTTTGTAAACACAAGGTTCATCTTCATTTTGACTAAAGCCAAACTTTTTGACTACTTCATCAAAATGTAGATTCCAACTCCGAGATGCTTGCTTCAATCCATAGATTGACCTTTGTAGCTTACAAACTTTATTGGCTTTATTTAGATCGATAAAACCCTTAGGTTGTGTCATGTACACATCCTTGAGTAAATTACCATTAAGGAATGTTGTTTTAACATCCATCTGCCAAATCTCATAGTCATAATAAGATGCAATGGTAAGCATGATCCTGATGGATTTAACCATGGCAACTGGTGAGAAGGTCTCGTCGTAATCAACACCTTGAATTTGACATAATCCTTTCGCAACCAATCTACCTTTATAGGTTTGAACATTTCCATCCATGTCAGTCTTCTTCTTGAAGACCCACTTGCACTCTATGGGTTTTACCCCTTCGAGTGGATCCACCAAGGTCCATACCTTGTTGGTGTACATGGATTCCATCTCAGATCTCATGGCTTCAGGCCATTTCTCAGATTTTGGTCCCTTAGTAGCTTCTAGATAGGAAGTTGGCTCATTTTCTATGCCCAATTCGTCACTGTCTTGAGTCACGAGAAATCCAAATCTCTTAGGCTCAAGTCGTGTCCTACTAGACCTACGAGATTCATGTGTTACATTTGGAACTTGAAATTCCACAACAATTTGTGAGTCTTCATGTTCCTTATGTACCTCCTCAGGTTCTCTGCTTTCTTGTTGGTCTCAAACTTCTTCGAGCTCTACATTCCTCCCACTAATTCCTTTGGAAATAAATTCCTTTTCAAGAAATACAGCAGTCCTAGCAACAAACACTTTGTTGTCAGTTGGTGTGTAGAAGTAGTATCCCCGAGTTTTCTTGGGGTATCCAACAAAATAGCATTTTTCTGATTTGGGTCCAAGCTTTTCAGGAAATTATTTCCTAACATAAGCTTCACATCCTCAAATCTGTAACATAGACAAATTGGGACGATTCCCATTCCATATCTCATATGGTGTCTTTTGAACCAATTTGGAGGGTACACGGTTAAGTGTAAACGCTGTAGTTTCAAGAGCATATCCCCATAACGATATTAGAAGTTCGTCTAAACTCATCATTGATCGTACCATGTCTAATAATGTACAATTCCTTCTTTCTGACACACCATTATGTTGTGGTGTACCAGCTGGAGTCCATTGTGATACAATACCACAGTCTCTCAGAAGGTCCTAAAACTCTTGGCTTAAGTATTCGCCACCTCGATCTGAGCGGAGTGCTTTAATACTCTTACCAAGTTGCTTCTCTACTTCATTCATGAAAGTCTTGAACATTTCAATAGTTTCTAACTTGTGTTTCATAAGATATACATAGCCATACCTACTGAGGTCATCAGTGAAGGTAATGAAGTATTGATAGCCTCCTCTAGCATTTGATCTAAAAGGTCCACATACATTAGTATGTATGAGCCCTAGCAGATCACTGGCTCTCTCACTATGTCCAATGAAAGGAGTCTTAGTCATCTTCCCAAATAAACATGCCTCACATGTCTCTAATGATTCAAAATTAAAAGAGTCTAGATAACCATTCTTATGGAGTCTAGATATGCACTTCTCATTTATGTGCCCAAGACGACAATGCCATACGAATGTTTTGTTTGAGTTGTCAAGTTTTAACCTTTTAGTATTTATGTTGTCTATGCTAGTCTCAAGTTCTAACAAGTAGATACCATAAGACATAGGGGGCATTGCCATAAAAGATCTCATCTTTAGATATAGAAATAATTCCATTCTTAATGTGAAATTCAAATCCACTCTTGTCCATACAAGATGTAGAAATAATATTTCTATTAATGGTAGGTACATAATAGCAATTCTCTAATTCTATTACAAGGCCCATAGGCAAATATAATATAATAACTCCAACTGTGGTGGAAGCAACTCTTGCTCCATTAGCAACTTACAACTCGACTTGGCCCTTTCGTAAAGGCTTACTTCTTATCAGATCCTGCATATTAGAACATATGTGAGATCCACATTCGGTATCCAGTACCCATGATGAAGAAGTATTTAAGTTTATCTCAATAACGTATATACCTGAAGTGGAGATCTCTATCCCCTGCTTCTTCTTCTTCAGTTCCTCCAGGTAGAGAGGACAGTTTCTTTTCTAATGTCTAGGCTGGTGACAATGGTGACAATTGCCTTCTTTGGAGATCCCACCTTTAGATTTGAGCGCAGATGACTTTGGCTTCTGCCCAGCTTTAGAACTTTTCTTAGCCTTGCCTTTGCCTTTTGACTTTCCCTTTGTCTTGCTGATCATCATCACAGACTTGGGCTTGTCTTTCTTCATTTAGATGATTTAGCTATCCTCAACATACCCAACAATTCTGACAATGACTTGTCAAATTATTCATGTTGTAGTTCATGACAAAATGACTATATGATTCAGGCAACGATTGTAGAATCACATCAGTGGCCAACTCTTAACCTAGAGGAAATCCCAGCTTGGATAGGCTTTCCACGTACCCAATCAAAGTGAGTATATGGGTGCCAACTGAGTCTCCCTCTTTCATCTTGCTTTTGAACAAAGCCTTTGAGACATCACATCTCTCCTGTCTTACTTAATGTTGATACATGTTCTTGAGATGTGTTACCATCTCCATGACATTCATGTTATCATGCTGCTGTTGCAACTCATAGTTCATTGAGCACAATATCAGGCATTTGACATCCACGACATCATCAAGGTGCTTCTTGTAAGCATCCTTTTCAGCCTTGGGCGCATTTACAGCGGGTTTCGCTGGCTCTGGTGTTTCAAGGACATAGAGCTTACGCTCATGTGTGAGAACAATTCTCAGCGTCCTAAACCAGTTTTGAAAGTTGGTTCTGGTGAGTTTTTCCTTCTCAACGGACCGATCGCAACAAGAAAGTGTGAGTGTTGTTTGCCATTTGATTGCTACAAAAGAAAAAATTTGCATTTAGTCCAAAACATTATGACTTGTAAAGATTTGATAAACAAGATTAATTAGGCCTTTAATTAATTATGCTCCCACTATTTTATTCAAATTGATAGCCCTCACTATGAACTCGGAAGATTTCAACGCACAACCTTCTAGTGAGCCAAGATCCAAAATAATTGGATCAATGCCCAACCAACGCCGACGTCAAAGACCAAATACTAAGGTAGGCAACTTTTGTCAATTGCATCATATGCAACTCTTAGATAGATGATCATGCACAACTCCTTGCCATGATGCATCTATGTGCCTCTAGGTACTTGATCCTATCAAGGTTCCCTAGTTAAGTCCAACCCATAAGCCAACACAATGAGTGTGCACCCCGCGGAGGCAGACCCACACACCCACCATCACACTTCCACGAGATAGACAATGTACCATGCGGAGGCGTGCCCACACATAGTCGATCAAGCTTTTCATGTGTGTTGCTTTGTGGAAGGCAACTAAAACTTAATATTATTAATTGAGGGGTTTTATTAATACATATACATATCCAAACACCACATACTTATAGTACGTATCATATTCTACTATATCCACAATCCCAAACGATATACATGCAATCATAAACACAAATACATCAGTTATGGCCATACTATTGTAATCCTTTGGAGCAACAAAGGATTACGGTCCACCTATGGTCTTATGCATCTCATGCAACACCTGTGAATCAACCTGTATGCATGTAATGATCAACATTACAATGAACAACTTCATGGATGCTTCGTGAGATTGGAACTTCAAGTTGTTTCTTGGAATTGGATCTTCTTGTTGCTTCTCCATGGACGCTCCTTGGAGTTGGATCTTCAGGTTGCTTCTTGGAATTAGATCTTCATGGTGCTTCTCCATGGTCACTCCTTGGAGTTGGATCTTCAAGTGGCCTCCTTACATCAAGTTTACAAAAACTAAAACTAATCATATCTCTATTACATCATATGAGTATAAATATAAAAGGAAAGAATTAATTACACTTTGAAATAAGAGATGAGGCTCGACATGCAAGCTGAATACTTTATACAAAGGATCCATATGTAACCATTATACATCCATAGAATTCACAAACAAACATATCCACAAGATCGACATCCACATTCATTCACAAAATTCATAAAAGGGGATACTAGGCCATAACCGTGCATGCATTCGCCACATAAAATAGATTTTAAAGGCGACATGTATGCTATCATAGGTATATCTACATATACGTATATACATATTAAAATTGCAGTACTTTTAATGCGGGACATTCCCCATTAAATAATTTTTTGACTCCCATACAGACTATGTGGGGTACACAAGGGCAACGCCCCGATCAGCGGGCGGGGGTCGAGGGGAGGTCGCCCCTCGCGGGGTCTCAGGGGCAGAGCCCCTGAAAGGTCTACGGAATTTTACTTCCATGCACTTAGGAAAATCAATATTTTCCATAGTCGACCCCATCCAAAATGTCAAAAATAGAAGCCTGCGGCGTGTGTGGAATTAGGTTTAGATTTGCACATTAGAAGTTTTAATTCGCATCGTATGCAACATAGAAAATAGTATACAGCGATTCGATCATATCGAAATGAATCCAAATATGCCGTAGATCGACGCTGCTCTGATACCACTGTTGGGTTTTGTGGAGAAAACATGTGTGGCGGAAGCAACAAAATCCACGCAACCCGAAACAAAATCTCGTCGACAACAACGTATTTGAAAGGAGTGTTTGCGGGATATACCTTATCGCGGAGCAAGTCCGATGATGTCCCATTGCACGACGGTGCAACACTAGTGACCTACACAGACGGAACTTCTCTCCCGTTCGCTGTTGCAGGAAGATCCGGTGGTGCTTCTGTGCAATGATGTGCGCCGCTCATAAGGTGCACAGATGGTCGTCGATGTCCTCCGAACACAGGCGTCTTAGCGTCTGCGTCTCTACTTCGTCCACACGGATGGACTGGAACTCCACGTCGTGCTTCCTAAGCCGGCGGGAAGGAGTTGTGTCTGTGCGGCGGCGTGCTAGCGGCACGTTGCTCTCTTTTCGCTCCTAAGGACGGTGACGGCTAGGTTTACGTATGTGAGCGTAAATTAAAAGCGTCTCTCAATCTCTTATATAGATATCAGCCGTCAATCCTCCTTTAAATAGGATACGAAGGGAAGTAGGGTTTCCTAAACCCATCGGTAAACAGAAACGTTGCGATAATTAAACACTCGTGGATTAATTAGAATATTCTGGAATTCATTATTTAACCAAATAATCACATTAATTGATTAATAAATATCCAACTCCATGCAATCGCTTGGGATGGCTCTATGGGAATATATACCAACATATACCTGGTCCTGGAGTAAGTATATCAACTTATTCTTGCAACAACATGTTTCTTCTTCAAGCAGCACTTGAGCAATTTCAGCAATGACCTCCTGGTGCAACACCACAGATGACTATTAATGGCATCCACTAGTGGGTGACAAAAGTCTTTCACCTCTACATAGTCCATGCCGACTGTTGGGAACTCCATGTTGTGCTACCAGAGCCAACAAAAAGGAGTTGTACCTTCAAACGTCAACCTGCTAGGGTTGATTCACTCTCGTGTTTTGTTTCTCCTTTGACATCCCTCCCTTTTATGGGTAGGTCTTGCTCATGCTCTCTAGTTACCACAATAAGAGAGGAAAAAGTTTGGGATGATGTATGAAAGCCTTAACTACTCCTCCATTTATAGGAGGGACAAGATCAGGGTTTTTAGATCAACTGGAAGTCAAAGAGAAGGATTCTCATAAATTTTCTGAAAGTTGTGAACCATAAACCGATCAGTTCACACCTGAACTGATCAGTTCACACATGAAACGATTGGTTCAACACTTGAACCTCTAAGTTCACTTACTTTACTATTTTGAATCACATTGACTTTTAATATTTTATTAATGCACACCATGATGTTAATATCAATCCTTGATCCAATCATATTGGTCACTGAATCGGGTGATCCAGATGATGAACCAGTCATTTCATTTTTTAAGCGGTCATTTTATTTTATGAAATAGTCATTTCACTTTTGAAATTGTTGTTTAATTTTTTGAAATGGTCATTTCATTTTTCCAGTTCAGTCAATGTACAACCAAGTTTGTTTAAATTGAATACCTAACCATTTTATCAATCAAGTTAAACCTTATTCATGAGTAAACTCCTATTTCAAGTGCATCCTATGTGTGTGACCCTATAGGTCCCAAATTATGGTCGCAGTGAAAGTCCATAACCAACTTATTACATCACGAGCAATGAGCGGTGTCTACCCAAGTAATTGGAAAGTTGGAAAACAACTTCAACCTACAATTTGTGATTAGTGTTATTGTGATTGTATAGTTCCTTTATATCTGATATCTAGATTGAACTTGCGGCATGGAATCGTCATCCACTTCAATATTCAATCCATGTTCCTTGAACTAGAGCAGATTGCTGAGATGCATGTGAGCTCACATATCACATATTGAGTCACATGAGTATGCCAATACATTTCTCAGTCTCACTATCAAGTGGCCTAGATATCAATCTCATGTAGGAGGGACAAATCCTATATACTTCACTCACACTCAATCCCCGTGTGTCACAATGCATCCGATCATCAGCTTTATGGAAACCCTTATTCAAGGTCACGTTGGATGATGTCAAAATACATCAAATGACATGAGATGAGTATAGTGACTTCATGTCTAAGAACTACAATCACCACTATCACTATGAGAGCTAATTATGACTACCATTCCATGATATCCATGTATCACTCTCAAGGTGGATTGGTCTGATACACTATTCTCTAACATGTAGCTATGTGATTGACTTGATATCACATATCATGACTAATAAGACTATGTCATCAGTCTACACACATTCCTAATCTTGTGTATTATTGTTGTTTATTTTTTTTCATAGTAATATCTGACTAGGGACATAATAAGAATGTATCACATAGTGATGATGTGAATCTGAAACCCTATTCGGTTAGAATGGGAAATCCTAACCCTAATAATGGAAAGGATGTATTTATCTTGCATTGCATGGTGATGTCATATATTGCTAGTGTTTTTATCATGAAGTGCTAACCACGTAGGAATCATGAGATGATGAGCATATCCAGGTATGAGCTATGATGTTCTATATGATACAAATTTAAATGGGCCTTGTGAGCCATGTTAAATACTTATACAACAAGTATAATGTTTATATGGTATGATATCTTAAAAGATAGTTATTGCCTAGTGAGAGGTGACAATATATTGAAATGGGCCTTGTGAGCCATGTGAAACACTTGTACAACAAGTATAATGAATACCTTAGTTTGAGGACCTAGAGGTAACCGTTATAATGGGAAGGATATATTTCTATTATATCACATAATGATGATGTGAATTTGAAACCCTATTCGGTTACAATGAGAAATCCTGACCCTAATAATGGGAAGGATGTATTTCTCTTATATTGTGATATAAGAGAGGGTTCAGATTTCCCATTCTAACCGAATAGGGTTTTAGATTCACATCATCACTATGTGATATAAGAGAAATGCATCCTTCCCATTATTAGGGTTTGGTTTCTCATGCTAACCGATTAGGGTTTCAAGTGCATACCATCACCCTTCATTAGGGTTAGGATATTTCCCTTTAACAAATTAAAGATTCAAGATCATATTATCAAGAATCAAACCCTAATTCATTGCTCCACACATCTAGGAGCATACATTGATGTCATAAGTATTCAATCATATTTATTTATTCTCATCATTTATCATTAAATGATTATCAACACAAAGTATGAGTTTCTCACTCATCCTCACTAGGATATTGATTTCATCATACTTTATTAATTTGGCTTAATCCTTTCTCAAGGTATGTTAGCCTACACTTATCAAAGTGCATTAAACTCATTACATCTTAATGTAACAATTGACATGACACACTTCATGTGTTACTCATCCAAGTATATTGGATTTGAGGTGCTGGTTGTGATATTTATCATGCCTTGGTGTATCACTTCCCTCATCACTTTTAACTTACTTAAGTTCATCAACTTATCTTGTATTAGGGTATTTTCCATCCTAATACTTTATGCACTAACTCATCACATGTATCATGTAGTGTATTGGCCATAAGTCACACACTTGAATTACCCAACTATCATCAAGTGATATGGACCCATCTCAGGTTAAGGCATTGTTGATATAGCGTTGACCATTATCAACCACTTTAGATGTTTCACCTATCAAGTTATTAGCCACACCATTACTTGGCGTTAAACTCATCACTCCTAAGAGTGTTTTTCCCTCACCTTTACAAGGTGTATTGGGTTGAATCATGTATGTCAAGTTGAACACATGCATTGGGTTAGGTGTATATTAGGCTAGGCCTCATCATATCCCTCATACCCTTACCCATTAAGGTATCAACCTTACCAATCATATGGTGTATCACCTTCACCACACATGGTGTAACATCCTCACCTCACTTGAAGATATTGGCCACACCATACTTTAGTGTATTGGCCATCACATGTTCTAGGGTATTAACCACCTTACCACTTTTGTCATCTAGTGTACTGGGATACCCATCATATCATTTTAGAGGTGTGTGCTCAACACCATATCATGCAAGAGGTGTATGCTTACTTACCATATCAGGCAAAGAGGTGTGTGTATGCTTCACACCATATCGCTCAAAGAGGTGTGTGTGCTTCACACCATATCGGGAAAAGAGGTGTGTGTGTGTGCTTCACACCATATCAGGCAAAGAGGTGTGTGTGTGCTTCACACCATATCGGGAAAAGAGGTGTGTGTGTGCTTCACACCATATCGGGCAAAGAGGTGTGTATATGCTTCACACCATATTGGGCAAAGAGGTGTGTGCTTGACACCATATCGTGCATGGGGTCTTTGCTTGACCTCATATAGTGCAAGAGGTGTATGGTTGACACCATATCGTGCATAGGGTGTATACTTCATCACCATATTATTCAAGGAAGTATAAACTCATATCCATATCATTTTAGTGGTGTATGTGCATCACCATATCAGGTTAGAGGTGCTTGCTTGTGTGCTTGAACCCGATATCACTTTGTAAGGTGATACCATCATATTCAAGATCTAGACCTTCGTTCTACTTGTTCTAGTACATGGATAACAGGTCTAAGAAACTATTCGAACTCATAAATATATCAAGTATTCAATAAAATCTCAGAATTGAAAGTAGATAATCAAATATAGCAAGAAATATGGTGAGTAATAACATGTTTGGGTTCAAGTTATATAACCCGCCTTAAGAACAACTTCAAAGCTCCAAGATCCAAAGCTCCACGTTCCCAAGGTAGGAGATGAACTATAACAGGTTCAAGAATAGTTCAAAACTCCTCTATATGCAAATAATCACCATAGATAAGAACTTGGTGAAGACGAAAAGAAAGGAAAGAATTACAATCGAGATCCATGCTTGAACCAAGGTTGAAGATGACCATGGCTTCACCTAAGATTAATGGCTCAAGGTCCTGCTTGCTCCTTGCTTCATATAAAAATATAAAAGGGAAATAGAGTGATAGGGGTCTAAAAGATTCACTAGTAGGTGAAAGGGAGGGTATATATCCTTGAGGTTTATGGGATAAAGTGTAAGAGGTGTCATCTTCTTACTTCTACTAGGTGCCACATGGCCATGCATGGATTGACACATGTACTTGCATGAATTTCTTGCCATGCAAAATAAAAACTTTAGGATAATGCAAGGGATAAGGGTCAGCCCCCTTTGGTTATCTTCTAGGGAAAGCCACTTCCACTCACATTATTATTATATTCACAATTCAATACAACCTTTCCAAAGGAAAGTTGCAAGCCGATATATATTGCTTTATTGAGGTCCTTAGCTCGTTTTTGCAAAGTCAAAGAGCTAAAAACGATATGGGGGCCTCCTCTTTGGCTCCTTGGCCGATAGGGACTCCCATTTAACACTACAACCTGATACACTCAATACAAGCTCAAATTAGGGTTTCCATTACACAACCCTTCTTGGTCTTTTCATCACTAAGGATACTACCACTAAAAATGATTCAAACATGGTGTATACTTATTTATATCTCCTATAAATGATACATAGAGGAAATAGGAACACTCTAGAGGTGGTAATTTGCATATCAACCCTACATTTTGGGTAAATTACAATTTGCACCAAAAATGGTATACAAGGCACTAACATTATTTAAATAAAATCAAACTTGGAATTTAGACTTTCCACAAGCCACCACCTAGCATCATTCTATCTCTTATGATTCTAAAGAAATTAAGGCACGTTCAACATATGAAATTTTGCAATATAACCCCTCATCTTGGGTAAATTGCACTTTGGTCTAAAATAAAGGAACATTGCTCAAACAACATTCAATCAGGACCAAAATTGAACCATAAGTGTGTCACATGATAAAAAAACACCTTAGAGGATTATATTAAAGTTATAAGCAACTTACTTAGCAAAACAAATTGGGTTATCCCTAAACCCAGGTTAGGGATGTTACAAAATGCATATACTCTTATCATACATACTATCTCATTGTTCAGGTCCTCAAGCTGAAAACATACGTTATCGAGTAACAAGATTCATTAGATATATACTATGTAAGTGTCATCCTCTCATGATTAAGACAAGCATAATAGAAGGAATTACCTTTATCATTATCAAACCAAGTATATAATGCCCTATTATAATCATCATATGATTGGCTCTCTGGGTATCTATACCAACAATGAATAGGTAGGACATCGATCTGTCATTGAAGGCCCCTAAAAAAAGGACCTCCACAAACTACAATGTCATTAATAGACCTTCACATATCTCTATCAAACAAAGTAGCAACCCCCTTCATGTATAAAAATTGACATGTACATAAGCCAAACATCAACTTGGCAATACCCATACAAGAACGAAGCAAAAGAAGCTCACTCTATGGATCATCCAACTGTGAAAGAAGATGCATCATCTCAATAGCCTTTGTAGCCCTCTTTGTGGCTAAACTATTAATAAAGTTTCAGTGTCTACTCACAACTCCTCCAAGTAACTTCACTCCCAAAAACAGTCTCCCAATGTCAACAAAGAATAACCCTTTGTGATGCTTCCTACCATGACACGTGGGACAAAAAGTTCAATTTTATGAATGTTTAAAATAAGACCCTAACCTAGGCTAATCCGCTAAATGACATGAAGTACTATGACCACCTCTTTCGTGTCTCCAATAATGGTCTCGTAATCAAGATACCAAGCATGGAGGAGAAGCTTATAGTTGCCTCTAATATCATATATAAGTGGATGTAGGATAAGGGTGAAAAGAAGTGACCCTATATGGTCTCTCTTTTACACTGCAATGACTAACCAGATATGTCCATCCCTGATGTACAACCTTGCTTGCTGGTTGACCACACAAAAACCCTACTCATAAAGAAATATATGGGTATCTCATGCTCACGTCAAATGTTGGATGGATCCATGATTGGTTAGAAATACTCTAACAAACATCAAACTCAACATTAGAAATACTCTTACAGATACGAAACTCAACATCAATATACATGCTAGCATATTAAACATATGTACTTAAAACGTTTTCCAATTACATTCCTTTAGAAGGCAAAAAAATAGGATATTTTTTTACCTTTAATTCTATGACCCTAACATTACTACCATCCTAAACCACTTAATCATCACAAACACAAGTATTGAAATAATGTGGAGATGATGAATTCATTACACCTTCAAACTTACATTATTTCCACAAAAGTTCTAGAATCACTTCTATCTAGGATAAGAAACTATGGAATATCACTTGTCCACCCAAAAAAATCACATTCTTATTTGACTTATAGAACATAAAAGAATCTTGATAGGAGAAAAGTGAAAAAGAATAAGAATAACTAGGTTCCACCATATGTCTACGCGCAATCCTATTTTGATAATGCTTCACATCTATGCTTCACTTGTAAACTTAAAGAGCAATCCATAATTACTTCATCAACATTACCCAAAGTTCCTTAAACCTACACATAGAAACTATCCATGAGGAGTGACTGGCACCATGCCATGTCAGCTTTGACATATGCCCCCTATCGTCTCCAAGTGGAGTGGAGTGGTGGATTAGGACCAAAGCACGACTATAGCCAACAAAGTACAAGGTTTACTAAACTTCAGGATTACTACAAGAAATATTCAATTTTTACTGGATGTATTAAATTTTGGACATAACCGCGAGTAGTAAGAAATATTTTTAATGCTGAAACTCAACATCAACATACATTTTATTAATAAAAACACTTCTACTGGAAAGGTTTTTCAATTTAATCTTCTCCACAAAATTGAACAACTTCAAAAGATTCATATACCCTCACTCCTCTATCCTTGACATTACTACCATCCAAAATTATTTAACGATCACAATCAAATATACTAAAATACTCACAATATGGGAATGCAATACACCTCCAAAATTGCATGTATTTTCTACAAAATCTTGATTCACTTCTATCTACAATAAGAGATTATGAAACATCAGATGCCCAACGAAGATTCATGTTCATATTTGGCTTCTTAGACACATATTTTAATTTGAGAAAAATGGGAAAAACAAGACATCGAGGTCCTACCATATGTCTATATACCAATCTTTGTTTGATTGTATTGAACATCTCTTCTTGATATGTAAACTGGGGTACACAATATGGAATAACTTCTTATACATTACCCAAAGTTCCATAGAATCATGCATATAAATAATGTGTGAATAAAAAACATAGCCATGATAAACTTATACAATGAATCATCCATCTTCACTTGTTATATATATATATATATATATATATATATATATATATATATATATATATATATATATATATATATATATATATATATATATATAGTCAGGCTAGTGTACATTCGAGTGTACCAGAGGCACCATACACCTTGGTCATTTTTAAAGATGCAATAACTTTTTGAAAATAAAAACCATTGATCTTATTAAATATCTTAAGAACATACTATATACTAAATTTCAGCTCATTTGGACACTTTTGGGTCATGCATCTAAAAGAGGCAAAAATCATGCATTTTAAATTTGTTTTGTGCATCGATTTTGTTGTCCTTGTATAAGTGACTTACACTCATCCAAATGAGCTCAAATTTTGTATGTAGCCTATTAATATTGTAACCATGAAGATCAATGGATTAGATTTTGGAAAAACATGGTCTAGATAGGCAAACACTATTGGGGTATACATCATGATCTGTACACTCGAGTGTATTCTAGTCTGACTATATATATATATATATAGGTGTATATAGAGATAAAGAAATAAGAGAATTTTTGAAAATAAAGCAACTCTATTATTTTTATTTACAACGACATCACTAACTCCTATCATGGTATTATTTCATATCTCAGTTGATGTATGTACGCTGATCATAGCTCCAGACCATAAAATCTCACTTCTTGGACAGATTTAGGAAGAAGGTATATGCCACAATTGCTACACATTAGAGAAGATTCTAGAGAAAAATGAAGAAGAGTAGACCCATCTACCACTCTACAATACTACATCTTCTCATGATAAAACTCTCTTGTTTTCAAACTAGGTATCCTATTTACATTTTAGCATAGACGCTTGTTATGGGGTGCCTCCCTCTTCATATGAACTTTGATCAGTAGATCTGTCTATCTCTTGATTCATATATGTTTACGATACTTATTGTGCTTAAACACATATCAAGATGTAATATTTTCTCCCCCTGTTATGTTATCTGAGTTGATGATAGCAAAATTGGTCACATTTCTTAGATCATTAATATTGAACTTTTATTAATAAGCCAACATGCTTCAATCACATGTGGTAGTTGAAACGAACATCATCAAACTGACAAACAAATAATTATAATTAAGCAAAATTAAACATAAACAATAGATTAATAAAATCACTAAAAATTAAAACAATTTTGCAAGGAGATCCTTATCCAGAAAACTTTTACTGAAAGATCCAAAACTCATACATATCATGATTTACATTGTACAACATTGTTTCATCTCATCTCGAGGACATTACATAATAGTTGTTCTATCAAAACACATACTGGAGCAACATAAAATCTCGACGCATTTAAGCCAAAATCTTAGATCATTCATGAAACCAATACGTACTAACTCCAAGGACATGAGAGTACAGAGACAGAGACAACACACATGACTTCTATCTATAAGACATGACAGACAGTACACTCAACTTGAGCTGTCACTGCTGCCTCGGTTGTTGTTCCTCCTCTGCAAAAAGATCTTAGCCACCTCATGCATGCCCACCTAAAAACATGTGGATCCCACAGGGTGAGACAATTATCCCAAAGAGTGATATAATTCTCAACCGACCATATTATTATCATAGATTAAACATTTATAAACTAAGCATAGGTTCTTTTTATATTAACAGACAGGATAAATCACTATATGAAAATAATGAAGTAATCTCCTTTCTTAAGGAGAACATTGCAACTACCTATGGTTGAGTTATAAATCATCTATCTGCTTTGCAAGGAAAGTAAATAAACATAAATATCATCTATCAACTAAGATGTATAACTAAATTGCGCATCAAACAATATTTCTCATATTCGATCCTTAAGCAGATATGCTACACGACTGATTACATTCTTCAATCACACTTATGCCCTAATCATATGCAGTGTACTCTACATATGAAGAATCGTAACGAAATACGATCTCACCGTATAAGACTTAGCTGACACACCCGGATGCTAAGCCTGACTACATCACTGGTCTGCAGCAGGAAAATAGCTCTATGGCCTCAGCACACATATGGGTCGTAAAACTAGACTCCTCTAACCTGCACACACAGGCAGAGAGTCAAGCCACCTATTGGCTTTTTTGTACTCTATGCCACCAGGATCTCTGGTTGATGTTGGCCACTACATAATGTATTTTTAAGGAGACTTCTACTAGGGCTTCATCCCTCGTACCACCTGTTAGTATGATCTGACCCCCATATACTGGACACTTCCAGGGTTAGGTCGTTTCATCCCTACGATGCAGACCTCTCATAGAGAATCTACGGTATTTAGGGCTACTATTATTACTATAAATTTGATTATATCTTTCTCTTAGACTGAACTCTTTTAACTCTATATATTAATGACTACTCGGACTATTGAATTGAATTCACTGATGATAATGAACTAAATGCTTAACATATTGTTTACCCCTTTCTTAGGGTTTCTCCTTACTCATGCACATATAACACTTCTCATGTATTCAAACATATATCATGTCTACTAATATAAATATTCTCATTCTAGCATAACAACATATGCATTTCATGACAAGTATTTGAGTTAGAAAATCTGAATCTCATTAACAAAGCATATATGCATATAAGATAATATTCAGATAAAATCCCACAATATCACATGAATCATTTCAATGAGCCATTTACTACTAAATCAGATATGTATACTTGTAAAAGCATACTAGATTGAGTTTCTATCCTTGATTACTTGCTATTCACAGGATATGTATTGTGAAAATCAGAAACTGTATTTATCCATATATCAAATCAAGAGATCAAACATGTAGAATTATATGTACTAGGAGAATAAGTAAGATCATATAAACATTAATCTGAATTTCAGCCACACAATATCGGGCAAAGAGGTGTGTGCTTGCTCACCATATCACTTTAGGGGTGTATGTGTGCTTCACACCATATCGGGCAAAGAGGTGTGTGTGTACTTCACACCATGTCGGGAAAAGAGGTGTGTGTGTGCTTCACACCATGTCAGGCAAAGAGGTGTGTGTGCGCTTCACACCATATCGGTCAAAGAGGTGTGTGTGTGCTTCACACTATATCAAGCAAAGAGGTGTGTGTGCTTCACACCATATCGGGCAAAGAGGTGTGTGCTTAGCCCAATATCATTTTTGAGGTGTATTCTTGACCTCATATCATGAAAGAGGTGTATACTACACCACCATATCGTGCAATAAAGTATTAAATAATATCCATATCATTTTAGTGAAGTAGGTGCATCACCATATCGGGTTAGAGGTGCTTGCTTGTGTGCTTGATCCCGATATCACTTTATAAGGTGATACCATCTTCTTCAAGCTCTAGACCTTCATTCTAACTGTTATAGTTCATGGAAACAGGTCTAAGAAACTAATAGAACTCATAATGTCATCAACTATTTCAAAAAAGTTCAGAATTAAAAGTAGACCATTAAGTATAGCAATTTAGGTGATGAATAATAACATGATAGAGTTCAAGTTATATAACCTGCCTTAAGAATAACTTCAAAGCTCCAAGCTCCAAAGCTCCACGTTCCTAAGGTTGAATATGACTTATAAAAAGTCCAAGTCTCGTTCACAACTCCTTCATATACAAGGAATAACCATGGATAAGCAATTAGTGAAGAAGAAAAGAAAGGAAGATCATAACCCTAAAATCATGCTTCAATCCAAAGTTGAAGATGATCATGGCCTCACCTTAGGGTTAAGTATTGAGTTCCTTCTTGCTCCTTAGCACCTTTTCACGATACCACACTACCCTTGCACGATATGACATCACTTGTTGCCAATATCCCCCTCACTTGTGGCCAAAACACTCCACTTGGCCGATATCGACTTGCTATGGCTGATATCAACATGCTATGGCCGATATTACTTGCTATGGATGATACCCAATGCCTATGCACGATACCACATCACCTATGAACGACAAAAAGGCTCCATTCACGATATCTAAGAGCAAGGAGGTGGTAGGATTCGAAAATTTTCACTTAGGTGTGAAAGGAAGGGTATATATATCTTGAGGTTCATGAAAAAGTGTGTAAATGAGGTGTCATCAATTTGAGATACTAGGTGCCACGTGTCCATGCATGGGTGAAACGTGTACATGCATGCATTAAAATTTATTTTTACATGAAAAAAACTTGAGGATAATCTAGGGATGAAATTTCGTCAATTACTTATCTCTTTGAAGAAAATATATCAACAAAATCACCACTTAATTCATAACCTGATACAACTTTTCTAAGGAAGTTGTAAACCGATATCCTTCACCTCCTTGAGGTGCTTTGCACGTCATGTCCTTTGAAAAGAGTCTAAAAACCTATATGAGGCTCCTCATATGGCTCCTTCACTGATAGTCACTCATATATAAGCTTTTCAACTTGATACAACTCAAGTTAAGGTTTCATATTCAACCCCTTTCTTGGTCATTTCATCACCAAGATTACCATCACTCATAATTGATTCAAGCATGGTGTATCCTTCTTTCTCTCTCCTCTAAATGATACATAGAGGAATTAGTAACAATCTAGAGGTGATAATTTGCATATCAACCCCACATTTTGGGTAAATTACAATTTGTACCAAAATTGGTGCACAAGGTACTAGCATTATTCAAACAAGTTCAAACTTGGAATTTAGGCCTTCCACAAGACACCAATTAGCATCATTATCTCTCTTATGATGCTAAGGAACTTAATGCACATTCAACATGTGACATATTGCAATATAACCACTCATCTTGGGTAAATTGCACTTTGGTCCAAAACAAAGGAACATTGCTCAAACATCATTCAATCAGGACCAAACTTGGAACATACGTGTGTCACGTGATAACAAAACACCTTAGAGGATTATATTAAATTTCTAAACAACTTACTTAGCCAAAACAAACAAGGTTACCTCATAGCCCAGGTCAGGGTCATTACAGTAGTCCTCAAGCCCAAATAGAAAGTACAGATGCAAGAAGTTTTGCATGCGATGGGCCCAACTCGAAACTATTTGGTGGATTGGAGTTGGTTGGGGGACCCAATCCATTTTTGTCATTATACAAGCATTCAATAACAATGTTGTTACCACTGATGTACCTATGAAGCTATCAAGAAATGCATTCAATATGACTAATTATGTTGATTACTCTCATATTATGTTTTTAGGAGTAAAAATAGTTGAGAGGGTTGAGAGAATCAATTTCAAAGAAACTTTTTTTGAATTTGAGCTCCTTTGCAATTTTTTTGAATTCATTAAGTTGCTTATCAACACCCTTGTGCATTGATATTCATGGTGGTCGACAACCTACCAACATCTTGGAGCATTCATTTCTTGGCTATGAAAGGTCATTTACTTTTATTTGTTGTTAGTAGTTCTATAATGGAGCAATATAATGGTAAGTATTTTATTTTATTTGGATAATTTATTTTCATCAAATGTTGCTTATTCATCAGTCTTCTTGTTTATTCTCTGGTCTATAGCTATAGAATTGGAGTTTTGTAGTGATTGCAAAGAATTTTACACGGAAGATGAGGAATTTCATTATGAATGTAATAATGTGAAGAAGGTAATGCATAAGAACTTGATGATTCAGATTGTAAAGAAAAAGAACCTGACAAATCTGAAGAAGAACTTGAGGATAAACAAGAAAATGAAGGCACCCAAGATGAACTTCCACTTTTCTAGGGTTAGCATTACATGATAATGGTGTTTAGTAATACTATAGTTCTATCTTTGATTAAAGCATGAATGTGAAAAACTTACAAACATCATGAATATATATATATATATATATATATATATATATAATTAATTAAAGGGATTACATGCATTACAAATCAAGTGACCTTGGAAATTAATAGGCTTCAATTCAACACTATCATGTGTTCTTTTTGTTAAAGTGGGCGCCAAATGACGTGAAATAGGTGGAGATCTACATTAATAGGTGAAAATATTCATAACAATGCAAAAAAAAGGTGTATCAAATACAGGCAAAGTGCAATACAACCAAACATAGGTGTGGCGCCAGTAATACCATGCCTTTGATAACACTAGGAACAAGGTCAACATCAACAAGTGTCGTTATTAGAAAGTAGGTGCCATTTCACATGAAATAGGTCTTGATGTTGCAATTACTACAAATACATTTGAGTAAACAATGGATGTGTAAAATTGACAAACAACATAATATATGTATAGATAGTATACAAGAACTAAAAGAAATTAGGTGCCTTACAACTCCACTAATAGTCTCCAAATCAACTCTATCGTGCATTTTTATTGTTAAAGTAGGTGCCAAATCATGTGAAATAGGTAATGATTTCACATTAACACATATTCATAAAAGATGCAAAAAGTTAATACAATCAAGGGAAAGTACATTAAAACCAAACATAAGTTGTGTCATTATTATAAAGCATGTGACATGTCACTTGAGATAGGTGTTGATGTTGTGGTTACCACAAATAGGCATTACAATGTATGAATGAGACATTAATTGTATATTTTGAGGTGTCAGTATCAAATATATGATGAATGCAGTTTTCTTATGTTGTAGATCAGAGAAACCCTTGTGATGGAATGATGTTTTATACTATTGAAGAATTAAAGAATTTTACAAAAATTGTAGAACATTAAATGGGTTTGGCATCAGGTTCAGGAAAGAATAAGAAAGGATGCAACTTGTTTGTCAAAAACAAGGTCTACCAAATAGTAGTGTTGCTAATGATTCATTATGTCAAATATCTAGTGCTAGGGATAATTGTTTGGCTCACCTAGTTGTTCATCTCAAGGATGGATCTTTTATTATTGATATTTTCTAGCAAACATAATCATGTGAAGCTTTGAGATGGTCATTTAATGTTCTTACCCTCATTGAAAAGTGTCATTGGTGCAATAAAACATGCCAGATACTAACACTATGGTAGGTATTTTGACATCATAATCAACATATGCACTTGTTCTTAAAGTTGACATTATATCAAATCTAAAATCCATTGATAAGGATGCATGCAATCTCTTAAAATGCACAAGAAGATTAAATCTTAAGAAGGGGGATGCAATGTCAATGCAAGAGTACTTCACTAAGATGTAGATCCAAAATTATTTCTACGTAATGGATCATTACGAGGTTAGTGTTGAATTTTTTTTAGGATGATTCAAGAGCATGATCTACATATAAATACCTTGGAGATGTTGTATCTTTTGACATCACCTACCTCACCAACAAATACAAAATGCTAATTACACCTTTTGTTGGATTCCATCAACATGGGCGAACAATTATTCTTAGACATGGACTTCTATGTGAGGAGACTATGAAATTTTTTGTATGGTTGTTTAAGACATGATTTTGTGCATGTGAGTGTACATCTGAAAGGTAAGCACATGATATTGTCAATGCCATCACTTGAGTTTTTCCTAATATTAGGCATAGGTTATGCTTGTGGCATATCTTGAACAAGCTAACAGAAAGTTTGAGAACTCAAAAGATGTCTGCAAAGCTTTAAAATCGAATGTGGATGACTCAATCACTACTTTAGATTTTGAACACACATGGTCTCACTTCATAAGTTTGTAAATTTTCATGAAAATAGATGGATTCTACATATGTATCATATCCATAAAATGTGGGTACCATGTTTCATGAAAACAACATTTTTGCCAGAATGTCTACATAAAAAAGGAGAGAATCCATAAATGCATTTTCAATGGAAACTTGAAAAAAAATGATGACATTGCAAAAGTTTGTTCAACAATTTGAATTTACATTTGACGTGAAATACATGAAGGAAGATGAAGTGGAGTTTTGATATATTCACAAAAAGCTAGTATTGAGGAGAAAATTTGAGATAAAAGATAGTTCATTGATTGGTATACATTGAATATCCTAATTAAATTCCAAAGAGATCTAGAGGGTCTTATGTATTGTAATTCATACCATCTACTTGGGGGACTAGGAAACTTCAATTTCTTTGAGTGTATATAAGGAATAGAATTTGTATTGGATCAAATTTATTTACTCATTAAATTAAGGATTTTTAGTTGAATATAACACTGTACTGGGTGGATCTGGTTGAGCATTGGGTAAGGTTCAATCCAACCCACATCTGAACCATGGAACCTGACCCATAATTTTCTTTAGATGGGCTAGAGCATTGACTTTATGCCTACAATTTGATATGGGTTAGGTTAGGATCAAGGTAAATTTGAACTCGAGGACTTGGATATACATATAGGTATATATATACATACATATATACATATACATACACACATACATACACACACACACACACATATATATATATAGGGTAGCGATCTAGTGAGAAACATCCTACGGTGAGAGCATGAGAGGCATTTGAATAACTACAAATTCGTAACTATTTTTTAAAATCAAACTGTATAGATGGAAATAACATCATTTTGTTTACCTTCTCACAAAAAATCATTGCAATCAGACATTGTTTACATGTCCATATGTATAATATACACTTTTTACATCCAACGGTCAGCCTGAAATTCAATATAGAGCATCAAAAAATATTTGGTTGTTGTGAATGATATACAATTTGGATGGTGATGAAATTTTATAGGAAGGTATATATTAAGGTATACTTGTAATCTGTACGGTTGGATTATGAAAAATTGATCTATGTGGAGAGTTATTCACATGCTTCTCATGCTCTCACTAGATATGTTTCTCACTGGATCGTTGTCATACACACACACAGATATATATATATATATATATATATATGTATATATATATATGGAGAGAGAGAGAGTCAGGCTAGTGTACACTCGAGTGTACTAGAGGCACTGTACACCTCAAACATTTTTAAAGATGCAATAACTTTTTGCAAAATCTAAACCGTTGATCTTTTTAAATATCTTAAGAACATACTATAAAATAAATTTTAGCTCATTTGGACACTTATAGGTCGTGCATCTAAAGGAGGAAAAAATTATGCATTTCAAATTAGTTTGGTGCATCGATTTTGTTGTCCTTAGATGAGTGACTTACGCTCATCCAAATGAGCTAAAATTTTTCATGTGGGATATTATTATTGTAACTACGAAGATCAATGGATTAGATTTTGAAAAAACATGGTCTAGATAGGCAAACATCATTGGGGTGTACAACGTGATCTGTACACTAGAGTGTACACTAGCCTAACTCTCTCTCTCTCTCTCTCTTTATATATATATATATATATATATATATATATATATATATATATATATATATATATATATATATATAAAGACTATATATAACATTTCATATTCATTATATAAGAACATATTATATTGTATAGTTATTTGTTATAAATATACTCTATGAAAAGAAGTAAAAATGCCTATATATAACTCTTGATTTTCATAATGACAAGGACACATTTCAATGGACAATGAACCTCATCAATTTCTTTCACACCCATTACTCATTCTATATTTATTTCCAACTATGTTAATGTCCACGATGTATCCCAATTTATTTTCTATCTCCGTTTTTGGTCAACCATGATATTTTTTAATTGTATATACATAATGTTATATATCGTAATTGCATATATATATAAATTTAATTGCATATACATAATTGCATATATATATAAATTTAATTGCATATATCGTGGAAACAATTTTACCAAATGTTATATACAATAGGGTGATGTACCTTAGTTATATTTTACTATAAAATTTAATTGCATATACATAATTATTTATCGTAATTTTAGAAAGGGACCAATGGAATGGGTGATTGTCCTCACAAACTATTTTGACTCTTCCAAGTTTGTCACATTATCTTTTTTATTATCTCACTTTTTACTTTTCATTCAACTACACAACTCAGTTAGACTTTTCATTTTTCAATGGTGAATAAAGGATTTTACCACTTAAAGACATAATAAGATGTTAATATAAACATCGATGCTCATAAATAACTTCCTTATTAGGATATTGACACGATAATGATCTGATTGGAAATTGCCCTCTTGAATTTCTTTAATGTCCATTGGCCATTCTAAACAAGATTAACAGTACATTCACCCGCTATTCAATAAAACTTTCTAGCATTCATGAAGGATTTTCAAGATTGAACATGAACAAATGGCGTATGTTATATTTTATAATATAAATACTCCAACATAAATTGATTTTTATGAAATAAATTGAAAATATGAGAATGTGATTATCTTTATTTAATGGAAAACATAAATAGAGGATGGACCCAAATTCGACCCACAACTCGAGAATACAACTTGGGTAAGGTTCATGCCTATAAAGTGTGAAAAATATAGGGCCTTGATTTGGCCGAGGTTAGCTATTAAACTCTAGATCCGGATCCGGGGTTTAGTAAACCCATAATGTTACAATCGATACATAGTTTTACTGATAATTTGAGGATTGAAGATAGTTCTTGTATTAGTTACACCTTTATTAACACTTTATATTATTAACTAGTTGATTTAAATTTTGTCTTATATTAAAATTGTTCTTTAATAAGTTAAAAATCATGACTTTAGCATACATTGAGATTAGATCTGTAGTTGATATAGTAATAACCAACACATGTTGATATAAAGAGATTTAAGAACATTTAATAATTTAATTCACAAATAAGATATTATCTGAGAATTTTATTAAACTTCTTCTATAGAATTATAGAGAATTCAATTAAATCCACCACAAAAAGAATGAATCAAATTTTAATTAAAATGAAAAAGTTATGGAACTTTTAGTTTTCACTCGGAACTACCTTCGGTTGAGAATCTATGGTTCAAGAATCGATGGATTGCCAACCGATGATTGCCAACATATTGTTTTCCAAGTGATGGAGATGGTTTGTGTTGTGTTGTTGCTCAACACAACCAACCATGAAGACGGTCATAAATTTTGATACACTTATTGGAATTTTACAAAAACATGTTTTGTAGGATTTGTTTTTCAATCCTCTACACAACAAAGCCCCTAAACTATAGAAACGATAATATTAAAGATGACTTCTAAGGTAGTTTCTGAGGAAGAATGGCAATAATAGAAAACCTAATTGTCAATCCTTTGTGATAAGTTTGTTTAGCCATGAATTCCTTCTCTTTTTCTCTTATCCTTGATCAGAGTCATATGTATCACCTACCAAAGGTTTTGTTTGACTTTACTCTGTTATATTCTACATCCACTAGGCTTCATTTAAGTCTGTTGACCCAACATTAGGATGTTTAGATCTAGTTTTTGAGGTCTAGAGCTCAAATCCAAGCTTAGTAGACTACAATCTGAGTCTATGTAGCTCTAACTTGAGACCAGTAAGCTAGATCAAACGTGGGTGAGTGCAAAATCACCTTTAAACCTTGATTCATACAAAAATTGAGGCATAAACCATAAGTCACATGTACTATCTTTCATGAAGATTATTGTTTTTGATTTATTAGCCCAAGCATGTGATTTTGGTTGACTTATTGATTGCTTTAGTATACTTGTGCTGCCATATAGATGTCCTCAGCTCTAGCATTATTTTCTTTGAAATAGTAATGAATGTTAATGGTATAGTTAGAGGCACAAAACCTTGAGTTTGCCCTAGTTTCTATAATATTGAATCATATTATGAATCTATGACCTAGACGATGATTATTTCTAGTTATACACATATGAATTTTTAAGAATAATCATTATTGTAATTTCTAGTAAGCTTAGTCTATTATTTCAAGTATACTCCTATATTTATACAAGTGTTTTAGAATGGTTCTAATATTCAAAATGCAAAAATAGAAGTTGTACATAGTTTATCTAAAAACAATACAACTAGTAAATTTATCAATGGAACTAAAGAATCAACTAGACATTTGATGCCCTGAACACTATAGATGTAATGACCCCGCCTCCCGATAACCCCCAATTAAGGGAGACCCGAAGGTCAGAGCCGTTATTCAATTAACAGGATCAAAGGTTCGACAAATAATCAATAACAATTAATAAACTTTACCAACTAAACTGAAAACTGGTATAAAATAAAACTTTTCTTACCTTGGAAAAACTGGGATTTCTAAACTTCTATCCATGAAGATGCTAAACTAACTAATCCTCCTGTGCACGTTACTTCTCATTTAATTCCACATATGACACTTTATTGTTTGTTCTTTTCATTGTACCTAAAATGCCGACAAACAAAACTTCGGTCAACAAGAAGCCGATATGTGGGGGAAACAACAATCATGCAACTACAATAACAAAGTAATCAGTCAATTATCATTTAACATGCAAGATTACGATTTAAACCATACTACTCAATCCTTTCCTATCCCCTATTTCTATGCTATCCCTGCAGTGGACTGAGACCCCACCTCTCTCTAGGTGGATCCTTACTAGACCCCGCATGATCCTACCTAATAGGTAGATCAATATCTAGGGTTGAGTCGCATGGCACTACCCATAGGTAGTCCAATCTCTAACTCAATGTGACTTGATGGACCTACCCCATTGGTAGCCATTTACTAAGTCATCCAATGACCTGATGGGCCTACCCCATTGGTAGCCATTTACTAGGTCAACCCATTAAGCTACAGAGGGGACTAGGATCTGAGCTAGTAGGCATACCTCTTATGTGATAGTCATATTCACATTATACTTTGCATGAATTAAATACATCCAACAGTTTAATTCAAACCACAATAGAAGTGTCGATACAAACCCGGAAAACTAATTTGGGTAGTCATAAGCGTAACCACATACCTCAATGGTGAGTCCTGCAGATTATTCAACATTTACTCCATGTATACACAATCAAGCCAATCAACAGATCCAAGCAAATCAAGCATTCATCGTCTATAATATGCATGTATATAAAACCTAAACTGTCACCTTCACATTATTAATCACATTAAACCCTACCCAAACCTAGTCTAGGGTTTAGGTTTTCTTAGCATCGAAATTATCATTAATGACAGGTTTCTAAACCCTAAACCACATGTTTTTCATTTAATGGATCAAGAACCCTAATTCACATTAGGTGTATCCATGATCATCAAATATATTTCATTCTTACATTATGATCACTTACATTAAATTAAATTAACAAGTTAGAATCCTTAAACCTTATTATTCATATGCATTGATTAGAAAGTCTAACTATCGTCATTAATATCATGATCATGTTAATTTACCATTATATTCCACATCATCAGTTTAAATCTCAAGGAAGCATATCTAACATGGTCAACAACATATTAATAAGAACTATGATTTCTATGTATTAATCACCCTACATTCATGGACCAACTATACTTTTAGAACATGAATCATTTTTAGGCATTAGGAGTATTTTATTTAGATTCTCTTCGTTCTCTTGATAAATTTTCATATATAACTTATTGGAATCTGAGTTACCAATAAATAACTAGATTAATTGCAAGAATGAGTTGATATGGACCAATTAGGCGATGCCACGTCAGCTAAGAGCTCTAATTCCCTTACCAAAAATTCAGCGTATGATCCAGTGAAAAGACGAGCGTGCCCCTTGCACTCAGCGCATCTGCCCTAGGCACCTGGGTCATTTGGCATAGACTTGTCTCCCTCCTCGCGAGGTATCTCCAGCCCGTCTCCGCTCGCGTGCGCACACACGGTCGTTGGTAGGTCGCCTCCTGACGGTCCTGCACAAGGCGTCACTCGCCATCTGCAGTCGCGGACTCGCACTGTGGTGGCTTCGTACGGGCCTCTGCTTGACTGCCACTGTTGTTCGGCGTCCGCACATGTAGTCCCGAGCGCCGCTCCCACAAATGGCACAACCAGCCGTCGTACAGCGCCCGGTCTCTCGGCTGAGGATGTCCTCCCCCAACATCTCTCTTACTCATGCAGGAACCCACTCCTTCCCGTACGTACGTAGCACCCGCTGCCGACACTGCGGTAGAGAACTCCAGCGCCGAGCTCCTCGATTGCCAATGACGGCCTCCCCCCTCGTCGTCGTTGTCCCGACCACCATCCCAACCACCCTTGCTAGCCAAAACTAGCTTCACATATCCCTCCCTCGCATAGGGTGCGACCCCATATGGCTTTTGCATGCCTCCATGTCGCTGCTGCGATGGGGTGCCGCCGCCAACCCCGGTGCGTACTCCAGCCTGGCTGCATCAGGAGTTAAGAGAACTGGTGATCCTGTTGGCTTCTTCACCGGCCTGGATTGAAGGGCGATGTAGGGAGAGGAAAGGGAGGCTAAGCTGGTTCATGGGTAGGAGATCGCTGCGACAGAAAGGGTGAAGCAGCTTGCTTCCCGTCCCCCTTCAAGGTCGTCAGATTGGCAAGCAACATGCCACAGAGAGAAACCCCACCCTACCATGATGTCGAAGGAGGCACAACCATGCTATAGACATTGGGTATCCCAACCCTCTCTCTCTATATATATATATAAGGTGTGTGGCTCCATGACTTGGTGTCCAAGTTGTTCACCGTTGGTAAGGAATTATATTTAAGAAGTAACCGCAACCATTATCTTAGATATCAGAAAAATCTCCTTTTCTTACCTTATATTGGCCTCCTTCACAACTATGGTCTGCCTTCATGGGAAAGAATTTTTTTGTTGTGAATAGAGTATTTAATAGACTTCTCATACGACAATGTTGGTAAAGCAAAGGAAACATGCACAATCTATTTTTTTATCTCTCTTTGATAATGTTAAAAAGTCATTCATGATATATCACATTATCCTTTTATTTTATTTGCCTTTTCTCTTTCTTTCTTCTCCATTAGGCTCCTTGGACCCCAAGAAACTTTAATATTTCGAAATTCCTTTTTATTGGATACTCACTATCCTTCTAAATGCATCTAAATGCATTATTTCACATTATCTTGTTTATTTCTTATTAAAATAGCTCTTTTTGAGGATTTCTCTTTATTTCTCTTTTATTTTCCTCATTGGTATTCCTTTTATTATTAGGAATCCTTGGGATACGAAATTCCACCAAGAATTGCTCAATTATACCTCTTTTCACTTATTTTCCACATTTCATCAATATTTTCAATTTCTTTCTTAATAAAGAAATACTTAATTAATCTTTTCTTTTCTTATTACTTTCTTTTTGCAATTTTGGACTTCTTGGAACCCAAGGAACCCAAAAGGCACGAAATCCATCTTTGGATTACATCTCTTTTCCTTCTAGAGGTTTCTACCTCTTTCTTTTCTCAAAAACTCAATTATTCATTTATTATTTGAATTTCCTTGTTATTGGGCCCAATAGCCAATAAAGCCCACAAAACAATCATTAAGGCTATTGTAAATGAAATCCATTTATTCAAAATAGATTATATCATTATTTGTTCAAATATCTTTAATATGAGAAATTACATTTCTCACCAAAGGAACCCAAAAAATTGGGGTTGTAACAATAGAATTCATCATAGAGGTTTGCATCATGAAAGAGGAAGTGTGCCTACCGACTGACAGAGTCCATGATCAAGTAGTTGGAGTGTGACAAAAAGGTGTATGGCACTAAAATCAATGAGGACGGTCTCCTTAAAACAAATTTGTATCCAACATCAATCAGAGATTATGGTGGTATGCACTACAATTCAGTTAGTTAGATATTGCACAGTAGGTTATCCCTTGTAGAACCTCTGATGCAGATAGTTAATCCAAGTGTTTAGACTTCTACCTAAGTACCCAGCTTCAGAGGAGGAGTCCACTTTATCCAACTAGTTGTATAGCCACCAAGGATATATGTGGCAAGCCCTGTTACAAACTAGGGATCTTTTTTAGTAGATTTAGAATCATGAGTCTACTCTAAGCCTTATACGCTGAGATCCTAGCTTGTTATTATACCTCTACATGATGTGGTACACTTCATATGGGTTCAATGCATTATAAAAGAAATGCAATATTAGTGATTTTTTTTATGTAGCTATTATAAAACTCCTTTCATTTTGGATGATTTATAGATTTCAACTATCATTCTTATATTCTTTTTTGTTTAATTGTAATAACAATATACATCTGAATTATCATGGTTTCTAGATGAATTTTCTATGCACTGACCCAATAGCCCACACACTCTACTGAATTTTTTTTCCAAAAATAGTTCTATCTTAGTAGGAGGGGTTGAAAGTTAGCTTTCATTATGAGTATATTAGCTGAGGTCTTGAGATGAGTAACTAATATAGCTAGATGGTCTCTTCCTTCCTTTGGTTTTGGGAATGTGAGAGTGAGGACTGAGATCAATTTTATAATAATTGGTAATTGATGTATATTAAATCTAGAATTCATCTCTCAGTTGAATGTGATGTAGTGTAAAACTCAATTGTGATCTCATGATGTTTATGCTTAATGAAATGTTATCTATTAATTTAACATGATATTTTATTAGTTCTATTAATTTAAAAGGAAAAAGTTATGATAATTTTAGTTAGTGTTTAAAAGTGGATGGTTAGTGTAGTCCTTTTTTGGTGGACCTAAACCTTAGTAAAAGGGTTTGGGTCATGTCAAATCTTGGTATCATAATATAGTTTTTGGATATAGGTGGTAAGAGACCAATAGAAATAAGATATTTTTCTCTTTGAACTACAAGTCTCTAACATACATATTTCTATTATAGATATCCAAATGGCAGAAAGAGGATGTTGTTATGGCGAAGAGCAAGTTGATGTCCATTATAGCCCTGACCCTCATATAATGGTTCAAGATGGAGAATATAGAGATAAGTCAACCAAGATGTATCATATATTTTTGTAGAGAAAGGAGAAATATAGTATGAACATGAGGCCTATATATTCTAGAAAGGTCTGTTCAGATCCTATGAGCTGGTGAAGAGGCTTGGTGAGACTGAGTTTTTTTGAGACAACAGACCCAACTAAGGCAGATGTGTGTATTCGAAAATTGAAAAAAGTTTTATAATTAATGGAGTTATCAAAGAACAAGCAAATTAACCACACTATCTATCTACTTAAAGGAGACATTGAGTTATGGTGTCATGGAGTAGATGATAAGATAAGATATATAATGATGACATGGAAGGATTTTGTGAATGAGTTTCACCTAAAGTATTTCCCTCCTACCTTCCTGAGTGATAAGATCAGACAACTGGAGAGTATTAGATAGGATATTATGACATATTGGTGAGTATGAGGTGCATTGTATGAGATTGGTTAACTTCTCTCCAAAACTTGTATTGGGTGACATAGAAAAATGTACAAGGTTCTAAAAAAGTTTCAAGACCAGAAATGAGACACAATTTATCAACAGTTGACCTAAAGGATAGAAATTTTTATAGAGATTTTATGGAGAAATCAAATTGCATTGAAGAGTCAATTAATGGTGAGAAAAATTCCGATGGTAAAAAAAACCTAGAGATTTTGGTAGAGGATGATAAAGTAGTAGTGGATACATAGGAGGTGGTAGATTTTTTTTCTTCCAAAATATTATAATGTCCTGGTTGTTTTGGAAGGCAAGAATATGGCTCAAGTAATGTTATATCTTCTCATAGTTGAGGAAGATCTAGCCATAGAAAATGGACCACACCACTAAGGTGGGCACCTTCATCAAGGCATTGAGGATCATCAACATTAGTGATAGATCCCTAGAGATATGGCATGTCAGTGTGTAAACACTTGTGGTAGGACACACTTTGGTTAGTATTGAGGAAATCAATTTCAAGGATAACATTACTATGGATAGATGGGACATTTTAAGAGAGATTTTCCAAAGATTCATATTACACTAGCACATAGCTTGCAGTCTTAGTTTCGAAGTCCATAGAGGCATGCTTCAGTTGGATTAGCAAGTGGCTTCAGCTTCATGGGGGGGTACCTAGTAGCAATAGTGGACAACAAGGACACCATGGAAGAGGGTGAGATATACGACCTTTCTTCTCTATGAATCAAATAGAAAGAATACTCTCATCCAGAGTTGCTACATGTGAGATACTTCTCTTTAACATCATTTCAGTTATAGTCTTAATAGATATTGGTGTGACACATTCTTTTATACATAGACCACTAGTTAGTTGATTGAATCTTTGAACTCAAAATTTATCTTATGAAATTTCTATTAAGACTATCATTTGGTGAACTGACAATTTTGATTGAAGTATGCCTCAGATGTATTTAAAGTTTCAATGGGTATACCATATGTGCTAGTCTCTTACCTTTAGATATTAATTCTTTATGAATAATCTTGGACATGGATTGCCTTAAGACATACCATGTCTAATGTGATTATGGGAAGAAATGGGTTATCTTTCATCAAGGTGGTTTTCCCTATGTCTTCACTAAAGATAGGAAAGTATTACCCACATGCACATTATCAATTGTTGTGGCTGATAAGATGATGAGAAAAGGGTGTGAGGACTTTTTGGCACATGTTGTAGTAGTAAAGGCAGAGAAAAGAAAAACTAATATAGAGGATGTTCTAGTAGTGTGCGAGTTCACAAGTGTCTTTCCTGGTGAGTTACCAGGTCAACCTCCGAAGAAAGATGTTGACTTTTGGATACAAATACTACATGGTAGTCACCCAATATCATCATCAGTCTATAGGATGACACCTATAGAGTTAAAGGAATTAAATATTCAATTATAGGAGTTTATGGGTAAGGGTTTCATTCAACATAGTATATCACCTTGGGAAAGTCCAATACCTTTTGTGAAAAAGAAATACGTAACTATACATCATGCATACTGTATAGACAACTGAATAAGATACCATTAAGAATTAATATCCTTTGACTAGGATTGGTGATCTATTTGATCAGCTATATTGAGCAATAATCTTCTCAAAGATAGATCTCAGGTCATGCTCTCATTAGTTGATGATAAAGGTATCAGATGTACCTAAATCAACATTCAGAACAAGTGGTGGACAATATGGGTTTGTAGTTATGTCTTTTTGGACTGACAAATTCCCATGCAACTTTTATGTATATGACAGATAGAATTTTCAAACTGCTCTTTATCAGTTTATAGTAATATTTATATATGATATTCTTATATATTATAGAGATTCACAACGACATGAGTATCATCTAAGGGTAGCTTTATAATTGTTAAGACAACATCAGTTGTATGCTAAGTTCAATAAATGTGAATTTAGTTGTCTGAAGTTTTCTTTTTTGGATATGTCATATCATGAGGAGTCAGTGTAGACCCTAAGAAGTGGAATTTGTTCTTCAGCGAAAGAAACCCACAACTGCTACTGAGATCAAAACTTTTCTAGGATTAAATGGATATTATTTGAGTTTAACTAGAAAGAATGTGCCTTTTGTTTGGTCTAAGACATGTGAGAAAAGTTTTTAAACATTACTGAAGTTAACTATCATGTAGGTTGAACAACCATCAATTGAAAATAAAATTCAAGACCCATATATTGGCGGTCAAGTTGGTCAACCTCGTGAAGAAGATTCAAGTCATTTGATGTGAGAATGCACAAATAAAAGAAACAGGCCTACAAGTAACAATTGATGAAACACTTGCACTGTTATAGAGTTTAGTGGATACTGACTTTTTTTTTGTATGTACTTCTTACTAATATATCACCGTGATCAAACAATGTTCTTCTCGCACAATAAGGATACCTTTTGCATCCTCTGTGCCTGTGAAATTAAGTGTGGAGTTAGAAAGATCATTTGTCAATTATTTCACATTGATTGTCATTAATATGCACAACTATTTATAAAGTAGGCGTCATTTGAATTGAAATGGGCACAAATACAACTAAAATAGATGTATCTCAAGCAAACCATGCCACATACTTCAAGCGCTAGTTGACTATTTATAGACACTAATTCCACTCTAATAGGCGCAATTGTATGGAAAGTAGGTGGCGTTTCAATTTTAATATGCAAATTTGTTTTTAAAGTATGAGTCCCTAACAAGAAATCACGGTTATAGCCCAAATGGACACAAACATAGGTAAAGTTGGCGCACAACTTCGTAATTCTAATTAATAGGCACAATTATCTGTAAACTAAGAACCATTTCACATAATATGGCCACAAATATTGATAACATACACGTGTATTCAACTAATAGGTTACATTCCTCATGAAGTAAAATTGTGAAAGACATAGTATGATATATACACAAGTAGCGGTGCTTACAACAAAACAATGTAGTTTTTAGTTTAAATATTACATAAGATACTATTTGTCGTAACACATGAAATTAAGAGACATTCAAATCGATGATAATGTTATTGGTATTGAGCTCAAGACTGATTTTGTCTTGCAACAATTGCACTGCATATGTGCCTCTATGTCTATGTATATCATCGCTTGTACTTTCATCTCCTAGAATGTATTTGACTTCCATTATTTGATTAAGAGTAACGCTACCCATGCCCGCTCACCCACCCGTCAGCCCACCCGGATCTCGAGAAAATATAACCAGCAGCCTGCAGCCGTTTTTGTATTACTACTCATGCAAAAGTCATGCAAAGCACATGCAAAGTGCAGAAAATATATCCACCCACCCACAGAAATTTAATTCCATCACAAGTTATAAAAACATTCAAATTCAAATTTTTGAATCTCGTATATAGCAGTAAATCTCCTCAAGCATCTCCCTCCCTGTTCATTTCCGCCAAGTACAATACTCACTCCCTTACTCTTGATTTAAATTTGTCAAATTTACAGTACAGTACCTACCAAAACTCCCGCTCCCTATTCATTTCCGTCAAGTACAATACTCACTCCCTTACTATTGATTTAAATTTGTCAAATTTATAGTACAATGCCTACCAAATCATTTCAGTAAGTACAATACCCACTTGGTTATGGTCTCAAAAGTACAGTACACATCAGCTCAAGCATCAACTATAAAATTGCATCCATAAGTACGGTACCCCACTTGTTAATTTTAACTCAGTTACTCAAGCATAAGTATAGTACCTAGCAAATTTAGTTCATAAGTACAGTACCTAGTAATATAAAAGGATAAAAGTACAGTACTCACATATTTGTAAAAGAACACAAAGCGAATACATATTTGTACAGTACTCAACATGAACAAATGATATGTACAATACTTACTCAGTGCTTGGCGGAAAATGCATCCATAAGTACAGAAGTCCACTTGTTAATTTTAACTCATTTACTCAAGTATAAGTACAGTACCTAGCAAATTTAATCTATAAGTACAGTATCTAGCAATATATACGAGAATGTACCACATAGGTGACTAATGGCTTGTTGAGTAGCGTAATTAGGTTTATTACTGATATGAGAATAATAATTAGGTATTGTACTCATTGTTGAATTGTATAAGTGAACAAATAGTACTAGTTCAACATGAACAAATAGTATGTACAGTACTTACTCAGTGTTGGGCGGAACTGGTTCAACATGAACAAATGGTACGTAGAGAACTTACTCAGAGCTGGGCGGAAATGAATAAGGAGGGAGATGATTGAGGGGATTTGTAGCTATATACGAAATTCGAAATAAAATAGAGGGAATCATTAGAGGGAAATCGAAAATTGAGATGGTAGATTTGTATTTGGTGGCGAGATAATCATTTCATGCATGGCTTTTGCATGTAGAAACATGGAAAATTGATGCCGTAGATATTTCTTTAAATATGCATGGCGGCACAGCAGGTAGTTGGGCGAGAAAGTGGGCATTACCAATGTCCGGGTAAGACCCCGGGTATGTGGCCGGTTATGCGTAGAATTTCTCTTTGATTAATCAAGTGCAGAGCATATAAGCTGCAATCAGTGCTGACACTTTTTCATCAAGTGCAGAGCATATAAGCTGCAATCAGTGCGATCTGACACTTTTTCAGAGCATGTCCAATAGTATCACACCTTCCTCTCCTTGGATATGTGCCCTCAGATTGATTGAACCCAACTGCACTCTAGTGTTTCTGTAACTCCAGAAAA
The DNA here is from genome assembly GCA_963693085.1 of Alisma plantago-aquatica. Taxonomy (NCBI): domain Eukaryota; kingdom Viridiplantae; phylum Streptophyta; class Magnoliopsida; order Alismatales; family Alismataceae; genus Alisma; species Alisma plantago-aquatica. The sequence goes on along the minus strand of OY856412.1, from coordinate 767,758,673 downwards.
GATTTCCATTTGGATATGTTCCAAAAATGTACTCCAGAAACTCTTGGTTTTTCCTTATCAAAATGATCGATTACTGTCTTGTCAATCTTGAAATTAACCGAGAGTTTGCTTCTTCATGCATTGAGTCTTTATTTACAAGGACGCTAGAGGATGCATTATATATCCGGGTGGCTACTGCTAGATGTGTGATTCTTTTCCTTTAAGATTTGGGTGGCTTAATGGCGGATAATAATACTCGGGGGACTGGGTGCAAACGGCCTGGTAAACGGTGGTGGCGTGATAAACGACGGCCTGGTAAGCAGCCAGGGTAGGGATTGTTGGTGCGCGTGTAGCTCGGCTTCAACTGAGCTAAGCCTGTGATCTACATAATTGAACTGCATGTATCCCATCTTGTCAGGCCAGTCGGTATCTCCATGATAAGTAAGTGATTGTTCTGCATCTCCATATTGGCCTACTTGACTGGGCCGAATGTTCGGTGCGAAACATTAACGGGTTCATTTTTTTATATATGAAAGTAACTGGTTCGTTTGGATAGCCAATTCATGTAAAATTATGTTTTTTGCGAAATCAGTGCATCTTGAATTTCAGGTTTTCGATAAGCAGGGTAGAGAACAAGAAAAAGTACGCCAATGTGGCATCTACAAACGCACCTACCGTTCATCCGCTACAAAATGCCATAATTATATGAGACTTGCTATTCGAGACGAACTAGCTGGACGACGAATCAGATGACCCTGTGTCTGTGCTGGTCGTTTTCTCAATATTTGTGGCACACTGTCTAAAAACTCATCACTCCCACTTGTCTATCCACCAACCGGCCTCGCTTGACACATGTTTCATCGTGATGTAATTGTTTTTGCAACGTGAGAGAGAGAGAGAAAGAGAGAGTGAGAGAGAGGGGGGAAGGGGGAGTGGAGTGAGAAAGTGGCTATAAGAGAGAAAAAAGAAAATGTGTTTTCATTAATAATTTTTAAACGGTAATGAATTTTTTGGCGGAATAAACATCGTTGTCACTCCTAACAGAAAATATTTTACAACAAGATGAAGTTCAGTAAATTTAAAATAAAATAAAATGTACAATTTAAAAGAAAAGAGATAATATTATTGTAAAAAGTCAAAAAGAAGGAGAGATAAATTTATTTTACTTATAACTTTCAAACTGTAAGTTTTTTAACGAAATAAAAACAATAAATGACTAATAAAGAATATTTTAAAATAAGACTAATGTCGACATACTTTGATAATAATTTTTTAATGAAATAAGTACAACATGTGTTACACAATGTTGTAACATGATATAACACGGTATATCATGCTTGAAAGAGTGTTATAATATACATATCATGTGTTAGATCATGTTGTCATGTGTTAGACGGCCATGCTATCCTATGTTATCCCACATCATCTTATTTATGTTATCCATTTTATTCATGTTATTTATATTATTATGTTATCCATGTTATCATATTATTCATGTTATTTATGTTATCCATGTTATCATATTATTCATGTTATCCATGTTATCATTTTATTCATGTCAAATTTTATGATATTCATGTAATAATTTTTTTGCATGTTATCTTCGATCTATTTATATGTTATCTCCGGTCCATTTGTATGTTATTTACAGATTTGTATGTTTTCTTTTAACTTTTAAATTATAATAAATTTATATTATAATATATGAAATAACATGGAATAGCACATGGTATACATGTTATAATATATAGATAATATATAATAACACATGGAATAGCACATGGTATATATGTTATAATATATGGACAATATATTATAACACGTGGAATAACATGAGATAATATATGAGATAACACAGCATACCATGTGGGATAACATGGTCAAATTCATGATATATTTGTTATACCACATGAATAATATGTTATAGCACATGGTATAACATATTATAACATGGGATATTATGGAATCATATATAACGTCCAGTTAGACCGAAGACAACAACTAAATGGATGGGAGATAATATACAATTTTACATGTTATGATGAATGAGATAACATGTTAAAATATGGGATAACATGACATAACACATGGTATCTCATGTTCAATTTTCATTATCTCTGATCTAATTATACGTTATATCCGGTCAAATTGTACATTGTCTCATTTGGATCAGAGATAACATATATTTGGATTGGAGATAGCGTATGTTACTACTTCCCTTTTTTCATATTTTATCTCTCTTTAAAAAATAAATTGAACATGAGAGAATGTACAATTAGATCAGAGCTAATGTACACTTGGATCAGAGATAACATACATTTAGACTGGAGATAATATAAATTTATTATAATTTAAAAGTTAAAAGAAAACATACAAATCTACAATAACATACAAATGGACCAGAGATAACATATAAATAGATCGAAGATAACATGCAAAAAATTATTACATGAATATCATAAAATTTGACATGAATAAAATGATAACATAGATAACATCAATAATATGATAACATGGATAACATAAATAACATGAATAATATGATAACATGGATAACATAATAATATAAATAACATGAATAAAATGGATAACATAAATAAGATGATAATGTGGGATAACATAGGATAGCATGGCCGTCTAACACATGACAACATGATCTAACACATGATATGTATGTTATAACACTCTTTCGAGCATGATAATTACCATAAGTGAGCCCACAAGTGGTGGCCTCTTATAGTCAGTGAAGGAAATATTTTCAATCTCTACATCTTTAGTGTCCACAAGAATTGGTGAATAGACAAAGTGTTTAATCATATGTACTTGTTCTCCGCACACAACACATTACATTACATTCTTAACTTGAGTCTTAGAGTTGGCATATATTCGTCCAAGGATTTGACATTTGTAACTATCTTATCTATTTTTGCTATAAAGGGATCAATGGATACAGTTGCTAAGGTGGAGTTGATTCCAACTACTCCTTGTTCATACTCCCAACCTGCTTAGTGAGAGGCCATATTTTCAATTGTCTTGATGCACTTTCCTACATTTTCTCCCAACAAGTCACTCCTAGTTGCAGCATTAATGGATTTTCTTTAGCTTGTGTCAGCCCATTGAAGAAGGTAGTCACCAAAAAAGTATCATCAAATCAATTGTAGGGACACTCTATTTGATAAGATGTGAACCTATCCCAAGCCTTATGAAGGCTTTCAACTGGACTTTGTGTGAAATCAGTTATATGTTTTTGTTAAAATATAGTCCTTTGGGCAGGGAAGAACTTGTTGAAAAGCATCATAAAGGTAGTGTTGGAAAATATGGGCACAAAGTAGGTGTAAGGAGTGAGACCCGATAATAGGCTCACTCAATGGTACAAACATGAGCCATGGAATACTTAAGCAACAGAAAACATAACTATATACAAAGTTACAAATTGTTTCCATGAACATAACATTCTCACCCTAAGGGTGGTACATAAAATGAAAATGTTCGTACATGTACACAAAATCTCATGTGCATAGGGTAACAAGGCTATCTTAAGTTATCATTATATCCACCAATTAGCTCATGATCATCCTGAGTCTCTGCCATGTAAAGCACCTACACCTGGATGGAGGGAACACACAAAAAAATAGGAAAATAAGGTATGTATCGGCAAAAGCTGAGTATGTACAATAGAAGATTAACTAGGGCATTAAATTATTTCAAAAGTAAAGTAAGATGTTTCCAACAAAAAGGGGCCCATTCAAGGTAGGTAAGTTTCAATGAGAATTAACAAAAGAAGGAATGTCCAAAAGAATGAGGCAATATAAATAATCCAATAAACAACAAACCTTGGCACAATCTATCATCACATTACAACATTTATTTGCATTAGATATATTGGACTAAATTAACTATAGTAGGGCCAAAAGACCACTGAGTCATTGGCCTAAATATATTTTGGGTAGAAAAGCACATCCATAGGTAGAAAAGCACACCTATGTATATATAAGGGTAGAAAAGCACACCCTAATGGTTACACATAAGCATCTATGATAGTTATCTAGTCAAATTATCTATCATGCATATATATATATATATATATAATGGCGAGGTATATTATTTATTATACATAGGTGTTACAAGCACAATAACATGTGGGGTCATTGACCCAATTCAACCTGTAAATAATAATCTCAGAAGAATAGGATATGTCAACAAGTGGAACAAAAGAGTGAGTATTTCAAGGATTGCCTCACTATGGGAAAATTTATTCATGTAAATGCCCAACTAAAAATAGGGAGGAGTACATACATGGTCATCATGACTAACCCTATGTCTTGGGGTGAAATTTGTCATTCATCCTTCTCCACCTAAAATCATTTCATATACACACATTTAGTCCACGATTACCCATTCAAAATTGAAGGTATATTTAACCCTAGTATTGGATACGTAATATGGATTTAAGGTTTTTAAATATTCAAAGTACTCATATATGGTGTTAGGGACACTTTTACTATTAATTTTCTATATACTATCCCTCAAAATATCTAGGGTCTAATATGAAATTATTTTATATGTATGATCTTAATGTACAGGTATATTCCATATGGAAATACATTAAATTCACATATAGTCCAATAAAAGTACATTCTTATACATGTTATCCTCTTTTTCACCATTTAATTCATAAATGGGCCAACATAAGATACATTCTTTAGCTTTGTTTGTATTAACATCAATAGTATAGATTTGTGTATGTGTATCTACTAGTACAAATGTGCCACCATGCATACCTCTAAATATCATAAGTTAAATGACTCAATATCTTAGGTCATACTATCATATACATATACCACTAATCTAATGAGTATTGGTTCTAAGTTCATATGTGATAAAACTAAGTCATACAGTAGATGAAATTACTGACCTACATACTCATATACATAACAACTATTACACATATGTATAATCCAGTATGTAATACGAGAAGTTCAACTCATCTAGAGTACTACTAGGTTATGCCTATGTATAATATATATGTATCCTAATATTGTAAGGTTTTGGGATTTAAATAATTTCCAAGATTGACTAGGTATACTACTGAATCTTCATTACCCATTATTATCTAAAATGTTAATAGTATCTAATGTATTAGGTCATCCTTAGGCTTAAAATACTACATATATATAAATAGATGTGATTTAGCATATGCATACTAACTTCATGGATATCACTATGTGTTACTTGATAATTAGATGTTTAGATCTAGATTATTTATCTTCTTATAAAACATTAGGGATTTATGAGACCAGTCTACTGAATCTATAGTTATATGCATGTAGGAATATGATAGGGTTAAAACACCCCAGTAGCCTAAATGGTTTCATGGTTTATGATAACTACAACATAATAGTAAATTTCTAACTTATAGAATGAGAGACCAATTCTGATCTCCAAGGATTATCTTCATGGTCGATCTTGGTTCTGGTTGTCGTTGAAGCTTTGATCATTAGGGTATCAGACTAGGATGGTTTTTGAGGGAGAAACACAACTGGGATGTGATCCCTCATCAGGTTGTTGTAGGTTCAGATCATGCTAGCATCTAGAAGCTTCATGTCTTCCTAATTTTGATCATCAAGAACAAATATCTTAGGTGATGGGAAAGGGACGATGAGACTGATGATAGGGACAGGGTGTTGTAGGTCATTTTTGCAACTACCAAGTCATTGTTGTGTGCAACTATGGTTGCTGGTGACCAGTCTAAAGGCAACCATGTTGGGCGGTGGTGTCCCACAATGGTTAGGATGCCTGTCCTCACTATTGGCAGATGGAGCCAAGAGTGTAGCAACCCATGGGCATTGGTATCCTTCATGCACAACTGTCGAATAGGTTGGAGGGTCTGGATTGGGCATCAGAGGAATTTTCGTGGTTGGCAAGGTCCAATGTAGGTTGGAAGTAGAGTGGGTAGAGAAGGAAAAGAAATGGTATGATGATCTCTTAGGCCAAAGCATCATACAAGGATGAGAGGGTGGAACCCAGGTTTTGACAGAGCAAGAGAGGGAATTAGGAGGGCGTTTGAGGAAGAAGAAGATGTAGTTGTCGTTGATACAAGGGTTAGAGCTAGAGGGGTCGAAGATTTGAAGCATATGACAAACATGTTGATTGGATATTCTGGCGAGGTCCATGGGTGGAAAAGTGGCCAAGATCATGTATATTATAGGTATTTGATTTGTAGGTTCATGGAGATTGACCATGCGATCTGGAGGGAGTCAAGAGGACTTATCATCGTTGTGGATGATAGGACTAGGATAAGAGTTTGTAGTCTTCCGGGTTTCCATTAGATCCATCCATCATCATAACCTCAGCCGGAAGTAGTTCCCTATGGCTAGGGTGGTTGGGCAACAGTGGGAGAGGGAGTGAGGAGGTTAGGGTTTTTGGCATGGAGGAAAAGGAAGGATGGAGCAGAGATATAGGGAAGGGAGGCAGAGAGGAATAGGGAGAGAAGGGAAAAGGAGGAGGAAATAGTGAGTCAAAGAGGAGGGGGAAGAACGGCCGCCGGTTACAGGTTAAATGAGTGTGAGAAACGGGAATCAATCATAGAGATGCCTCACATGTCACCTAATTAAAAGACCATGAAACAAAAACTATAGGGAAAGAAATAATGTGGTCATTTAAATGATCAGTTAATACTTATATTGACTATATGTTTCCTTCTTGGTCTAAATTGGGGGAGCATTCAACCTTCATTTGACCTCAAATTTTCAAGTTAGTCTAATTAAGACATAAGGAGTTCAATTTAACATTTGTTTGTATTTTGGGATTGTTAGATGTTATATTACATTAAGTATTCACTTAATGTGTCACTTACTCTCCCATAGTCATTTGTATCATTTATTTCAATATTAATTCATTTTCCCTTGACCTCATACTCTTAGGAGATTTTATAGAGTTGAATTTATTAGTTTGGTGTATTAGTACATCAAGTCCCACCTAAATATATTTCTTATGATTATTTTACATTTAATCCCTTCAGGTAATGTAATTTTGTGAAGCATGTTGAAACCAAGTTTCAACTTGTAATATTATTTTTGGGAACATTGTTTTATTTTATTTTGATAAAATGGTTATAAGGAAAGAGGAGGGATGAGTAAGGTATCCGGATTTGGGTATGTTACAATAGGCAGCAAAAACAAAAAAATTATATGTCCATATTCCCCAGAAAGCAAGATCGTGTTAACAACTATATAATGGAAAGGACGGTTTTAATGAGTTCATAAATGGTCCTAGAGCAAGTCCAGTGACTATAACTCATCGCAGTAGTCGTGCACTCCTAGCTACACTAAGAATCATCCATAGCACCCCCTCTACTGATTGTAGGTTGACATCATCATCCTAGCGGCAGACAATAACCTCCTTAGCTCTAGAGAAGCCCACAAGAACCACCTAGAACTCCTGTCATTCTAATAGAATAGACAAGAAGGAGTTGTTCCTCTTGTTGGTATACTAGACAATAAGGAGTTGCCTTTTGGATGTATATCTATATATCTTTATCCCCAAGATGTAGGATGCTTCTCCCAAGTCTTTCATAGAGAACGTATTTCCAAGCCATGTCTTTACCTTTTGTAAAGTAGGGATGTCATTCCCCATTAATAGTATGTCATCTACATACTATATGAGGAATGTCACTATTCTCCCACTATCCTTCTTGTACACATAAGGTTCATCTTCATTTTGAATAAAGGCAAACTCTTTGACTATCTCATCAAAATGAAGATTCTAGCTCTGAGATGCTTGCTTGAATCCATAGATTGACCTTTGTAGATAACATACTTTATTCACAAATTTTGGATTTATAAAACCCTCAAGTTGTGTCATATATACATCCTCAAGAAGATTCCTATAACAACCCCACTCCTCAACAACCCCCATTAAGGAAGGGCAAGAAGCTAGATTCATTATGCCAAAATAGGATCAAATGGTTTTGCAAATAATAAAAAATAATTAATAAATTCTACCACAACTAAGATTAAAATAGGATAAAAAATTTCTTTTCACATACCTTTCAAAACATAGGAATTAAGGACTTTACCCCATATAGGAATCTACCTATCTATAATCCTCAAATCTTTATTTAGCTTTATTCTTTCAATGTCACTTTAAATGATTATCCACTTTACGGTAAGCATATAACATCATGTAACACTAAAATGTTGACAAACAAAGTGTCAGTCAGTATAACAAATTATACCAGTATGTGGGGAAACCAAAGCTTGCATCTATCTGTAACAACATATTGCAATCAAATTATTTCTTAATAGACCAAACTTTACATCTTAAATGTAACTACTCAATCCTGACATAGCCAAGCCTCTGTACTATCCCTACAGTGGACACGGATACCATCTTTCTCATATGGTAGATCCCAAACAACCCCTTTTGATCCTACCCTACAGGTAGACCAAGACATATAACTATATAGTCATATGATCCTACCCAAAGGTAGACCAAACATTGACTCATGATAACCTAATGATCCTACCCCAAGGGTAGACCAATAGCTAGGTCATAAATTTCTCACATATACTCAAAGCTACAGAGGAGGACTAGGATCTGAGCTAGTCATACATATATTTATGGTGATATCCATAGTCACTTTATAGTTGCAAGAATTAAAGTTCACCCAAGCAGTTAATTTCAAGAAATCAGTAAAACCTCAAAAATCATCGTGACACTAGAGTGATTATCCATAAGCGTAAACACATACCTGATTTGAAGTCTCAAAAATATGCAAGATATCCAATCCAATCCAATCAAGAAGTCTAATCAACTAAGTCAAGCAACCAATCAAGAAAATCTTGATCCTAAAAGCATGTATAATACCTAATTGTTACAATCTGATACAAACATCTTTTATTGACTTAGGATTCCATTCTAAGGTTTCTAAGTCCTATTAGGGTTTCCTTAGGGTTTCTTGGTTCTATTTTCCACTTTTTACCCTTTTAGGTCAACAAACCCTAAAAGCACTTTTCTACTCATAAAAATCCTAATTACTCAAATTATCCAAATTAAGGGTCTTTATTCACAAGTTAGTTTAAGAACATCATTTCCCTATCTTATGGATTTTTGTAATAAAAACCATTAAAACTCACAATGATCAAAATTAGGGTTTGTAGGCCCATTAATGCACTTTTATATTCATGTAACCCTAATTAATCAAATTATGCACAAAGATTATTCATCTAGATCTAATCCCTCCTTTTTATGTCAATGGGTTAATATTTAACTCAAAATACTCAGGGAACATCATTAGATCTATTTATCATCAAGACATAGGGTTTTCCATTAATAAAACCATTGAAGATGGCATCTTAATACACTTTTCAAATTCCATGTAGATTTAGACCCCAAATATATTTTTATTTAATTCTATGGATTTTTCTGAGCAGGATTCATATATAACACTTCTTCATCGGATAATCCCATAATTAGTTATGATTTTCTTAAATAAATTACTTTTAAGCCAATCAGGGCCTACCACCTAGGCAGAGAGCCCCGAACCCACCTGCCAGCTAGGCATGGCCTACTATGCTCACCACCTCAATGGCTCAGCTCACGTCTAAGCATCTATCTAAGCACAAAAACAGAAGGGTAAAAAGACCAAAAGGCCATACCTATACTGAACGCTGTCGAGGGGCAAGGAGGCAATTCACCCCTCCATCTTCTTCTTCCTTCTCTCGCAAGCTACAGACCTTGAGCGGTCAACTCCGTGGTTGACTCTGGGATCCTTGATCCCTCATTCGTGAGCGAGGGTGTCATTGCCTCTGACAAACCCTAACGAGTTGGTTGATGGCCTTAATTTCCCACCTACAACTCTGGAGCGACGAGTCTATAATGAACAACTCTGGTGAGGTGCACATCAGATCAGGGGAGAAGGTCCAGATGAAAGAAGCAATTGATTACTCTAGGGAGTTCGCACGCTCAGGGTGAAGCTTTTAGAACAATTTTTGGCTTTACAAAGGGGGTATGTCCCCCTATATTTACCTGAGGTCCGTGGCTCGGTGGAGGTGAGGGGGGCATATCGCCAGGGATCTCCCAAACCTATTAGAATTTGGGATCAACCTGTCTAACTTTCTCTCCCAAAGATGATGGGACTCCTCCCAAAGTTTCTCATCCTCTGAGCACTAAGAATTTTGACCCAGAGTCCATCCTTTCAATATTTCCTATCACCTCATGCGATTGGAGGTGAGGGACGATTTAGAGCCGTCAGATCTCAGATCTGATGGTCCTCTTCTCGTGTGCATCTATTAATTGAATAAATCGATTTCTAATTTGATTCTAAATTGTGACGTTTATGAATATCCCTCCTCACTTTAGGAAACTTTCAAAAATCGATAACTCCTAAACCACTATCTTTTTAATCTCGAATTTTAAGGGAACCTCTTTGATAACTTAATCTACTTGCATGCCAATTTTAGAATCAAAATTCAAAAATAAGAGAGGCTTTTCTTCATATGCAAGTTATCTATTCAAAAGGCATATTTTATTCATATTTTCTCTCTCTCTTTCTCTCATATTTCCTTTATTTGGATTTCTTTTCTTATTAGAAACCAGGTGGATTCAAAACCTAATCAAGTAAGGTCTTTCATACCACTTTCTAGAGAATTCTATATAATTCTCACCATTATCTTTATTTCTTTTTCCTTTCTATTTATTATGAGATTTTTGTTATCTTTTCTTCCTTTTTTATCACATTGGACTCACTAAATTAGTAGGATCCACAAAAACATACATTTAAGGGAAATATTACAAAAGAAACCCATTCATTGAACATAAATCATACAATTTCCATGCATATACTTTTTATTGAAAAAATTGCATTTCAAATCATACAAGCGAAAATCGAGGTTATAACACCCTCTCCCCCTTATAGGAATTTTGCCCCCAATATTCAACCAATCAAACAAACAAATTAGGATAAGCCTTTTCTGTGTCCATCTTCAGCTCCCATGTGGCTTCATCCTCTCCATGGTGCTTCCAGAGAACCTTTACCATCTCTATCTTTTTATTTCTGAGCTCTTTCACCTTGGTATCCAATATCCTCATAGGTGACTCAGGGTATGTCAGCCTCCCTTGGGAGTTCAATAGGTTCAATGCTCAACACATGGCTTGAGTCCTTCACATAGCGCTTCAGATTGGACACATGGAAAACATCATGCATCATACTATACTAAGGGGGTAAGGCCAAACAATAAGCAAGTTCACCAATTCGTTCCAAAATCTCAAATGGACCCACATATCGGGGACTTAACTTTCCTCTGTTCTTAGATATAGCTCAGATAGGTCAAATTTTCAAAAACATGTGTTCACCCACAGTGAAGTGCAAGTCAGTCTGCTTCGCATCAGCATACGACTTTTGTCGGTCCTGGGCTCTCTTTAGCCTTTTCCTGATCAAAGTGACTTTATCAGCATACAACTGTAGTTTCTCTGACCTCAACAAGGTCCTTTCACTAACATCGTCCCAGTGAAGTGGTGACCAACATAGACTCCCATAGAGAGCTTCATACATATGCATCTCGATATCGACTTGGTAGCTGTTGTTGTAAGCAAACTCAGTGAGGGGCATGCATTGCTCCCATGATCTACCCCAATCAAGCACACATGCTCTCAACATATCTTCTAAAGTCTGGATTGTCCTTTCTGACTGTCCATCAGTTTAGGGGTGATAAGCTATGCTAAACTTTAATCGAGTGCCAAGTTCTTCTTGCACTTGCTTCCAAAACTTAGAAATGAACTTTGGGTCACGATAAAAAATAATCAAACTCAGAACACCATGTACTCGTACTATCTCTTTGATATAAAGTTCATCTAGATCTATCACTTTGGCAATGGTCTTTAAGGTAGGGAAATGTTCCGACTTGGTAAGGCGATCTACCAAAACCCATATTGCATCATGACCTCTCTTGGTCTTGGGGAGACCCACCACAAATTCCATGGTGATCTATTCCCATTTCCACTGAAAAATTTCAATCGACTATAGAAATCCACCGAGTCGTTGGTGTTCATCCTTCACCATCTAGCATGTGAGATAACTGGCCACATATGCCGATATATCTCTCTTCATTTTAGGCCACTAAAAGTACCACTGTAAGTCCTTAAACATCTTGGTAGTATTGGGGTGTACCATGTACTTATAACCATGGGCTTCTTGCAAGGTATGGTTCTTCAAGAGTGAATCTTTAGGAACCTAGATACAATTCTTGTATCAGATTCCACCATATACTCCCACTGAGAGATGTGTCTGAGGTTTCTCTAATAAACTTTTCATCTTGTCAAGCTCTAGGCTGGATAGCTAGGTTGCTACCAACTCGGTCAATAGGTCTGGTTTTATCTGGATGTTAGTCACTCATATCTGGTCTTCTTGTAGGTGCGGAGTCCACCTAACAAACTATTCTAGTCCTCTCCATTGTCCTGACAAGATAGCTGCACATCTAAGTTGTTTCCTACTAAGAGCATCTGCTAAAACATTAGATTTCCCAGGGTGGTAGGTGATGGTGAAATCATAGTCTTTCATATATATCATTCATCGTCTCTATCTCATGTTTAGGTCCTTCTGAGTCAGGAGATACTTCAAGATATTATGGTCGGTGAAGATTTCAAAGGTGGTACCATATAGATAGTGTCACCAAATCTTTAGGGCATGTATAATCACAACCAACTCCAGAACATGTGTTGGGTAGTTCACCTCATTGGGCTTGAGCTATCTAGAGGCATAAGCAACAACATGCCTATTTTTCTCTAGCATGCATCCAAGCCCCATCTTCGATGCGTCGGTGAAAATCATAAAACCTTCATTGCCGGACGGTAGAGTCAACACTGGAGTTATGGTCAATTTTTCTTTTAACTCTTAGAATCATGCTTCACATAAGTCTGACAACAAAAACTTCTCATCATTTTGGGTGAGCTTGGTGAGTGGCAAAGTAGTCTTTGAGAAATCTTATGTGAATCACCGATAATATTCGACAAATCCCAAGAAGCTAAAAATCTCAGAAAGGTTCTTTAGTACTGGCCAATCTTGCACGACCAACACTTTAGCAGGATCCACTAAGATGGTCCCTCATGATATGATGTGTCCAAGGAAAATGACACGATCTATCCAAAACTTGCACTTCAAGAATTTCCCATAGAACTTTTGCTTTCTCAAAATATCAAGGACTCTACCCAGGTGGTCCTAGTCTTGCTCTAGGTCATCAAAGTAAACTAAGATGTCATCTATGAACACTATGACAAATGAGTCAATGAAAGGTTGGAACACACTATTCATGAGGTTCATAAACACACTCAGGGCATTGGATAACCCAAAAGGCATAACCACAAACTCATAATGAGCATAACGAGTTTGAAAAATAGTTTTTGGGATGTCCTTGCTCCTAACTTGCAACTGGTGGTACCTGGACCTTAGGTCAATCTTTGAAAAGATTCGAGAAAACTTAAGCAGGTCAAACATGGCATCTATACGGGGCAAATGATACTTGTTCTTAATGGTAGCCTGGTTGATCATTATGTAGTCTATGCACATTCTGAGTGACCCATCCTTCTTCTTCATAAAGAGGACTAGTGCTCCCAGGGTGATGTGTTAGGTCAGATAAAACCTTTGTCTAGCATTTCCTGTAGTTTTTTTTGGCTCAAGAAACTTAGTAGGGGCCATCCTATAAGGCGGTTTGTCCCAAAAGCTAGATATCTCAAAAAGTCTACCTCTCTCTCAAGAGGAATACTAGGAAAATCATCTAGGAACACATCTGTGTAGTCCCTGACTTCCTCTATTTCATCTAGGGGTTGCACCTTAGGCTCCAACTCGGTAACAACTGCTAGGAAAGCTTGACAACCCTTGCTTATCATCCGTTCTTCCTTCAAGGGTGACACGTATAGGCTGGTGGTAGCATCCTTCTTACCTCTAATGGTAAATGGTGGATGACATGGTCTCTTTATTATTTTTTTGTTTTCCCTACAATCGATATTTACCCTGTAAATATAGATCCAATCCATATTGATGATCACATCAAAGTCATTCATGTCAAGGAGGATAAAATCTGTAGGGAACTCATGATCTAGATAATTAATAGGTATTACTGGGGTTTTCAAAAGAGATTTAAAGATCCAACCACTTGGGGTTGTAACATCCAAAATATATCCTAAATCCTTGATATCCAAGCAAAGCATAGTTGTAAGATTTCTTGAAATAAAAGTATTAGTAGAGCCAGCGTCAAAAAGAGCTTTTACATTGTGTCCCATTATAAGGACCCTGGCCTGGGTTTTGGGATAACCCTAGAAGTTTTGCCTAACTGAGATGATTTTAACCTTGTATTAATCTTTTAAAAAGTAATTAAGACTTAAGGATAGCTCAAGTTTCAAGTTTGATCCTGTTTGAAGACAGTTTGAGCTATATATGATAGCTTTGGTGCAACTTGCAAATTACCCAATATATGGGATTGATGTGCAATTTACCACCTCTATAGTGTCCCTACTCTCTCTTAGCATCATCTAGAGGAGAGAGAAATTAGGGGGTGCCTTGTTTGAGTTTTGCGTTGACTGATAGCACTCTTGGTGGTGAAAGAACCAAAGAATGTTTAGTATCTTGAACTCTAGATGAAGTTGTGTCAAGTTGTGAAAGGTATATGGGGGTACCTATCAGTTTAGAAACCATGGAGGAAGTCCCCTATTGGTTTAGAAACTTTTTGGAAGCATTCATATCGGACTAAGCACCACATATAGGCGAAGACTATCGGTTTAAGACTTCCTTGCAAAAGTTGTATCAGTTTGCACATAATGTGATATTCAGTTGTGATATCTTGTCAAGAAAGATACCCAATGGCTGATATCTCACCCTTGAATTATCCACAAGGTCTTTGCATGTTGATATAATCAAGGTTGCAAGGTGTCACCATGCATGGACATGTGTCACCTAAGTGCACATGGTGATAACACCTTACACATACTCTCTTTCATGAGCCTCAACTATATATACCCCTCTTTTTACCTCCTAGAAAACCTTTCAAATCCTTTACCATATCTTGCTTGGTGGAGGATCCTAGGAGCTCAAGGATCAAGGGGAAGGATGAGCAACTTGCCCAAGGTAAAGCCATGATCATATTCAACCTTAGAAATACTATGCTTCTTGAGTCATGATTCCTTGCTTTCTTTCCTTCTTCACCAAGTTCCTTACTATGGTATCTCCTTTCATATAGAGGTGTTATGATCAAGTCATGGAATCTTTATAAGTCATGTTCAACCTTGGGAACATGGAGCTTTGAGTCTTGAAGCTCTAGTGGTGATTTTTAGGTGGGTTATATAATGTGAACTCAACTTTATTATTATTCACCTCCTACCATGCAATACTTGATGACTACTTTTCTATTTTGAGTTTCCTTGATTAAATGATGGTTCTAAAATTTCTCATGGATATATGGGGCTGTTGTCCATGAACTAGAGTAATAATGGAAATATCGATTTGTGGGAACCCTAACCCGATACAAGGCTCCATGAAGAAAGATTGATATACATGAGTTCCTAACTCCCTATCGGTTTGTTACATGTGTGGTATTATTGTCTTTTTAGTTGTCTAACCTACCACCTAATGCAAAATATGAGGGCAGGCTGATATCTTGAAGATAAAGAAGTTGACACACACTTGCACTATGATATGGATGACCGTCATGACTTGTGATGCCTAAAAATAATATGTTGTTGATTTGTCATGACCTATAAGAAGCTAGGATGATATACTTGACACCATTAAAATGATATGCCTTAATGACACTATCTCATAATGACCAAGAGAATGTCTTGTAAGATGTAGTATCAAACTATGATGCCTTAGTTGAGTATAGAGGCTGACATGGCCAACCCTAACCCTAGTAATCTGATACACTCACAAATTGATACCCCTCTAGCCCGACATGCCAGGTGAAGGTTTGGGCAACACATTCCTTGAGTTCTTGACTGACACACCAAGTAGTGGTGAGACAATAGGTGAAAGAAATTAAGGTGTTGATGAGGATTCACCCAATACAATCCAAACCCTAGAGTGGTTGATACACTAGTTGATAGAGTGGCTGACATACTAGTTGATATGGTGGTCGATACCCTAGAATACACTTTGGTCGATATACCTCAAGCACCTTACAACCAATACTACCCTAAGCACCTCTAAAACTATACCACTTGATGTGCCTTGGCCGATACAAGTAATGGTTCCTTGGAAGGCATAAGAAATGTTGTCTAGTTCGACACAAATACATGCATCTATGTCGACACAAGGTTTAGTATGTAGGCCGATACACATAGGCCAACACACCTTGATGAGGGAAGGCTAACACACCTTGATGAGTGTAGGCGACACACCTTGATGAGTGTTGGTCGATATACTTTGATTATAACTAATTGATACACTATGAAGTAATAAGATGGATACACTTTAATAAGTGTAGGATGATAAACCCTAAGAAGGTTAAACCAATGTAATAAGTATGTTGAAATCAATATCCCATTAAGGATGAGAGAGAAACTTGTACTACTCATGTGAGAAAGGTAATATTTCATGTTAATAATCAATTAATGATGTTTTATGAGAGTAATTAAGTATGCTTGAATACTTATGGAAATATTATAACTCTTATGATGAAAATTAGGGTGTGGTTGTTAATTATGAACTTGAAAAACCTAATTAGATATAAGAGGAAACCCTAACCCTAATTATGAGAAGGATGGAATTTGAATGATCCTCTGTATGGATTAATGTTGCCAATACTTAATATTGATATTACCATGGAATCCTAATCATGTAGATAATGAGCATAGCCATGTATCAGTCATGATGAATTAGCATGATACAGATTATTTAAGGATTCACGAGCCATGTGAAATGTTGGCACAATACATATGATGTATATGGGTCTAATGACCTAAAGATGATAGTCACCTGGTAAGAGATGACATTGTTCAATAATGAACTAAGGGCTTGATACCCAAAACATGTGAAATCAGTATGAGGCCTATTCCTAAATTAGAGATCTTATGATACTTTGTTTGTTTTAGTTAAAGGTTTTTAATGTGTTTTAATATATCCTCTTCCAAAATATAACGGTTAATGGTTGTTGTGGAAAGTACAATTGAGTTGGCATAAGTAATGATTGGCATAAGTTATGCTTATGTGTATAATAAGGTATAGTGAGATGATAATGAATCACAAGTGTGGTATGATGGGTCTCAGGACCTGGTAAGGGCTTAATGCTTAATTAAGGTGGTATCCTATGGTATTGGAATGAGGAATTGATATTCCATGATAATATGTGATAATGATAGCCTCGTTGCTGGTAGTGATATAGTATCATGAAGTGATGGAAATTAGTTTATAGTTTAAATAATGATAATTGCCACTTTTGTAGAATTTGTTTGTGGTTCATACATTATAACTTGATTGATGCTAAAAGATACTTCAATTGGTCTAATTAATCAAGTGGAACTAAAAATGTAGCTGCCCCGACCATAGATCCATTTGGTGTTAGAACTTGCTAAATGGTGAAATGAATTTTACTCGGAGCACATATTTTTGAATAAGAGAGGGTGCAAGTCGAGTACCTCCTTGCTTCCTTCAAGCCCCATGATTGGCTTTGAGCCATTTCCTAAAAAGAGTGTGATTGTAGGTCGTATCTCTAATGCCACATCGGGATTGGCAGTAAGGCCATACCCCAAAGAAGAGTATGGTTGCAGGCCATGACTCAACATATATAAGTAGGATTGACTGAAGGTCATACCTAAACAGAGAACATGCTACACGTTTTATCTCTATAGTGAAGAGCCTCTATACACCAGGCTAGCTAATTGCAGATTGACTCACATTGTATCTGCTATTCTCGTACTGACCGAAGGGATGCAGTCATGGATTCCGACTCTTCCATGGACTTTGTATGTCACTGATGCTACTTTGCAGTGGTCAGTTGGAGCATGAGCGGTATACCTCATATCCTCAGGGCATAAGATTAATTGTTGAAAGATGTAATCATCCGTATAGCGTATTTGTTTAAGGATCAAATACATAAACATTGGTTGAAGCCTTTCCTTGCTTTTATACTATTTAGTTTATAACAATTGTACGTGTTATTCATATTCCTTCTAAAGTGTTTACTTGTTCTAATATTCAATCATAGTTATCTGAACTGCCTAGTTATGTTATTATTTTGCCATACCTTACTTTTTATTTAAATAACAATATATCTGTAAAAATAATAGTGTTGGCGGTGAGTTATATCTCCCGTTGGGGCTTTTATCTCACCCTGTGGGTTCTACAACTTTTTAGGTGGACGTGTACAAGGAGGTAGTGACCGTGTAGCCGAGAACGGGCAGCAACAGCAAGGATAGTGGTAACAACTCAGGTTGAGTGTGTTGTTATGTGTCGAGTAGAAATAGAGTCATATGTGTCATCCATGTACTCTCAGGTCCTTAGGGGATAGTTTCGTATCTGATTTCACGATCGATATGAGATTTTGGCTAAGAGTGCCTCAATGTATAATATTGCTTTTGTATATGTTTTGGTAAAGTAACAAATATCTCATATCTTTGTAATATAAGGGAACGATGTATGTATATATGGCCTTGGGCCCTCTGGCAAAAGTTTATAGCAGTGGATCGTTATGGAAAATGGTTTTAATTTTTAGTAATTTTTGGTAATTCACTTTTAATGGTTGTTTTTGCTTGGTTTGGTGTGATATCTTTATCAGTTGAATAGCAGTTGTCACACCCATGACCTCAAGCATGCCTATAGTATTTTTCATAATATGTCAGACTACTACATGCTTATCATTAATATAGGATTAAAAACTCTAAGTGTTATTACCCTCTATTAACCTATTATCATTAGCTTGAGCCTCTTCATTGTCGATGGTAGAAACTCGAGCTTGTATTCTCTCTTCAGTAGGTGGGGCTGTGGCTACTGGTTGGGCTTCTACAAGGCCCAGACCTCTTGGGTCTGAAAAAGGGAAGTTGGCCTGGAAGTGTTCTTCTTACTGGAAATGGAAACACACCTTCCTCTTATAGAGACACTCATCTGAATGCTATTTACTGTAGGTGTGACACCTAGACGGTCGTTGCGGGGTTTTCCTTTGCCTCCATGTTTTCCTTGGAATTATTGTATCCTTTTCCTTTCTTGTGCTCATTCCTCAGGCCAAATGTACATTCAGTGAAAGCCAAGTATCCTTTGGATGGACTTTGAGCAGACATCACCGTCTTCTCCATGTCCAGGACGGTGTTGTAGGCATCAGTGAAGCTTTTTGGTTTTATTGTCATCACATGAGGCTTGATGATGAGGTGTAGACGCTCCACAAAATGGTCCACCCATCTTTCCTTAGTCATCATGTTTCTAAATCGCTCTAGGAGGCAAAACTTGCGGCCCAAGTCCATGACAAATAGGTTATCTTGGATCAGGTTGGTGAACTCTCTTTCCTTCTCCTTCTTAGCTGAGATTGGAATGAATTTGGCTGTGAATATGATCTTTCTTGTTCAGCTACACTTCTAACATGCGGAAGCCATTCTCGACTGCTAGCAACCAAGCATTGGCTTTGTCAACCATCTCAATCTTATCCTCTCCCTAGAACTTCTCAATGTTTATCTTTATGAAGTCTAGAATGGTGACTCCAAGACGTGGATGAATAGGAAGTGGCTCACCATTTTCATCTCTGGCAATATCCCTGAGGGCTAGGGCACTATTTGTAAACACCCAAGTCCATCGCCCTAGGCTCTAGTGGAGTTTCAGGAATGATGGTTGTCCCCACAGACCACCACTAGCCTTAACAAGGTGCTTTGTCCACACTCACATGCAAGCCAGGATCAACTTCCCGAGTGGTCACCCATCCTTGTATTACTCCAAGCCAAGCACGCTTAACTATGGAGTTCTTAGTGATGGGCTTCCTAAAAAGGAGGTGCACCTTGGTGATATGGGTAGTCTAGTCATTCCTTATAAGATCATTATATCTGAGGCCTCAAATCCTGGGACGTTACAATCTCTCCCACTTAGACTCTTGACATCCTCGTCAAGGCTCAACTTATAAGGCCTCATAACATCACCCCATTTCAGTGCAGACCCATAATGGCCCATGGACACCCAACTCTCGATCACGGAATACCAATACAAGGATGGCTACGTCTACCATGGACAACCCTTTCCTACATGCCTGGACCGCACAGATCAAGACTGGCATGCCACATGCCCATGTGGGCCCCACCTACTGGAGGGGTTATGACTCTAATACCATTTGTAAACACTCGGGTCCATTTCCCTAGGATCTAGTGGAGTTTTAGGAATAACGGATGGCCCCACAGACCACAACTAGCCTTAATAAGGTGCTTTGTCCACACTCACATGCAAGCCATGATCAACTTCCCAACTGGTCACCCATCCTAGTACTACTCCAAGCCAAGCACGCTTAACTATGGAGTTCTTAGTGATGGGCTTCCTGAAAAGAAGGTGTACCTTGGTGATATGGGTAGTCTAATCATTCCTTATAAGATCATTAAATCCGAGGCCTCAAATCCTGGGACGTTAGACTATTGGCCTCTGTTAGTTTCTTATGTTGCTCCATCCAGAGGGCATCAGGGGTGTGGAGTACTATTGCAGGTCATGGGCCATCATCTGGGTTCTCCTCGGGCTTGACTTCATCTTTGGACATTGGTTCTTCCTCATGATTCTTCTCTGGATTGTTGAAGGGAACTGGCTTAGGGTCTGAGCCTTCCTCTGAGGCTCCATCAGGTCTCTTCCTCTTCCTCAAGAG
Organism: Alisma plantago-aquatica; assembly: GCA_963693085.1. Taxonomy (NCBI): domain Eukaryota; kingdom Viridiplantae; phylum Streptophyta; class Magnoliopsida; order Alismatales; family Alismataceae; genus Alisma; species Alisma plantago-aquatica. The sequence continues at coordinate 767,737,887 of OY856412.1, read as the reverse complement.
CTCGTCACCATGGTCTCTCCTCTTCTCAGAAGATCCCTTCCTCTTGCAAAGGGGCCTACCTCCAGAGGGGTTCTCGATAGCATCATAGGGAACACCAATAGAGTTGACATGGGCCATGATAACTCACACAAGTGAAAATCTTTAACCATATATTTATAACTTGGGATATATAAGCTTTAAACTTATATCTGTGTCATCTTTTTTACATGCATTTTATTGTTTGGTAGAGGATTCCCTAATCCTTAACACCTTGAATTCCCAAAGCATAGGAGGTTGTGGAGAGAGAGAAAACCCTAAGCACTTATAGTTTTTCTAGAGAGAACGGGTAAAGAAGCTTTAAAAGTAAATGAGAAGACCTAGAAGTATCTTACTTTGAGTCAAATCCTCATATTTTGTCCAAGCAGTCACACTGATTCTGGGAGTCCTTGTAAACTGACTAGCAGGGCAGAGGAAAATCTTGCCAGCCCCCAGATCGTGATCCTTTTCTAGACACATCCATCTTTGGAAAATTCTCTAATAAACTCCCTTGGGGTCTAAAGAATTTGTAAAGTTTAATAATTATTAGAGATTATATGGAAAACCATGCTCTAACAACAAATGTAACAGCCCCACTCCTCATCAACCCCCATTTAAGGAAGACTAAGAAGCTAGAGCTATTATCCCAAAACAATATCAAATGGTTTTGCAAATAAAAATAATAATTAATAAATTCTACCACAACTAAGTTTAAAATAGGATACAATTTTTTCTTTTCACATACCTTTTAAAACATAGGAATTGAGGACTTTACCCTAGATAGGAATCTACCTATCTATAATCCTCCAATCTTTATTTAGCTTTATTCTTTCAATGTCACTTTATATGATTATCCACTTTTTGGTAAACATATAACTGCATGTAACCCTAAAATGCCCACAAACAAAATGTCAGCCAATGTAACGAATTATACTGGTATGTGGGGGAACCAAAAGCTTGCATCTATTTGTAACAACATATTGCAACCAAATTATTGCTTAACAGATCAAACTTTACATCGTAAATATAACTACTCAATCTTGACATATCCAAGCCTCTGTACAGTCCCTGTACTGGACATGGATACCACCTTTCTCATATGGTAGATCCCAAATAGCCCCTTTTGATCCTACCCTATAGGTATACCGAGACATAGAGTTGTATAGTCATATGATCATACCCATAGGTAGATCAAACATAGACTCATGATAACCTGATGATCCCACTCCAAGGGTAGACCAATAGCTAGGTCATCAACTTTTTTGCATATACTCAAAGCTATAGAGGAGGACTAGGATCTGAGCTAGTCATGCATATATTTATGGTGATAGCCATAATCACTTTATAGTTGTAAGAATTGAAGTTCACCGAAGCAGTTAATTTCAAGCAACTGGTAAAACCTCATAAATTGCTGTGAAACTAGAGAGATTAGTCATAAGAGTAACCACATACCTGATTTGAAGTCTCAAATAAATGCAAGATATCTAATCCAATCAAGAAGTCCAATCAACCAAGTCAAGCAACCAATCAAGTAAACCTTGATCTTGAAAAGCATGTATAATGCCTAATTGTTACAATCTCATCCAAACATATTTTATTGATTGGGGATTCCATTCGAAGGTTTCTAAGTCCTGTTAGGGTTTCTTAGTTTTATTTTCCAAATTTTACCCTTTTAGGTCAGAAGATCCCTCTCAGGTTAAAAAGTAAGTTTTATAGAACAGCTATACGACCAGCCATGCTTTATGGGAGTGAATGTTGGGCGGTGAAGAAACAAGGTCTCAACAAGATGAACGTGGCTGAAATGCGTATGCTGAGATGGATGTGTGGGAAGACAAGAAAAGATCGTTTGAGAAATGACTATATCAGGAATAAAGTGGGGGTGACGAGCATTGAGGACAAGTTGCGTGAGGGCCGACTCATATGGTACGGACATGTGCAACACAGACCTACTAGTGCGCCTATACGAAGCAATGCTATTGAGCCAAACACTATAAATAGAAGAACAGGAAGGCCTAAATTAACATGGGACCAGCTTATAAAGAGAGATTTTGAATCTCTACATCTCAATCAGAATATGGCCCATGATAGAGCTGAATGGAAATGAAGGATCCATGTAGCCGACCCCAACATAGTTGGGATTGAGGCTTAGATGATGATGATGATGATGAGGTCAACAAACACTGAAAGAACTTCTCTACTCATAAAAACTCTAATTACTCAAATCATCCACATCAAGGGTCTTTATTCACAAGTTAGTTTAAGAACATCATTTTCCTATCTTACTTATGGATTTTCATAATTAAAACCATTAAAACTCAAAATTATCAAAATTAGGGTTTCTAGGCCCATTAATGCACTTTTATATTCATGGAACCCTAATTAAGCAAATAATGCACAAAGATTATTCATCTAGATCTAAACTCTCCTTTTTATGTCAACATGTTAATATTAAACTCAAAATATTCAGGGAACACCATTAGATTTATTTATCATCAAAACTTAGGGTTTTCCATTAATAAAACTATTAAAGATGGCATCTTTATACACTTTTCGAATTACAAGCACATTTATGCCCCAAAAATATTTTTGTTAAATTTTATGGATTTTTTTGAGAAAGATTCATATATAACACTTCTTCATCAGATAATCCCATAATTAGTTATGATTTTCCTAAATAAATTACTTGTAAGCCAATCAGGGCTTGCCACCTAGGCTGAGAGCCCTAACCCCACCTGCCAACTAGGCCTGACCTATCTATGCTTGCCACCTTAGTGGATCAGCTTGCATCTAAATGGCTGGCTACGTGCGTAAACATAAGGGTAAAAAGACCAAAAGGCCATACATGTACTGAAGGTTTCCGATGAGCAAGGAGGTAATTCATCCCTCTGTCGTCTTCTTACTTCTCTCACGAGCTATAGACCTCACGATGTCAACTCCGTGGTTGACTCTGGGATCCTTTCTCCCTCAGTCGTGGGTGAGGGTTTTGTTAGCTCTGACGGACCCCAACGAGTTGGTTGATGGCCTTTATTTCTGACCTGCTACTCTGGAGTGACAGGTCGACGACAAACAACTCCGATAAGGTGCGTGTCAGGTCAGGGTTGAAGGTTGAGATGAAACAAGCAATTGATTGCTCCAGGGAGTTAGTGCTATCTAGGAAAAGCATTTGGAAGGATTTGTGGCTTCAGAGAGGGGGTATGTCCCCCTATATATACATGAGGTTCATGGCTCAGTGGCGGTGATTTGGGAATAACACTAGGGATCTCCCAAACCTATTAGATATTGGGATACACTTGTTCGTATTGCTCTCCCAGAGATAGTGAGACTCCTCCCAAAGTTGGTCATCCTCTGAGCACCGGGAATTGTGGCCCATAGTCCATCCTTTCATGGTTTCATGTTTCCTTGTGTGACTGGAGGTGAGGGACGACTCAGAGCTGTTAGATCTCAGGCCCGATGGTCCTCGTCTCACACACATCTATTAACTGAATAAATTGATTTCTAACTTGATTCTAAATTGTGAAATTTATGAATATCCCTCTCACTATAGGAAACTTTAAAAAATCCATAACTCCTAAACCACTCATCTTTTTAATCCCAAATATTAAGGGAACCTCTTCAATAACTTAATCTACTTGCATGCCATGTTTGGAATCAAAATTAAAAAATAAGAGAGGCTTTTCTTCATATGCAAGTTATATATTTAAAAGGCTTATTTTATTCATATTTTCTCTCTATTTCTCTCCTATTTCCTTTATTTGGATTTATTTTCTTATTATAAACCAAGTGGATTTGAAACCTAATCAATTAAGGTCATTCATACCACTTTCTATAGAATTCTACATAATTCTCACCATTATCTGTATTTCTTTTTCCTTTTTATTTATTATGAGATTTCTTTTATCTTTTATGCCCTTTTATCACATTGGACTCACTAAATTAGTAGGATCCATGAAAACATACTTCAAGGGAAATATTGCAAAAGAATTCCATTTGTTGAACATAAATCATACAATTTCCATGCATATACATTTTATTGGAAAAATTGCATTTCAAATCATACAAGAAAAAATTGAGATTATAATAATTCCCATTAAGGAATGTGATTTTAACATCCATCTGCCAAATCTCATAGTCATGATAAGTTGTAATAGTAAGAATGATCCTGATGGACTTAACCATGGCCACTTGAGAAAATGTTTCGTCATAGTCAATACCTTGAACTTGTCTAACAAACTCACCATGAGACTGACACTTGGAAACCATTACGATGGTAGTCATATTCAGATCTTATAATGATGGTGTGTTAGATACACTATTCTCTAACATGTATCTCTGTGCTTGGTTTGATATTTCCATATAATGACTAATGAGATTCAGTCATCAACCAACTCATACTCTGATCTTATGTGTTATTGTTGTCTATCAACCTTCCACAATAACAACCAATCTGGGACATCATGAGAATATATATATATATATATATATATATATATATATATATGTATATATATATACTCTTAACAACCATATGATCTCATTCTTCCAAGTCACATACTTGAAGAAATATGTCATTGAGTAATACTACTCTCTAAACATTTATAATGTTATGTCATTATATCATAATTGAATTAAACATAATAAATTGGAACCTTGCCTTTTGTTAATAATCAAATCATTTTATATTTTTGCCATTACAATCATCATATGACTGTCTCTTTTGGCATACATACCAACACTAGCCACTGATGAATATTTTCGTTGGAGGTCCTGAGGCAAATGGGGCCACAACACACCTAAAAGTTAGGATCTTTAGATCTATAATGGGAAAGATACACCCGTCTCCAAGCCTAAAGGTTGCCAACAAAAAGATGTGTTTTCATGTTTTCTGTAATTTTCTTTTGTAACAGTCTCAAACATAGTATTTTTTCACTTTATATTTATAAAAAGGATGCAATATCATTATCATGAGAGATGGGGGTGCTAACACCTTCCCCACTCATAATAGGATCACCGAGTTTGGTCTCTAAATCATATATACATCTTATCTACCCTTGGGTGGAGTGAAAATCATGTTTGTTTGCATTTTACCACAGATTTAAACACCCACATGCATCTTTTTCTTATTTTACTAATAAATATGAGTGGAAACATTGAGAATTTTATTGCTTATGATTTTTTTTAGTTGTTTCATGGCCGTAGGATCATGTGATTTTTTGGGCTAGGTACAACAATTACCTAACTCCAAGAGATACTTGCAATGATATAAATGGATAACTTTAATAGTAGGATCACTCACAAGATAAAGGTAGTGAGGTGTTAGGATCTTTGATCTTAGCTTTGCTTAGTCAGTTAGATAATAGAATTTTGATGTTTTAGAGGGAACAAAGTACCAAACTAGATTAAAAAGAAGAAGAAAAATAATAAATCAATGTAAGTTGTCAAACAAGAAAAAGGTGTATGGTTCTTTGTCATAATGATATGATATAAAGTAAACTTGGATCGGGGTTCACCTACTAAGCACACTTACAAAACATGAAATCACTCAAACTTGTTTCATACCATCATCATAGATTGTGAGTAGACATCATTAGCACATATTCACTTTTTCTCTCTAATCAGGTGAGATCTAGAGTAGAATCTTGCCTCTCTCTAAAAAATGATAAAAAAACTAGAATATGACCACTATCTCTAGTGATCTAACACTCTCATGGGTTTACACTACTCCTTCCTCCATATCTAACAAAACAACTCTCTATCAAGGTCATAAGGAATCAAACATTACAAGATGGTCTCTAAGCATACAAAAAATGTAAAATAAGCAAGAGTTGGGATGCAAATGTTCCAAAAATATTTATTTTTAAATAGATATATAGTATTTACGTGGTAGACGGGTCCTAGTGGCTACCTCAAACACAAGTTAATAGATTAGACACTCATGTAAATGAGAACCATTATGGATTTACAATATAAATGACCATATACCCAAAACAGACTAAGAACATAGTGAAAGAGGATGAAGGGGAAGAAAACAGTTGATGATGGGAGACTCATCCATTTAATGCAGCGTAAATCTTCCTTTTTTTATTTTGACGAAGGTAGGAGAGGTAGGCTAGGCTTTATAGGGAAGACTCATCCATTTAAGCTACCTTCAAAGGTGGGGTGGGTGGTTGATGAAAAGCTAGATGAAGTCTAGAGAGGGAACATGAGCCAAAGAAAACTCATTCTCAATTGTCGAGGCTCAATGAAGATAAATAACACATTGCCTCCTTCCCTCTCTCGAGGATTGGTTTGGAGAAAGCTCCTAAGTGATGGTTGATGGGGTTTTCCTTCGAAGCTCCATGGCTGAAGCAACAACACTTCAAAATATGAGCAAAAAATGCCTCACAAGTGAGTCCGCAAGCCCTTATTTAGAGGATTCAATGGGTTGATAAATGTTTATCCTTGTACTCTCTTTGCATGGTACTTTTCTTGGGCTGCAAGGAGCTACAACAGTGGCTACTTTGTTGTGTAGTGATGTGAGAACCCAATCCTATGAAGTGAAGACCTCATTGGACCATCACCTTGCCAATGGAAGGTGTCCGATGAGATTTAGGTATTGCGTTTGCATGTATGTCTTGTCAGTTGATGGACTTGATGAAATGATAGCATTTCTCATGGATGTGTCCCGCACGATGACAGTTTAAGGTTTGGATAACTATGTTTTTTTGATGTAGATCCTATTGAATGGAGAATGGTTGCTGATAATAGTCAATGAGAAAATACAACAATGGGTTTTATGAGATAAGAAGCTTTACCAATGGGATTCCAAGTCAATGGAGGTTTATCCTCTAGGTTGATGGGGGTTCCATCAATGGTTGGACCTATGAAATGTCTAAAAATTGGGATTGCCTCAAAATGAATAGATCCTCACTTTAGGAGGGATATTAACAAATAAGTATAAAATTATATGCACTAATGACTAGTTTATGTGGGAAACAAGGATAAAATAGGTAGAGAATGTCCATAGAATTGAATGATGTCATCAATGAATCTCCATGTGACTCTGCATGACAGGTTTTGTGATGTACACAATGTGTTGATGTGGATATTACATACCATCAAATTCACTAGAGTTAAGAACCCTAGATCTTATCTAAGCTAATAGTATGATAAATAGCACATGTAAGTTTATGAATATTATCATAGTACAATGAAGGACCAAATCAACAGACATTACTTTTTTATTAGTATAACCAAAAACCCAATATTGATTTGTATTTTGTAAGATAAATTAATTATCTAAGAAAAATTGATAACAATAAAGTAACAAATGATTTGTAACAATATGATAAAATTACTAGGATGATGGATTTTACTTCCAATACCTACATTTGCTCATCTGAACTTAATTATGACATATATGAACATATAAACCTAGGCCACATAAATTCTAGCTCTTTTGAAATTAGAAATTTGTACGGATGGATATCACTAAGGGCCCTCTGTCGTGTTATCTAAGGTTATTTACCCATTTATTTTGAGTTCAATGTTTAGAAGTTCTCATCTAATGGTTGACTTGAAATGAAATGATATTATTCATAATCCTAGATTTTAAATTTCTCCATGTCTAGGATTGAATAAACATGAAATCGAAGTGGTCAATTAAGTAATAAAACCAACCTATTCATTCAAAATCACACTAGTTCATACAAATATATATAAGTGAATAAATGTGGACAATAGGACTATCCCCTACACCAAAACAATTCTACAATTTAAGCATATTTATGATACAAGAAAAAGAGAGGAAGATAGGGTCATGAAGAAAGTATATGCATTGAACAGAAGCTTCAAACCATTAAATTTCATCCTGACTCTCCCTAAGGAAAGATAGGGTTGTGGGTAGGAGTTTAGATCATGAATCCATACTCTAGACGTCTTCTATATATTTCTATGTCGTCTCATAAAAGATTAAGTTCTTCGTCATCCAACACTCGTGAATCATTTCTGCATATTTGCACCTCCCCACTAGTCAATTGATCAAGGACTATCTAGTAATTTTGAGATCAAAAAAATGTATTTATTCTAAGATAATTGAATTATACATCCAATAGAATTTAAATCACTCAATTCTGAGTTTGCATGTGAAATTTTGACCCATTTCATTGACACACTTTGCTAGCCAGTCAGTTGACTAAGGAAGTCATCTGAATATGTGTCGTCTATATTTACAATATTGATACATGTGACAGAATTGACTTGTGGATTGAGATGACTATGAGTTCACACGTGTACTATGGCTCTAAGAAGAGGATCTTAGTCAATTGAATGTATTGGTTAGCTGATCAACTAAAAACCATGTGATTCATAGATCTTTACAAATGAGGTAAGACAATCGGCAGGATGTGTGCAACAATCAAATGGATAGGTGAGAATCTAGATATGTGATAGGATCATTTTGAATTTCTATAAACATTCTCGATGATGCAAAGATTGCCATTATTCCTACTACTAGATTGTTGGAGTTGAGGGATGAAGATTTGATTTCTTTGGCCAATTTTTAGGTGTTTTCTAGAGGAATTATGACTTCTTATCTTTTAATTACATCAATCCTATAAATAAAAGATAAGAATACATAAAACGTTAATAAATTGTAGAAAACCTAATGTAAATAAACCTTAATTGAAATTCAATATAAGCATACAAAAATATATAAAAAAAACACCTAGAAGCATTATTAATATACATCCCATCACATGTTCTGATAATTTATGAAGTTTTATGTGTTCCCTTCATCAATTTGAGCCGGTCTTTGAATGTTATTAATCTTTAAAGTTCTTACGATATCTATATAAAATAGTATGAATTAGTCTGTAATGATAAACAACCAAATTCCAAGCTAAAAGATGCACTGATGACAAAAGAAAATGACAAGTGTATGAATTGAAGCATGAAAACATAGTATGAAAATGCAATTAGTAGAAAGATTTTTTTTTTGAAGACACAAAATTCATTACATTAAAGCCATACGGCATCTACATGTAAAGGGAGATGCACCAACCAAACGCAAAAAAGTAAAGAGCAGATACAATAACCAGAAACTCATATCGGAATGTGATAAGAACAATGATGTATTGATCTCTCTTCTATATCGCTGATCAAAACAGCTTTTTTTGAGAGATTCCTTCAACCTGAGATTATATCTGATATAAGGTATATGCTCCAAACCAGTGACCGAAACAGTGATCACCTTCACACTTGCTGCCATATGACAAAGAAACAAAAAAAGACCTAACATGAAAGGAGGACACAAACCACACGACAACATAGAACCTATAACTTACTGAAGCAACAACACCTACCTAACAACACAACGTCCCACAAAAAGACGAGAAACACAACTACCAACGACGAGCACTAAGGTTGCACCAATCAGGAGACCCGGGAAGGAGGCCAAAACCCAGGGATGCAGATACAGAGGAAGGACGGCTCATGCTAGTACAAAGGCGGGGAGTAGAGGGTGCCGGGAACTCCACCACCACTCCCGACCACCACTGCGAACAGGGGGCGGAAGACCCACACGAAGCCCAAAACCCAGCTTTCTCCTCCTGTGCCTGGAGCACCAAGGGCGCCCGAGCCCACCGTCTGCCCAAGAAGGAACCCAAGACACGACACGACCAACCAACGACCACAGAGAACGCCTACAGGCAGAGACTAGAAAAACTAAAGACACCTGACACACTGAAACACACCGATAAACGGCGATAAACGGCGACAAAACAGGAAGAAGAACTGCCCCAAAACAACAGACAACCCAAACAACAACGGAAAAACAGACAGCAGCAAAAAGGACGGTGAAATAGGGGGAAGATAAGCAACGAACCACTACAGAGAAGGGGAAATCCATGATGCTTGCTTTGGTTCCTCAGTCACAACGACCTCCGGCAACACCCGAAGGGGTTACCCAACCGACGACACCCCTTCGAAGCACCAGCAAAAACCGGATCTAAGATCCCATTCCCCGCCGCCGCAAATAGGGGCGTGAAGCAAGGAGAAGAGAAAACCACCACGAAGCAACCCAGGGACTCCCGATCCGGCTGGAGCAGCCGCTGAGGCAGCCCCCGGGGGAGTAGGGCGGCGATCCTGGCCATCGAGCCCCCTCCCCCAGGATCGGAGAGTCGTTCCCTAGTCGCCCTCTCTATCGCTCAGAACGGGAGCGAGATTTGTTTGCTAGGACATGTGGCTTTGTAGAATATAGCCAAAGGGATCTCCTAGTAGAAAGATGATTCAACATACTCCTATTTTAATACTTGACAATTACTCTCACAATGTTGAATTTGCCAATTTTATTATACGATATTCTTCATAACTCACCTGACCATGAAGTTGATCTTTATGGAGCACAAGTAAACACACACGTGCACATGCACGTGTCACTTTAAATCTATATAATTTATATTAGATCATTTTAAATATAAGAGATGTTTTATATTTTTCAAATATTATTTAAGGTTGACTCATGTTCTATTATTTGTTGGTGAACATGTAAAGAAAAGAAAGAGAGTTCAAATAAAAATGTGTATTAGAAATGATTGATTATCACTTTCTTTTAGTAGTGTGTATATGCTACATGATAAATGTATTTATAATGTCAAAGCATATATGATATAGGATAATAATATTAAATATTAAGTAATTTAATGTTATTATAGTTTTCTCTGCATTGAAATATTTTTCTTATAAAGTAGTCATGGTTAATCTCTTATCTAGCTGCTTAAATTATAATAATAATTAAATTAAGCAAATAATATATGTCCGCATTGAGTGTCTTTGTTTTGAAATGATATAGTTTTATAAAAAGGACCTTGAAACAAATATATATAAGATTTTAATGCAAATATGTATTAATTATCTTCATTGAAACTATAGAAGACATAAATACGCTACATCATATGAAAAAAATGGAGGAATGACAAGTATATGATATTTTTACAAAGTATTTCAAACACAAATGTGATATATATGACATTAAACATTTTTTAAAATGTATGTGTAAGTGATATATATGGTCTTAAGGGTTTTTTTAAATGTATGTACACATGATCATGCAGATAGCAACATGACCAACTACTCTATGTTGTGTTCTTCCTGTGGATGTTATGATAGAGAAGAAGCAAATGAAGGATGAGAAAATGATGGTAACCAAAAAAGTTAGGATCACAGTCGTTCACTAATATTTTATATCATAAACACTACTACAGAAATGACTTATAAAGTCACTTTTCAAGGTGTCAGTTGTATACATAAACCGACACCTAAACTCTACAGTGTCGGTTGATAACATAAACCGACATCCAATCTATAAAGGTCGACCAGACACGGGTACCGCTTTTATTAAGTGTCGGTTAATTAATAAAAAAACTGACACCTAAAATCAACCGCCAAAACCAAAATTCCAGCGAAAAAATTACCACCAAAATTTGACATATGGCGTCGGTTCATAAATGAATAACCGACGACTAAAGGTTATTCGCGGGACATGAATAGTTGTCGGTTGTCTTTTAGTTAAAAACCAACGACTATAATTTGGCGTCGTTTGTTGGAAAAGAACCGACACTTTTGGTTTAGTTGTCGGTTATTTTGAATAACCGACGCTTATTGTCAACTTAATAGCTCACCAGCGCGAGTGACTCTTCCCCTTTCCCTGTTTCATTCCCGATTTCAGTTAGGTCCGGTGATTTTCTTGCTCGCCCCCGCCGGTCGTTGCTCCGTGCTCGCGCTCGCCGTGCTCCTGCTCCTGCCCTCGTCGTTGCTCCTGCTCCTGCCCTTGCCGTTGCTCCGTGCTCACCGACGGCCGTGCTCCTGCTCCTGCCCTCTGTGCTCACCGGCAGCCGTGCTCCTGCTCCGTGCCCTCACCGCTGCTTCGTGCCCTCGCCGCCGCTCCTGCTGCTCTCCCTTCCGCTGCCGCTCCTCGCCTTGCTCTGGCCGCTGCTCTCCTCTGCCCTCAAGGTATGCCCGCCCTGCCTTCTACCTTCTTCCTCTGCTCCGGCGGCTGCTTGGGCGGTGCCAAGGCAACCACGGCCTTCTTCCTTCTTCCTCTGCTCCGCCCTGCTCTTCTTCTCTCTTCTCCCTCTCCTTACCAACAGCAACCACGGCCGTGTGGGCTGGCACGGTCGTGGCTGTGTTGGCCGACCACACGGCCGTGCTACCCAGGCTGATGCTGGACATTTTTTTATTTTTTTTTAAGTTATTTACTTATTGGTAGCTTGATAAATAACTGATATACACTGATCTATGGCAATGCCTTAGTTGATCACTCTTTATATTATAGCTGCAAGCCTGTAACATTAAGTAATTTTTGAAAGTAAAATAATTATTGACTGTAATATATTGAACTTATATACAATACATGTTCTATGATAAGCCTTAGTTAATTTAATATGCATACTTTGTATGTAATACATAGTAATCGGGTACTGCTGTATATCCAAGTAAATTACTTGTAACTAATCATGACATAGATTTTAGAATACATACTTTGGTTAAATGTACTGCTGTAATTTTTGATCAAGTGATGATATGTAAATGTAGCAATAAGTTAGTAAGGTATCAATGATAAGTCTGATGTAATGTGATGCAAAATAGTTATTGTATCATGCATATCTTAATACTTTTTTGTTTTATAGTTGTATAGGGTATTTTATGTGTGACGAGTCTATTTTTTAATAGTTTAGCTATAATCATTGTTTTATAGCTGTGTTATAAATTATTTGGGTGTTTAGTATGGTTATTTAGGGTGTTCAGATATGTATAAAGGTTCCAAAAAGTATAGTATATATATGCATACATGTGCATTTTTTATAAAATTGTATAGAAAATCAAAACCCGTTCTTGGTGAGAATCCTAATCACCCTTCTTGCTTAATAATGAATTGTAATGCACACATGTGACATGCTTTGAATGACAACTAGGATTTTAGGTATAAGAATGACAACACATTATTTGTTGGCCTAGAAACCCGTCCAAGATTTACTCATTAGGAGTAAATCTTGGATAGTCCCCAGTTTGGGACTGTTCTTGAACACCTAATCTCGCTTAGGATGTAAGTGTATAATGTGTATTGGGTTTTCAAGAAAATTTCGGCAGCATTTCCCCGTTTGTTCTCTAAGTACATATGTACTTGGAGAACAGTGGGGAAATGCTGCCGGAATTTTCTTGAAAACCCAATACACATTATACACTTACTAGTGAGATTAGGTGTTCAAGAATGGGATAGGTGGTACATATTTATTATATATAATAATGACATCACATATATTTGTTAACCCTAGACCCTAATCTTGTTGTAATATATACTTGTTTTCTCTTTGATCATAGAATGGATAGATCATGGATGTCCATTCGCAATCGCTGCACCCCAGAGTTTATTTCTGGTTTTGACCAGTTTATTAGATTTTCCGAGGAACATAGGAAATAACCTGGAGATATGTTCTACTGTCCATGTAGGCATTGCGGTAACAACTTGAAAGTCAACACTGGTGACGAAATAAAAAGTCATGTCATGTGCAACGGGATTATACAAGGCTATACAGAATGGCACTGGCATGGAGAGATTTCAATCCCGAAACCAGTGGATGTCGATAGCAGTGCTTGTGTGGAAGAAGAAATTTCCTACGATGACGTAGATGTGAATGAACCAGTTCCAGTAGACATTGTTGATGTGATGCTGAATAGTTGTGGGGTAGAGCACACCGATCCACCTCCCATTTTTAGAAACATTGTGCATGATGCTGAGATGTCGTTATACACAGGTTGTACTAAGTTTACGAAGCTTAGCGCTGTGTTGAGATTGTATAAGCTGAAAGCTAATAATAGATGGAGCGACAAAAGCTTCACGTCATTGTTGTCTTTGTTGAAAGAAATGCTTCCTGAAGGAAACGAGCTGCCAATCTCAACATACCAGGTAAAGAAATTGTTGTGCCCAATGGGAATGGATGCCAAGAAGATACGCGCATGCCCGAATGATTGTGGATTATTTCAAAAGGACTATGCGGATTTGAAAGATTGTCTAAAATGTGGTGCGTCACGGTATAAATTGACAACTTCGAGGGAGTCCAAAACTGGTTCTCCTGCCAAGGTGATGTGGTATCTACCTATAATATCACGATTTCAACGCTTGTTTGCCAATCTGATAGATGCGAAGAATTTGAGGTGGCATGCGGATGTTAAGAAAAATAATGATGGGATCCTATGACATGCGTCTGATTCCCCACAGTGGAAGAAGATTGATCTATTGTACCCTAAATTTGGTGAAGAAGTCAGGAATCTAAGACTTGGGCTTTGTACAGACGGGATGAATCCGTACGGGACATTGAGCAGCCAACATAGCACTTGGCCAATCATGCTTGTTATATACAATCTTCCTCCCTGGCTGTGTATGAAAAATAAGTACGTAATGCTGTCGTTGTTGATATCGGGCCCTAAACAACCTGGAAATGACATCGATGTTTATCTTGGACCTCTGATTGATGACTTAAAGAAACTCTGGGGTGAAGGTGTGATGACCTATGATGCTTCACAAAGAGAGACATTTCATTTGCATGCTATGTTGTTTTGCACTATTAATGACTTTCCAGCATATGGGAATTTGTCTGGATATAGTGTCAAAGGAGCTAAAGCGTGTCCTATATGTGAAGAGAACACTGATTCAACAAGACTAAAACATGGCGGTAAGACTGTATATCTCGATCATCGAAGGTTTCTTCCAAAATTCCATCCGTATCGTAGGAAGCGCAAAGCATTCAATGGATTGAATGAGGAACGGAGTGCACCTAAACCTATACCAGTGGAGGTTGTTTATGAAAGAGTAAAAGACTTTGTCAATTAATTTGGTAAGAGATCACAATGTACTATGGCCACACGGAGTGACAAATCTTTATTCAAGAAGAATTCAATATTTTGGGATCTTCCTTATTGGAGTTCTTTGACAGTCAAGCATTGTATCGATGTCATGCACGTTGAGAAAAATGTCTGTGATAGTGTCATCGGTACTTTGTTGAATATACCAGGTAAGACTAAAGATGGGATAAAATCCACACTGGACCTACGTGAAATGGGAATAAGGTCAGAATTAACATAATTTCGTGAAATGGGAAATCAGAGAACATACTTACCTCCTGCTTGTTACACATTGTCTAGAAAGGAGAAGAAAGCTTTTTGTGAATGTTTGGTAAATGTTAAGGTGCCACAGGGTTACTCATCCAACATCCGTAGATTGGTATCAATGAAAGATCTGAAGTTGATAGGTCTTAAATCTCATGATTGTCACACTCTAATGCAACAAATATTGTCTGTGGCAATTAGATCTATATTGCTGAAGCATGTAAGGTTTGCAATCACCAGACTTTGTTTCTTTTTCAATAGTCTGTGCAACAAAGTTATTGACCCTGATACTCTCGATAAATTGCAAAGAGAAGTGGTTGTTACCCTATGTCAGCTTGAGATGTATTTTCCTCCGCCGTTCTTTGATATCATGGTACATCTTGTTGTCCACTTGACTAGGGAAGTGAAAATGTTGGGACCAGTTTTCTTGCATTGGATGTATCCCTTTGAACGATACATGAGCATTTTTAAAAGTGATGTTCGAAACCGTTATCGGCCTGAAGGGAGTATTATCGAGGGTTATGTGGTGAGAGAGGTTATGGATTTTTTCAATGACTTTCTCAGTGGTAATGACACTCCTGATAATGACAAGAATATTGACGAGTAATTTGGCAAAGGATTTTTGGGATCACGTGTGAAAGTAATCATCCGTGAGCAGTTGGAACAAGGTCACTTGTATATTTTACACAACATGGATGAAGTGAACGTTTATATCGAGGAACATACCAATTTCATCAAGAGACAATATCCTCGAGCCAATACAATGTGGCTTGCTAGAGGGCATAACAAGACATTTATTAAGTGGTTTGAAAATAAAGTCTTACATCAACTATCTCAAACACCAGATGATATTACTGAAACTATCAAATGCCTTGCCTTTAAACCAAAATTGACTGTTATGTCTTATGAAGGGTATGACATTAATGGATTCACATATTACACAAAGCGCCAAGATGATAAGAGTGTCGTCCAAAACAGTGGGGTCACCCTTCAAGAATCGACTATGTTATTTGCAAGTGCAAAGGATAAGAGTCCACGTGAAGCTAAAATGTCATATTACGGTGTCATTGAAGCAATATGGGAGTTTGACTACATAGATTTCAGAATTCTACTCTTCAAATGTAATTGGGTTGATAACACCAAAGGAGTTATAGTGCATGAATTGGGTTTCACTTTAGTGAACTTTGAAAAGATTGGAGAGAAGGATGAACCATTCATATTGGCATCACATGCGAAACAAGTATTTTATATCGATGATCCTGCAAATGATAAATGGTCGGTTGTTCTTCATGGTAAAAGACAGTTCATTGAAGATCCTATACATGAAGAATAGTACTATGATAAGTATGATGACTCCAGTCCATTCTCAGTTGGGTTGCCAACACCAGCAAATATTGAAGCTAATGATGACTTGTATGTGCACGGAGATCACAATGAAGGATTGTTAATTGATAAAAAATCGCAATATTAGAGGCATGTTTATACAATGTTTTTTATATGTTTTATTTTTCTGAATGTGAACTTTACAATTTGAATGTGAACTTTAAAATGTGAATGTGAACTTTACAATGTGAATTACTTTATAATGTGAACTTTACAATGTGAATTACTTTACAATGTGAATGTGAACTTTACAATGTGAGCTTTACAATTTGAATTACTTTACAATGTAAACTTTACAATGTGAATGTGAATTTTCAGATGGCTGAGCATTCTCCTGATGACCGTGCTGATGATTACCGTGAGGGTGAGGACATCAATGTGCCGCCTCACAATGTAAGTTTTAAAAATATATCATATATTTATATCTATATGTCCATTTATAGTTATATCTTGTAAATGTGTTTATTTTGTCAATTTTAGGTTGATGATGCACATGTACCATCTGAAGCACTTGAGGCACTTGATCAGTAACACCAAAAAGTTGACAGGAGAAGGGGCATCACTATGATGAAGAAGTTAATAGCGCAAAAGGGCAATGGACCCAAACTTGTTGTGGATTTTGATAATGCAGGAAATGCATCTGGTGTGAATCGCAATTCATTTATTTCATATCTTGGGTATGTTACTCGTAGCCATTGCGGTTGTAAGATAGATTCTTGGCATAAAGTTTCTAAGGAGAAGAAAGACGTAATATGGAAGGATTTATGCATGAGTTATTATTAATTTGCAATTATATTTTGTAGATTACTAATTTTTTGGATACTAGTTAATAGCAATTCTAATTTGCAGAGTATATTTGAATTGGATGAAAAGATGCATCGTAAATGCATGATGCAATGTTGTGGGAGAGTCCTAAGGAACTATAGGACAAATATCACCCGAGAATACATAAAAGAAGCTGACAAGAGGAAGAAGACAGCCACTGAACAATGGAACTTCCTGGACAAAGAAGAATGGGACGCGTTTGTTGCTTCAAGACAAACAGATGAATTCAAGGTATTAGGCGTCAGTCCCAATCTCATTAATATATGTTGTATTCACCTATTCAAGATTAACATTTACTGTTACTAACCAAATCATTAATGTGCATACTAACTAGGCCCTCAGTGAGGCACAAAGATCAAGGCGTGCACTGAATGTGCATGACCACACAATGGGTCCAAAGGGGTATGCAGGCATTCGCCAAAGACTACAGTCTGAGGCTACTGCTCAGTCTGCTGCTACTCAGGAGTCCTCCACTGTAGGTAGCACACCTCTGTCTCGCCATGATATCTGGATAGCTGGGAGGCAAAATAAGAAGGGAGAAATAAGGAAGCCCACAACTGCTGAGGCGGCTGCAAAAATGGTAAAATACAACTCTTACAGCAATCGTTCAAATATTCATTATTGTGGTGTTCACTTAATTAAAAAATTTTGTTTTGGCGATTAGCGGGAGCTGCACGAGCTGAGGAAATAAGGCAAGTTCATCCCTGAGGGCACAAGGCGCTGGTGAGGGCATCAAATCTTTTTTTGGGCCATCCCAGCGCAAACATGTCCCAAAAGTGGGACTTTCACAAGAAGAGGTAACATATTCTTTCTTTATAATGTTACTGTAAAAAGAGAATTCAATAATTACAAGCTAACATTTCTTTTATCCATGTATAGGTAGATAAGCTAGTTGATAGGAAACGGGAAGAAGCACTGAAAAAGTGGCAGACATCTCAGACTGCCACTCAGCAGACAATACCTATCATAGCATCCCGCTCTACTCCTACTGCAAAGGTTGGGAGTAATCCTATAGACCCACCACCTAGCACATCCACTGTAAGTATTTTTATGACATAGTAACTAGTTTTTTAATTCAAGATGATATGTTTTGAAGATGATATGTATATATGTATATAACATTCTTTACACAAAAATTTGTAGGGGTTGAATCCATGCCGTCTAAAAGTTAATGAATATGTCGTTGCATATGCGTCGGCTTACCCATCCCTACCAGAGGAAATGTTTCACGGATCTCCATTACCAGCTGGTTGGATTCGTGTGAGCCCGGTACATATATTCCCCAAGTGGATGGATCTTCCATTGCCATATGCCCACCCAGATTGTGAAACACTTGGTGAGGCTTTAGGCGGAGTGATATTGTGGCTAAAAGCGGATGTCATCTTTACTGAAATTGTATGATAAATTTACATTACGTTAAATTGTTAGTGTGTGTATATGATGTCAGTTGATCTGAAATTATTATATATATATACAGGTTAAAAAGAAGACACCCACAACATCTAGGCCTCCACTTCACCCTCCTACATTACCCAGTTGGGTTCTACAGGACCTAACTGTCCCGTTAGGTCCTAACTGTAGGGGTATGGCAATATGGTTAGGCGAACATGATATAAACTGCCCTATAACTGTTTCTATAGATTCAGATGCTGCAGGTCAATCATACGAAAGCAAACTATTTATACAAGATATTTTGGAGTTGTTTCGATATGATTGGCTAAATACATCTGTGATAGAGCTATGGATAAGGTGAGATCTTCTTTATACATCCATATACCTTGTATAGGATCTGGTGATCTGGTTTCTTATTTATTAATGCATGAGTAATTAATACATATTTTGCAGCTACTTAGACAAGATATGTGCAGATTTTGTGTTATGACCCACTTCTTGATTAACTAATAAATACCTCGAATTACGTAAAACACCGCAATTAGTGTTGAGTATCAAATTAAATATCATGGATAATCAGAATAAGTTAATATATGAATCAATATTGAGTTTGAATCACCTAAGGCGACTAATGATATCAATGTTGATTAATTAGTTAATTAGGTTGAGTTGAATATTCAATGTTGCAATTAGTGTTTTGACCTGATGTGACAAGCTAGTTAACATGATTTTATGCCCTGGGATGATAGAGAATCTCGTGCTTGAGAGTTTGCAAGAAAAATCACCCGAAACCGACTTCTGAGTTAAAAGATATGGACATTTGTGCGATCAGGGACCTAGTTGTAATTGCCGAAAATGATTGGGCATTTTGCAGCCGGCCCCCTCCGCGATCTTCCTCGCTTATCTTCCCCTTCAGTCGGCCGATGGAACAGTAGCCGACAGAGCAACGGAGAGAGGGGGAGCAGGGGCGATTATGGAGCGATTTTCTTGGCCCTTCAGCTCCGACCAGCCTCGCACCCTTCTTCTTCTCCTTTCCCTGCCCTCCATCCTTCCCCTACCTTGCTCCATCCAAGCAGCTGTGCTGCTAGGGCGTCGCCCAGCAGGGGCTGCCCAAGCTACAGAGCAACGCCCGATGGAGCATCAAAGCTACCAGCCGCGACCAGGGTGAGCTAGGGCTGGCTATTCTCGACCCCTTCAGCTCCGGAATGGCCGCACCCGCCTTCCTCGACCTTCCCTTCCTCTACCTCGGCCAAGCAGCAACACCAGACTAGCCATGGTGTCGGCCGTCCAAGCAAGCAACATCAGTAATTGCAGCAATGGCCAGGAGCCCGTTTGGGCTTGAAGAACAACATGAAATCGACACCCTCAAGCTCGGCTTGAAGTTCAGATCACGAATCTGCAACCACCTAGCTTCAATTCAGCCCCTAGCCAAGATTTCCGGTTGTGCGTGAAGCTGCTGTTGCAGCAGGTTCGTAAAACTGGAAAAGACCAGAGGTAGAAGACGATCCGAAATCATCTAGAATCCGGCCTTAGACGCAATTCCGGACGAACCCGGACAATTCGAAATGCGGTGAGTAGGATTTCACCTTTTTATTAGTAATAAACTCATGTCCGTTTTAGTTTCCCAGTCAGTGCGCCATTCGGCCGAATTGCGTATGATTCGGCCGAGTTCTGTAATTAGAATTGACAATCAGTGTTTTGATCGGCCGAATTGGGCATGATTCGGCCGAGTTTCCCTTTTATAGGAAATCGACCAGGGTTTGGATCGGCCGAGTTGCGGGTGGATCGGCCGAGTTGTCAGCCGATCGGCCGAGTTCCCAGTTTGGTCGGCCGAGTTCCAGAGGGTGAGTAGTAGTTCATTTAGAAATCAGTATTTAACTCAATTCAAATGCTTAATTGCTTTGAATCAATTAGTATAACCTTTAAACAGTGTAGTACACGAATTAGAGTATATTAGATTCATTGGATTTGAATTACTTAATATGCTTAGTGAAAATGATGCAATTTCCTGTTCTATAGTTGCAATGTATTTACTGATTTCAAAATAGATGTTTAGCATTTGAAACTGGATAAATGATACTGATTCGTGTTTAATTACGATAAAGGTTATATATGCGCTTCTTGTAATGTTCAGATTGTGCATTATGTATGGAATGTAATTTTCCTGTTATTTGTTTATTGTTTAATCGAGTATAGACTTAGATGCCCTAACACCGTAGAACCCCTAAGTGGTATCTGCAGCTTTGGGGTGAAACTCGTGTTGCAACATCATCCGTGCTTGTATCGTGGACAAATGAGGAAAGAGAAAAATGCAGTGTCCAACAACAACGCGTGCGGAGTCACGGTGGCACTGGAAGAAAATGTGGATTATTCAACATTAATCCGTGCGGAGTCATGGTGGTAATCCCCATGAGACTCTCCGCCTGTGTGCTCAGGTTAGAGGAGGAGTCTAGAGCACTCGGAGTAGTGCATTGAGGCCGGAGAGCCTGTGGTCCCGTGGCAGAACAGGGCTGGCGTCAGACTTAGCATTTCCCGGGTGTGTCGCTAAGTCTTGTACGGTGGGGCCGTAGCATGAATTTGCTATGGATCTTTATATGCAGAGTACACTGCATATATTTAGGGCATAACAATAAAATGAATAAATAATCAAGTAGGTTCACAGTAAATTTATATAACTGTTCATTTATCTGAATTACCTATTGATGCTTGGAAATGTGATTATATTCTGTAAATCTGTTATGTTATTAGAACTGCCTTGCTCAGTTCTGCATTTATGCTTAATTTCAGTTTATAAACCTGATGAGTTGTTTAGTGATAGCTAAGTGAAATACTATTCACTGAGCGAGTAGGCTCATACCTCTACTCAAAACATTTTCAGGTTATCATCAGCAGCAGGAAATCTGAAGGATCCTTTAATCCATCGCGTAGTCAG
Source organism: Alisma plantago-aquatica (assembly GCA_963693085.1). Lineage (NCBI taxonomy): Eukaryota > Viridiplantae > Streptophyta > Magnoliopsida > Alismatales > Alismataceae > Alisma > Alisma plantago-aquatica. The sequence continues at coordinate 767,716,202 of OY856412.1, read as the reverse complement.
TAGAAGGTATATGTAATTAGTAGTTAGAGGTCTCTTAGTCCTTTCCCCTCGATCCGTGGGACAAGGTGTGAGAGAGAGAGAGAATGTGTAAAGATGTAAATTAACTGTTATGCTTTATTCATGTCAAACAATGTAAAATGTTGTAGACTCTGTTTATATTGCTAGTCAGTTAATAAAGATGCTTCCGCAGTTTGTTTAGTTTCTTTTTACAGCATAAATCAGATTTACCTTATTAATGTTTTTAAAATGTTTTTAAAAGTGAAGAGTGGTTGGCTTATGTGTAAATCTCATCCTGTCGCGTCCTAATCTCGTGGTTTGTGGTTAATGTGAGATTGGGGCGTGACAATTTTGGTATCAGAGCTTAGGTCTGAGTACTTAGTTACTCAAGGTCAGGGGACGATAAGAGACCAATAGGATTAAGGTTTAGGTGTCTTTCTTCTATCTGTAATTTTCTAACAGGAAGTGTTCTGTTATATTATTACAGATAGCAGGAAGAGGATGTGGTCACGAGAATCAAGTAATGAGCCTAAGTTGAGTCATTAAGAATCATTAAGGTCAAAAGATAAGGTTATAAGTAAGATGAATAATAAATGATGTGTTTTAGCTCTGGAAGGTCTGAGTGTTTAGATACCCTGGCCAGGTGTCTGAATACTTAGATTGACCAGTATCAAGCTACTCTGTCTGTTCTTCTCTGGATGCCCTGGCCAAGTATGCAGAGGAAGGATAGGCTAGAGAGAAAACCCTAGGAATCTTAGGGTTAAGAAATAAGAAAATAATGTAGGAGTAAGAGATTAAATAAAGGATGTGATATAACTCCTACCTTACATTGCTTATTGATTAAAGATCGTTAGAAATGCTTTTATATGCATGAAATGAAATTTTCAGTTTGTAAAGTAAACATGATTCTTTTATATTATTGTGTTATGAAGTGAATTGTTTAATGTTTGTTTTCTTTGTATTAAAGTAGACCCGAAATTATATTTAATTGAGTTTGCCCTAAGTGGATAATCTTTCTACATGTTTAAGACTAATAGGGGCTGATTAATCCCGAGTAGCTCTTGGCTTCAGGACTACAGGTTCGGCCTGGTCCGGCTGGCAGGATGCGTTACTGGGATCTAATGACTCCTATTAACAAGTAAAATAAGAAAAGAAGTCTAAATGTTCTTTTGTCTTGAGAATTAGGGTTTGAGAAGCATAGACCCTAATTGGCCCAAATTAGGATTCAAATGACATATGCATACAGAATTTGATAAATAGGATGTCTCACTAAATGATTTTTAGTATTTTATACGTAACTCTGATTTGGTTAAAATTGGGATATGAGTTGGATATATAAATAAACAACATTGGAGAATATCAAAATTTTTGAATAATATTCTGACTTGTTAATCGGCCGAGTTTCAAACTCGACCGATCACATTTTCTGAATAATATAGTAGTGTGGTAATTGAATTTTATCTTTTTATTGGTGTATCCAATTGATCTCAAATTTTAATTGTGCTTGAACAATATAATTTTAGACACTCTGTAAAATTGGCATAATTTTTGGATGACTTTTGACCTCTACAGCAAGGGTGTCGGCCGAGTTTGTAACTCAGCCGAACCTGCTGCAGACTGCAATATAGCAGTGCACTGTTCGATTTTTAATTAATTATTGGTAACTTGAAATGATCTGAAATTTTTACTGAAGGTCCAAACTTCATTGGGCACAACATATAAAATTTCCAAAATTTTTGGAGCTTCTTTTAGCTGTTTAATAAACGAATTACAGAAACTATTATAAAACTGAATTTTCAGCTGAATGTAATTAAAGTTGAGTGTTGGGTTAATATGCTTTTGACCCAAGCAACTCAATCTGATCTATATGATCGACTACACATATACAATAATTTTATGTTACTAATATGGACCAAAACCCTAGAATGATTAAAGTTGTAATAGTTTAAGGGATATCATTAGTGATGTAACCTCGAATACTAGTATCTCTGTAAAATAAGATCTTGTGATATGTGCTATGGAAAGTAAACTGGCTTTGGTAGTAATCTAGGGTTTTGAAGTAAGATAATATGATCGGTACATGAACAACATGAATGACTTAGAGAAAAGAGTAAAACATAAACCTAAGATGTAACTATAAGAAGGTAGCATAGAAATCGGAGTATTACCCGATATATGATCTAAAAATAGTTGATGTAGTTTATGTTTTAAAGACATGGTGTCACTATCTTTATGATGTGATAATAGATTATCACCCTGGTAAAGAGAATGTGGTGGATGATGCTTTCAGTAGAAAGTCAAGTTCAACAGCCAATGCATTCTCTATGACAGGTTTCAATAGAGACCTGCTAGTAGAAATGTGGGAGTTGGACTTAGACTCAGGGGTAATAGCATAGAGTGACTTGATTGTATAAATGTAAGTTAAGCTTACATATTATGATCAGATCGAGGAACTACTATGGGGTGATAGTGAGTTAAACCAGACCATGCATGACATGTTGTGTGTATCTCGAGATTAAGTAAAATTCTTTTAAGGGGAAAAGCCTGAAAGAAAAGATTCTTATGAAATTATATGTATTGATGTATGCTATGCTTTCAGGAAACACTAAGATGTATATGAAACTCAAGTAGCTGAAACGGATGGTCAGATGTGCAGAAGGATGTAGCTAAGTATGTGGTTAAAAGTAGTGTGTACCAGTAGGATAAGGCTGAACCCTAGAAATCTATAGCTACCTTATAATCTTTTTCTATGCCTGTATGGAAGTGGGAATTCATCACAATGAATTTTTGTGGTAAGATTACCCAGGACACCTAGAGGTTGTGATTTAGTAGGAATGATTGTGAATAGACTAATTTAGTCTGCTCACTTTCTTCATATTAAGTCGACCTTTGATGTCTCGAGACTTGACTAAGATATACATGGATAAAATAATTAGGTTGCTTGGTAATCCAGTTTCAATCATATCAAAATAAGTTTAGAAATACACAACTGATAATGGTACGGTTTGAGTATGAACCCAGAAAACACAGATTTGGTAAATCATTAGATGCATGATTTCAAGATAGTAAGATAGCAATAAAATATGCAAATAAATCTTGTTACATGCTTCCTGTTATGTTAATGTGTGTAACCTGACAATTACATGAAATTCAGTATGTATGTGCCAAAATTAATTTGAATTTGGAGTATTTATGAATTTTTTTTAACCTGTCTGCATGCATGATATAAACATTACTCAGTAATTACAATGATTGAAATATGTTGTTCTGCTAGTTCCAGAATGATACCGTATTGTGATTTGAATTGCAATCAAACAGATGAGATAATGGAAACCCTAAGAGTAGGGTGTTACCATGTGATAAGAGAATGAGATAACCCTAAGAGTAGGGTGTTGGCTTGTGATGAATGAATAAGGCAAATGAAACCCTAAGGATAGGGTGTACAATGAATCAAGTATTTTGATATCAAGTATTTTGTTATGTAGTAATGTTTAACAGTTAAATTGCATGATTTAATTTTTGTACCAAATAGACATACATTCTGTTTATTTAAGAATTTTAGTTTGTTTGCATGAATAGTATAATAATTTCTTGGTAATTACCATAAAGTGAGATACTACTATAACAGTTCTGGAAAGACAATGTTTTATGTGTTGATCTGGAATCATATCAGATGTATCCTAGGTTAAGGGACCTATGCAGATGGTTGATCAGAGGATCAAAAGTCCAAGAATTCGCGAGATACCAGTAGTGAGGGTTTTATGAAGGAACCATAACATAGAAGAAGCCATGTGGGAATACGAGTCAGAAATGAGTAACACGTTTCCTTTCTCTTTTAGGAATTTCGGGACGAAATTCTTTTAAGGGGAAAAGGTTGTTATGACCCACTTCTTGATTAACTAATAAATACCTCGAATTACGTAAAACACCGCAATTAGTGTTGAGTATCAAATTAAATATCATGGATAATCAGAATAAGTTAATATATGAATCAATAGTTGAGTTTGAATCACCTAAGGCGACTAATGATATCAATGTTGATTAATTAGTTAATTAGGTTGAGTTGAATATTCAATGTTGCAATTAGTGTTTTGACCTGATGTGACAAGCTAGTTAACATGATTTTATGCCCTGGGATGATAGAGAATCTCGTGCTTGAGAGTTTGCAAGAAAAATCACCCGAAACCGACTTCCGAGTTAAAAGATATGGACATTTGTGCGATCAGGGACCTAGTTGTAATTGCCGAAAATGATTGGGCATTTTGCAGCCGGCCCCCTCCGCGATCTTCCTCGCTTATCTTCCCCTTCAGTCGGCCGATGGAACAGTAGCCGACAGAGCAACGGAGAGAGGGGGAGCAGGGGTGATTATGGAGCGATTTTCTTGGCCCTTCAGCTCCGACCAGCCTCGCACCCTTCTTCTTCTCCTTTCCCCGCCCTCCATCCTTCCCCTACCTTGCTCCATCCAAGCAGCTGCGCTGCTAGGGCGTCGCCCAGCAGGGGCTGCCCAAGCTACAGAGCAACGCCCGATGGAGCAGCAAAGCTACCAGCCGCGACCAGGGTGAGCTAGGGCTGGCTATTCTCGACCCCTTCAGCTCCGGAATGGCCGCGCCCGCCTTCCTTGACCTTCCCTTCCTCTACCTCGGCCAAGCAGCAACACCAGACTAGCCATGGTGTCGGCCGTCCAAGCAAGCAACATCAGTAATTGCAGCAATGGCCAGGAGCCCGTTTGGGCGTGAAGAACAACATGAAATCGACACCCTCAAGCTCGGCTTGAAGTTCAGATCACGAATCTGCAACCACCTAGCTTCAATTCAGCCCCTAGCCAAGATTTCCGGTTGTGCGTGAAGCTGTTGTTGTAGCAGGTTCGTAAAACTGGAAAAGACCAGAGGTAGAAGACGATCTGAAATCATCTAGAATCCGGCCTTAGACGCAATTCCGGACGAACTCGGACAATTCGAAATGCGGTGAGTAGGATTTCACCTTTTTATCAGTAATAAACTCATGTCCGTTTTAGTTTCCCAGTCAGTGCGCCATTCGGCCGAATTGCGTATGATTCGGCCGAGTTCTGTAATTAGAATTGACAATCAGTGTTTTGATCGGCCGAATTGGGCATGATTCGGCCGAGTTTCCCTTTTATAGGAAATCGACCAGGGTTTGGATCGGCCGAGTTGCGGGTGGATCGGCCGAGTTGTCAGCCGATCGGCCGAGTTCCCAGTTTGGTCGGCCGAGTTCCAGAGGGGTGAGTAGTAGTTCATTTAGAAATCAGTATTTAACTCAATTCAAATGCTTAATTGCTTTGAATCAATTAGTATAACCTTTAAACAGTGTAGTACACGAATTAGAGTATATTAGATTCATTGGATTTGAATTACTTAATATGCTTAGTGAAAATGATGCAATTTCCTGTTCTATAGTTGCAATGTATTTACTGATTTCAAAATAGATGTTTAGCATTTGAAACTGGATAAATGATACTGATTCGTGTTTAATTACGATAAAGGTTATATATGCGCTTCTTGTAATGTTCAGATTGTGCATTATGTATGGAATGTAATTTTCCTGTTATTTGTTTATTGTTTAATCGAGTATAGACTTAGATGCCCTAACACCGTAGAACCCCTAAGTGGTATCTGCAGCTTTGGGGTGAAACTCGTGTTGCAACATCATCCGTGCTTGTGTCGCGGACAAACGAGGAAAGAGAAAAATGCAGTGTCCAACAACAACGCGTGCGGAGTCACGGTGGCACTGGAAGAAAATGTGGATTATTCAACATTAATCCGTGCGGAGTCACGGTGGTAATCCCCATGAGACTCTCCGCCTGTGTGCTCAGGTTAGAGGAGGAGTCTAGGGCACTCGGAGTAGTGCATTGAGGCCGGAGAGCCTGTAGGCCGGAGAGTCTGTGGTCCTGTGGCAGAACAGGGCTGGCGTCAGACTTAGCATTTCCCGGGTGTGTCGCTAAGTCTTGTACGGTGGGGCCGTAGCATGAATTTGCTATGGATCTTTATATGCAGAGTACACTGCATATATTTAGGGCATAACAATAAAATGAATAAATAATCAAGTAGGTTCACAGTAAATTTATATAACTGTTCATTTATCTGAATTACCTATTGATGCTTGGAAATGTGATTATATTCTGTAAATCTGTTATGTTATTAGAACTGCCTTGCTCAGTTCTGCATTTATGCTTAATTTCAGTTTATAAACCTGATGAGTTGTTTAGTGATAGCTAAGTGAAATACTATTCACTGAGCGAGTAGGCTCATACCTCTACTCAAAACATTTTCAGGTTATCATCAGCAGCAGGAAATCTGAAGGATCCTTTAATCCATCGCGTAGTCAGTAGAAGGTATATGTAATTAGTAGTTAGAGGTCTCTTAGTCCTTTCCCCTCGATCCGTGGGATAAGGTGTGAGAGAGAGAGAGAATGTGTAAAGATGTAAATTAACTGTTATGCTTTATTCATGTCAAACAATGTAAAATGTTGTAGACTCTGTTTATATTGCTAGTCAGTTAATAAAGATGCTTCCGCAGTTTGTTTAGTTTCTTTTTACAGCATAAATCAGATTTACCTTATTAATGTTTTTAAAATGTTTTTAAAAGTGAAGAGTGGTTGGCTTATGTGTAAATCTCATCCTGTCGCGTCCTAATCTCGTGGTTTGTGGTTAATGTGAGATTGGGGCGTGACATTTTGCATTTGAACATGTAGGATTTTTTATTCCATCTTTGATTAGTCTAGTAGCTAAAGACCCTCCGTCAGTTCAACAATACTTCTGTGAGGCTTTTTCAATTTTTGCTCAAAAAAAGAAGACGATGATAATGGCTCCATTCAATGTAGAGTAAGTTTACTTTGCTTATTAAAAAAATTACATTTTTATTGTGGATTTTGAGTTATTAATTTTTAACTTTTTTACCTCTAGTGGTATGCATTGGGAGTTACTGGTTATTGTCCCCGAGACGTTCACTGTCTATTATCTAGATCCTAAGGGGAGTAAATTGAATACAAGATTTGGACACATAATGAAAATGGCATTATTCCGGTGAGAAATATTTCATTTTCATATTCGTTAACATATGTTATTACATTACTATTTAATTATGCAATGTACCATGTTACATTAACATGTAGGGGTTTTTATGAGTTCAAAAAGGCTGGAGGAAAGGTCCCCACGAAAAAGAGCCAGCCAATAATTTGGAAGAACGTGAAAGTAAGTTCCCGACTGCAATATATGTATATATTATTTATGTGAACAGTGCTTAATTAGCTGTATTTTTTAATATTTTGTATGTTTGAATTTATAGTGTGCCACACAAGACAACGGATGGGCATATGGATACTACGTGATGTGATTTATGCACATGATTATTAAATATGCCGCAATGGACATCGATTGTATTGCTGATGTATTATATAGTCTCATTAGATAATATGAAATATATCAATCTTATTTATAGCTCATTAATTATATATATACATCATTATCTTTACATGTGTTTACAACTGACCACACTACAGGAAATGTCTTACCAGATGTACATGCTCCCTATACGACGGGAGAATTAAATAAAGTATGAGAAGAATGGGCAACAACCATACAAGTAGTGGGGGATTTAAGATATAATTGGGATGTTGATAGCGAATAATGACTAAAGAATTTTGTAAATGAATTTCTGAATTATAATATATGTGTGAATGTTTCTACATGTCTGAATGTTTCTACATGTGTCTGAGTGAAAATGAATGAAACTGTTGGTTGCTATATGAATGTTTCTATATGTGAATGTGAAAATGAATGGAACTACAGATTGCTAGCTACATGAATGTTTCTAAATGTGTGAAAATTAAATGGAACTGCATGTTGCATTGCTAAATGTGTGAATATCTTTCTTGTTAATTTTGCAGGTTTGTGGCCTGTTGTTGGCTGATATCAATGGATGTCGTAAAACCTACAGTTCATAACTGAACTGCAGGTTTCTCATCCTACGACCAGCCATACAGCAGGTCTGCAGACTGACGAAAAAACAAAAAACAAAAAATATGCGTCGGTTATTTGTATAAAACCGACGCCAAATAGTTACAGTGTCGGTTTGTAATAGAAACCGACGTCTATTTCCTTAACACCACGGCCGTGCTGGCCAGCACGACCGTGGAAGCGGACCAGACACCACGGCCGTGCTGTCCAGCACGGCCGTGTTGGGACTTATATGGCGTCGGTTATTAGCTAATAACCGACGCCTATAGTGCCCAAGCTGGCGCCCTACTATGGCGCGAAGGTATATGATGTCGGTTTCTTAGGTAATAACCGACGCCTATAGTGCCCTGCTGACGCGTTTTCGTTGGCGCGCGAAGGGTTTTGGCGTCGGTTTTTGAACCGACGCGTAACGGCTGAGCTTTTAGCGTCGTCCACATATGTTTCGCTTAGAAACTGACACTAAAGGCCTTAAATAACCGACACTAAAGGTCGGTTATGTACTAGTGAAAGACAGTTATGGTTTTGTACCATCGTTGCACTTTTCTTATTTTGAGGGATGTGGGAAAATGAGTTAAAGATATGTAAAGACAAGATTGAATAAAAAAAAGAGGAAATCAGAAAAGACGTGAGAGGACAAAGAGTCTAGAAAGAGGGGCAGGCTAGAGGGAGAGGAATAGACCACCCACTTTTATTAAACCAAAGAGGTAGTAATGAAGTTATTATTTGTGGAGTGAAATAGTTTCTATCAATAACTAACAATGTAAAGGAGAGTAGTGTGGATGTTTTCTCCATTTTGACAAAGTTACCATAATTAGGGATTGTGGTGTATATCTTTTCTCAGCGTTAATGTTTAGTGTTGGTAAGTATATAGTTAGGAATCACGGTGTTTCCATTTTAACTTCCTAAAGGAAAGAAGCATATGTTGGTAAGTATATAATTAGGTTTCATGGTGTTTCCGTTTTAACTTCTTAAAGGAAAGAATCTTATGTTAAGGAGAGATGCATGAGTAAAAATATAAATAAATAATAAATAATGTACGAATTCTTTTTGCAAGGTCTTGTTTCTGAAATCAGTATATTATCTTAGAGTTTTTTTACTCCATAAGATAACTCCTTCTTAGAACTATTTATTTCAAAATCATCTAACTGAAGAATTACATCCGTAATTCTTTGGGCACATACCATCAAAACAAAAGCAACTGATAATTGAGAGAAAGAACAAAAGAACACTATTGTTCTCATTAATAAAGATGAGTGAGGGCAAATGTTTTGTTGGATGTGGGAAGTAGGAAAGAGTGTTGTTAAGTTTGCAATTAAGGAGAGCAAGAAAATGGAACGGAGAGTTGGGGAAGAGATTGAAGATATGGGCATGACCTGGAGAGAAGAGACAGAGCTGGTATGTTGGGAATCGAGCTATGAGGAAGTAGGAAAGATGTGGTTTGTTGATAAAAAATATGAAGATATATGTTTTACATGTCATGTACTATTAACTCGTGTATAATATTCTTGGTCCCAATTCTTTATGATAATTAAAAATTCATAATTATTAAAAATAATATTTGAATGCAATTGCAATCTGATACAATGCTATAATAAGTTTTATATTCTAAAAATATTCACTAATTTTTACATATTAAAATGTTTGTAATTATTTAATTTATAATCCTAACAATTTATTAAAACAAAAATAGCATTGGGAACAAACCTCACTTTTACATTGCAAACTAACAGAATAAATCTAATTATATTATTTTAGTGTAACAATAATGATTTTTAGGCTGGAGATTATTATTTTCATTTTCTTACCCAATTATCGAGACACGCCTAATAAATTTGGATGGTGTTATCACAAAATATGTCCTTTATTGTTGGTAAGGATAGTTGACTTACAAGTATTATGATTGAATGCTAAAAAGTATAGTGGTGGTTGGTTGTGCCTTATGGGGAAAGGAAGAATAGTGATTTTTCCACATCTTGAAAAAATGCAACTTATGAGAGAAAAGTTCTACTCTTCTTTTCACAAAGAACGCAACCATTTTTTTTCACTTTAGACGTCTAAAACAAAAGTGACTTGGTGGGTTTTAGGATCGCGTTGTGTATGGATATTGTCAAGTTTGAAGTGATACCCTGAACAGAAATGAAATACCATACTTGTCGTTACATGAACGGTACACATGTATGTATATAACTATGATGCAGTGGAAAATTCCTACATTTTTTATTAATTAGAAGATTCCTACATTAAATTCTAAAGAGAATAATATGGAAGTTTCAAACTCTAATTTCTCAGAGAAAAAAGATCATGTTAGTTTTCACAAGCCAACTTAGCATGAAGCAATGAAAAGATCGGTGTATTGATTCTTTAGTTAGATTATTTTTAATGTAGCAACACATTTGCTGAACGGAATATGCCAAAATATTGAATACAAGATACAAAGAAGGAAATGATGAGAAAGAAATGGAAACATTACCAAAGTTTGAATATGTGTGGCTTGTGTAGAAAATCAAAAGAAAAGCTTAAATTGATGTATAAGAAAGGAAACCAATAAATGAAATATTTTTAGTAAACCATCACAACATAAAACTCATTAAAACACACATATATCAACCTTCTAAGAGATTTCGTACACCGCAATACCGCATGTTTTTCAAAAGGAATTCTCAATAGACTTGAAAAATGAAAACATATACTTCTTAATCCAAAAAAAACAACACTCACAATATTGAAAGAAGGAATCAAGAAAGAAGTGAAACAATCCCCGTCACTTTAATTAGCTACCATCTTTCCTTCCTCGCAAATAATCATTTCTTACTATTTTGTTAATGCAGACCCTTGATATGCGGTATCCCTTCAACTGTGGGACCACTTCTAAGATGCCACCTTCTCTCATAAATATTTAATTGTCAGCTACATGCGTTGATTATGTCTTCACGTTTGAGAAGCTGGTTCTGGAAACAAAAATATAGGAGGTGGATTTGAAATGACGATTGCATTTTCCAAACCAATGGTATATTAGAGAAATGGCGTGACAATTGACAAAATGTTGAGCAATTATCTCCTTAGGATGTAGTGGCATGAAAAAGTAAACATGGGACACGAAGAAAAATTATGAGAAAAACATTCTTGCATATACTTTTGCAAAAAGTTGGAGGAAATGTACATACCAGATGCTCGATTGCTTTGCTCACATACTGAGTACTTGACCAGGTATTTTTTTGTGTAGGTATAATACTACAAAAGTTTAGTGGTTGATCAAGCTTACGCTCTAATGTGACACCATTATAGTAAAGATATACATATTCAACTATTGAGTTTTATTTCACTTGATGTGCTGCAGTCCACGACCAAAGTGCAAATGGCATTGTATTTAGTTAACACTTTATAAAATGTGATTTTTAATAGGTTACAGTCAAGCTGTAAACCGTAAAAAAAATTTGGAACACGCCTAACCTTCAACGTTTCGCTAAACACACCTACTTTTAGGAAGCGATTGAAAAGATCATTGCCTCCCCCCACAACGTGCATGTAGAAATGTGGGATCTAAAGGAGACCAACGTGAAGAAGGCAAGAAGACAGAATGAAACTTGATTCTCCGGGATCAAGGGAAGGTTGGAGACTGAAGTGTTTCACCCTTTTTATATGCATTGAAAGGATGTTGATCAGAAAAAAACTACAAACTTGGCCTCCTCTTTGTTGCAACCATGGCCACCAAAGATGACTCTTGAGTTCGGCCTTGTCAAAACTAACAATATTATAGGAGTAGTTGGAGATCGAGTAGAGGGAGGAGGAGTATGAGTGGGAAAGGTGGAGGTTGTTTGGTGGTAGAGAGAGATGAATGTGGGATGTGGCGATTATTTTATGCCACGTTCAATTATGATTTGTTAGAAATAGTGGGGATAAGGATCAAAAGAATCGTTCAGTTTCTTGATATAGTGGACAAGTTTTTTTCAAAATGTTGGGACGTGATTGGATGGAAGTTGATTTGAGTTGTGCAAAAGTAGATTGATGGTTATGGGTGAGAGAGAGAAGGGTGCGGGAAATTCGAATTCAAATGTGAGAGAGTTCAAAAAGAGTGAGTTCCAGTTTTTCGAACTAAATCGTTTTTTTGAAGTAAAAAAAGTTGAAAAAAATGTGAGAGCAGCTTGAGTGAAGGAGAGTATAAGATTTTGCCACGTTGGCAAAACCGTGGTATGTGATTGGTCAATATGACTTTGGACGAGTGTATTTGAACTGCCTGCAAAACTCGCTCTTTTTATAGTAGTATAAATTTAGGATCCCAAAACGTCATGATCATTGTATTCCTCTTTTGACTCACACTTGTTAAATTTGATCATCAACGTTTATTTTTAGGCAACTCGTGAGAGGTACTGGACAATGTAGCTTGGAAACATACAATCTATATCTATACTACTATAAAAAGAGCGAATTTATCTTTTAAATTACAAATCTGTTATTATCTATTTTTTCAATAATTCCTGACCAATCAGAAGAAGGCATTTCAAATTCCTTGAATCTCCTTGAGCCTCTATCTTCTCTCCTTTTTTTGAGAAATTTTTGTATTTATCATCTCAAATTCCATCATATAAACTCCCCACTTCGGCCATCATGCACCCACAAACTAGCGAAACAGACCAGCATTTCCCTCCTAAGTCTTAACTAACCACCACAATTTTCTCCCTTCAAGTTCTCAGCCCTTCGTCTTTCACAAAATTGAATATTTTATTTTTAGATCGTGAGCAGAAGAGAAAACGATTAGTTATCCTAAGACTCCGTAAAAAGTTATACTTCCACAACAACATGATAAGGGTTGGTTAATTAGCGAGTAACGTTATAATAAATGAGAGGCTTCAAAACCAAATATATTCATATGTAACAATGCACTCTCACGATCACAAACTTGACTAACCCCCATCTCAGGATTTCTACTATTGACTGCAAGTGAAATGCATGGATTGTACTCAACTATACGACAGTCACCATCGATATGAAGGTATAAAGTAGTAGCAGCTCCACACTATTGGTCACCTCGGTCGGCAGGTACATCATCAGCGGTTACTATGTTTCAGAACATGCGGATGGCCATGGAGGCACGGATGAATGAATCCATCTCCACTAGCCATCACCGTAACCTGAAGGTATAAAGCAGTATAATATCCAGAAACTTCGTCACTTTCGCTAGCAAGTAAACTATTTTTCCGCCCATCATGTTTGATCCTAAGGTATAAACAAAAACTCTAGGAACTCTACTACTTTGTCATTATAGGTCGATAATATGAATCCTCTTTTTCCCTTATAATGCATATTCGATGCATGATAGAAAGTCAATTAAACTATGATCTAAAACACACATTAAAAGATGAGATAAAAAGGATACTTTAAGCAATCAAAAGATCTTTCTTTCATCTACCTTTGGCAATGACTTTCAACATGCATTAAGTTACTGGTTGTGATCTGTAATCATCATCAAGCATTGTTTATTGTTGGCTACACATCTTTTAGGCTTTGTTCCTTTAACAATTCACTAGGACTGAGATTGATTCGCCATTAACATTATTTTCTGCATTAGGTATTCCAAGCTATCACGACATTGTTTTCCGTCAAATAAAGTTTTGTTTTCATCTCCTCCAATAGTCGAATTATGAAGTGGTAAAGTATTTCATGGTCAATGTGCATGGTATGTATTACTCCTATGAAACTATCTTTGTATAGTTGCCTTCTTACTCAACACTAAAGTTGTTGCAGTAATTACAGTAAAAAAAATTACATTCACATGTTCATATAGGATTCCATCAGTATGATATGGTGTTGTCCCTCAACGACTTCTTCCTTTGTTGCAATGTTAGATGTCAAGATGCAGGACCACATTTTCCAGAACTCTGTCACTGACCCACATGAATCTCCAGGCAAACGTCTTTCAACCACACTCCTAAAACCTTCATTCACCTATCTTGTTATAAGTCATTTGTCTATTTTAGTGGCTTGTTCTTAGCTCTCTTTTGTAGTTTTACTATGGAGTATATATTATTGTGGTCAGCCTATAACACTTGCATGAATGACATTGGCATAGACATAAAAAATGTGAACATTTTCAGCACCTGAAGATGTCATCTTATTTATTTTCTTACACTCTTCATAGTTTGCATACATGGACAACATCCACTGCAAAAGATGAAATTCAAGACATATGTGTCTATCCAAATACTAAGACGAGATGTTGGGTTGATTAGATATAACCTTTCCTTACTCACCCATATGTAAATAATTTTCTAAAAAGGTTTGTCGTGATCGTTTACAAATGAAAAAATATGTTCTCGACAGACATTGTCCTTGATAAGAATGATGCATGTTTAAGACTAAGATAGATTTATTTAAATAGATTGATCGTATTATTTTTAAGCCAAAATATATATAAATTATTTGACATATACACTAACTAAAATATATATAAATTATTCATCTCAAATTCCATCCTATAAACTCCCCACTTCGGCTATCATGCACCCAAAAACTAGCGAAACAGACCAGCATTTCCCTCCTAAGTCTTAACTAACCACCGCAATTTTCTCCCTTCAAGTCCTCAGCCCTTCGTCTTCCACAAATTTGAATATTTTATTTTTAGATCGTGAGCAGAAGAGAAAATGATTAGTTATCCTAAGACTCCGTAAAAAGTTATACTTCCGCAACAACATGATAAGGGTTGGCTAATTAGCGAGTAACGTTATAATAAATGAGAGGCTTCAAAACCAAATATATTCATCTGTAACAATGACCTCTCACGATCAAAAACTTGACTGACCCCCATCTCAAGATTTCTACTGTTGACTGCAAGTGAAATGCATGGATTGTACTCAACTTTACGACAATCACCATCGATCTGAATGTATAAAGTAGTAGCAACTCCACACTATTGGTCACCTCGGTCGGCAGGTACATCATCAGCGGTAACTATGTTTCAGAACATGCGGATGGCCATGGAGGCACGGACGAATGAATCCATCTCCACTAGCCATCACCGTAACCTGAAGGTATAAAGCAGTATAATATCCAGAAACTTCGTCACTTTCTCTAGCAAGTAAACTATTTTGCCGCCCATCATGTTTGATCCTAAGGTATAAACAAAAACTCTAGGAACTCTACTACTTTGTCATTATAGGTCGATAATATGAATCCCCTTTTTCCCTTATAATGCATATTCGATGCATGATAGAAAGTCAATTAAATAATGATCTAAAACACACATTAAAAGATGAGATAAAAAGGATACTTTAAGCAATCAAAAGATCTTTCTTTCATCTAACTTTGGCAATGACTTTCAACATGCATTAAGTTACTGGTTGTGATCTGTAATCATCACCAAGCATTGTTTATTGTTGGCTACACATCTTTTAGGCTTTATTCCTTTAACAATTCACTAGGACTGAGATTGATTCGCCATTAACATTATTTTCTGCATTAGGTATTCCAAGCTATCACGACATTATTTTCCGTCAAATAAAGTTTTGTTTTCATCTCCTCCAATAGTCGAATTATGTAGCGGTAGAGTATTTCATGGTCAATGTGCATGGTATAATTACTCCTATGAAACTATCTTTGTATAGTTGCCTTGTTACTCAACACTAAAGTTGTTGCAGTAATTACAACAAAAAAAATTACATTCACATGTTCATATAGGATTCCATCAGTATGATATGGTGTTGTCCCTCAACGACTTCTTCCTTTGCTGCAACGTTAGATGTCAAGAGGCAGGACCACATTTTCCAGAACTCTGTCACTGACCTACATGAATCTCCAGGCAAACGTCTTTCAACCACACTCCTAAAACCTTCATTCACCTATCTTGTTATAAGTCATTTGTCTATTTTAGTGGCTTGTTCTTAGCTCTCTTTTGTAGTTTTACTATGGAGTATATATTGTTGTGGTCAGCCTATAACACTTGCATGAATGACATTGGCATAGGCATAAAAAATGTGAACATTTTCAGCACCTGTAGATGTCATCTTATTTATTTTCTTACACTCTTCATAGTTTGCATACAGGGACAACATCCACTGCAAAAGATGAAATTCAAGACATATGTGTCTATCCAAATACTAAGACGAGATGTTGGGTTGATTAGATATAACCTTTCCTTACTCACCCGTGTGTAAATAATTTTCTAAAAATGTTTGCCGTGATCGTTTACTAATGAAAAAATATGTTCTCGACGGACTTTGTCCTTGATAAGAATGATGCATGTTTAAGACTAAGATAGATTTATTTAAATAGATTGATTGTATTATTTTTAAGCCAAAATATATATAAATTATTTGATATATACACCTAACTATATTGGAAACATTTCAATAAACTTAGCATTAACGTCTATTTTCTTCGCAATTCCGCTTCGTTAACTTTTATAAGACAAAGTCCTATTTTTTGCAAGCAAGCAACCACCTAAAAATTATGTCCCTTTCTTGAACTATTCATACAATTTTACGTGGCTGCAAAGTTTGTTTCTATATGAATCTATATTTATTATAACTAATCATACACTTTTTAGTTCATACAAAATCAAATCTTGTGGACTATCTTGGCATTTGATTTGTTATTGTACTTTTATAGCCACATTAAACCAACTATTGGATATAATTTTAATAGACTTAACATAAACTTATGTCCTGTTCTCAAATTACTTCTTTATATCTTACAAGAAAAAGTATTGTTATCCTTTTGTGTAAGCTAATCATTGTTAACATTTATATACCTTTCTTAAAGCATTTAAACAGATTTATAGCTTCGCAATCGCTTATTGGGTCGTTGTTGCAATGTTTTATGTTATCTCAATCACTATTTCTTATACCAAATGAATTATTGCTTGAGTATATAGAAAATATTATAAAATATTTTTCCCTTCAACTTTTTAGTATAAGCTATCATTAACATATGTCTATGATTGTGTTTTCTTTAATATTATGAGAAAGAATATTTTATTTGTTTGTGTAAGAAAATAACCATCTAAAAATTAAAATCCTGTTTTTTTAATTATTATACCTTTTATAGCTAGGGTATTTTTCTATCTAAAGTTGGTATTGCATCTATAATATGTTAATTTTCTGATTTCATTGGTCTTTCAAGTCATACGAAAAAGAATATGAAAATTATATTTAGAAGAGCTCCAGAGACATGTGATACCCAATACATGAAATAATTCTATCACATATCAACTTCCATTGAAAAAGCCCAAAATGAAGGGATAACATTAGGTAGAACTCGGACCACCCCTAATTTTTTTCTTCTAAATAATCTCTAATAATACACACACACACACACACACACACACACACACACACACACACATATATATATATATATATATATATATATATATATATATATCTGTGTGTGTGTATGTGTGTGTGTTATATACATACATACATATAATAGTTTTTTTCCAGCCGCTGCCTTAATTTACCACCCTCCCCGGTGTTCGACCTCCTCCACGAGCATGGGAGAGGGGGCAGAATTCTTTCTCTCTTAATCCCATATAATAGGTTTGTTTTAGAAATCATAATAGATTTTTTAACTTCCAAGAAAATTGTAGTCAACCAGAATGTTAAATTCTAAATCAATGTATTCTTCTTGGATCTCACTCTCTGATAGAAAATTTACCAAAGTTAATATTATTTTTTCTCTACATTAGTTATTGACAATAACAAAACGCATTTCATTAAGAAACCATTTTACCTTAGTACCTCATTCTACGATTCTCTAAATTTATCTTCTACTAATTTCTCCCCCATGTACTTTCTCATCTTGGAATCTCTATCTCACTCTCTTCAATAGCAAAATTCAATAAATTTAATAACTTATTTCCTATTTAATCATCTTCAAAATGTCCTTTTTATTGCTCAAATGATTAGATTTCTATTTGTCATCTTCTATCTAATCGGCTAATAATTGTTATTAGATATTGTCTCATATAGTCAACTTTACAAATATGTTCCTGGCAACACCTACCTTGGTCTCTCCCCATCTCTCTCCTATTGTTTGTATTGCTAATGTGATGATAATTACCAGTGACATCTTAGTCTTCTCCACACAAACTCACGAGTTCATGTTCCTTAAAACTTCTTAAAGTTCTAACGAAATGGTTCCCAAACAACGTGACTCTCTCTTGCTCTATCACAGCCATATCATCCCCTCATGTTCTTACTCATACTCAAGTGGTGATCATATTTAAATCAAATTACATAAGAGTATATCTAGTTATGTCCTACTCTCTCTTTAGTTGTCTATGATTTTATTCTGAACCATCTAGCAAAAAAGAGTATACACATAAGTTCCCCACTAACCACAAATCTAATTTAAGCATTGTATTCCTAATCCAGAATTCTTAGAAAATGTCTATGATATTTCACATTGCACCTTTCCCTTTCCCCTCCCTTTCGTATGATTAACCTTCTACCAACATGCCCTAACTAATAATGTATATGATATTACATGTGATCTTATTTTAAGTTCATTTTTAAATGTAATAAATTGTATTTATTTTAATTAATTTGATCATCTAATCTAAATTATACATTTTTGATGTGGTACGTGCATGTGCACGTGTGTGTTCACTAGTATGTTAAAAGATAAGAGTCGATTGAGAAAAATGGTATTATTGAGGTGGCTTGGGGTGTTGGGATTGATTCGTGCTTGGCTTGAATGGGTGAAGTTGAACTTCTTTTGTTGGACGGAGAACTTAGGTTGTGACTTAGGTTCGGGAAGAGGAGGAGACAATGATAGACAGTGGATTTAGAAATCTACCATATGGGGGTTGCATTACCTTAAGTAGTTACAAATATAGACTATACATATAGATAAGAAAAAAAATACTTATTTAGAGAAAATTAAAGCAAAATATACTTAATATAATGTTTCATTTTCTCCAACATAAAAAAATAAGTTATTTGTAAAAGAATTCAAAAATAATGACACGATATAATTTATTATATCAAAGTAATGATTTTTTTAATATCTAAGGTCATAAATAACATGTTATTTGACCATATCTTTCATATTAAATGACTATGTGATTAACAATATAATCAAAATCCACGGTCACTTAGATCAATGCAATGTACAAAAAATTAGTAAGACATAAAAAAGTATCAGTTATATCAAAAATGAGAATAATCTCACTTTTAAGTGGAGAACAAGCATCAAAATATAACATGACACCATTTAGTGGATGATGTTGTAATGCCTGGGCTCACTGCCCAAAGCTCTAGTAGAGTTTCAGGAATGCCTTAATTACGTGCTTTGTCCTCACTCACACACATGCCAGGATCAACTTTCCGACAGGTCACCCATCCTAGTACTACTCTAAGCTGAGCATGCTTAACTATGGAGTTCTTAGTCATGGGCTTCCAGAAAAGGAGGTACACCTTGGTGATATGGGTAGTCCAATCATTCCTTTTAAGATCAACTTATCTGAGGTCTCAAATCCTGGGATGTTATAGATGTCATACTGGAAGACCCAAAGAAATTGTAGCAATCAAATCTTATACTATAAAGGATATAAGTATAATATACTAAGCAATGTCAATTTATATTAAGATCTTAACACAATGATCTATATGAGGAAACTTCAAAAAAAAATATTTAATGTAGTTGCATAAACAACATATGATAGAGGGAAATTGAGGAATGAAAGTAAAGACAATGAAGAGGAAATATCCGTGTATATATTTATTATTTTTTATTTAAAAGTTGAAGAAGAGAGGATATGGAAAGTACTTTTATATTTTTATGGACTTTCATTTTACATGTTATCCTTATTTTTCTCTCTCCATTTGATTAAAATTATATTTACAAGATGACTTTTTCTACCTTTTCTTCTCCTTCTTACCACACACTTTAAATGTTTTCCCTTCTCTTTTTTTACCTTATGCCAATTCAATGGTTTTCTTTTCTTTTATAGATAAAAATATTGTCATCATCTTCTCTACTTTTTGTAAATTTGTAATTATTATTATTTAGATTAAACTTATGATATCTAAATATTACGTAATTAAAAGTTTACAAAATAGCATGTAACAATAAATATTATTTAGATCTATTTCTATATAGTTATATAGATCTTTTCTTAATTTAAGAGTGGTTGACTAGTAAAGTCTGAAAGACAAATATATAAATAAAAGGTAATTAGTTCTGTGTGCATAGTTATCATTTTTCCAATGGTGTATAATTATAATTGAGTGAACTTATTCAAGTTATAGCTAATAATATCTGTCAATTAATGCGTCAATTATAATGTGTTACAATCCAATTAATATATCAACATGATGCATG
The DNA here is from genome assembly GCA_963693085.1 of Alisma plantago-aquatica. Lineage (NCBI taxonomy): Eukaryota > Viridiplantae > Streptophyta > Magnoliopsida > Alismatales > Alismataceae > Alisma > Alisma plantago-aquatica. Next base: position 767,695,915 of record OY856412.1, on the reverse strand, counting down.
ATAATTTTTTTAAAACTTCATATTATATAAATAATTTTCATATTTTAAGGGTACATGGCCTTCGAGCTCCCGATTTCAAGTATGGCAGGGAGATAATTTGTATAAGTGTTAACACAATTAATATGAAATTATTAAGTAAATTTTAGTAGCAGAGAAATAAAATATATAATTTCTTAAGTCCATAATTGATGACATATATATTAGGACGGTAAATTTTATGATTTGTGAGGAATAATAAGGCACATGATCCCAAAAATATTAAATTTGACTCCTAAATAGTTCATACAAAGAAAGATTATATGATTGATTCAAAACATAAGATTAAAATTTCATTTAATGCGGTACGATAAATTATTTTTACAAAATAATGTCATAAAAAATCAAGGGGGGCTTCAGCCTCGAAATCAAACACCCCCACCCCCCCTCTCTCTCTAGACCCGCCCCTGACAATAATATAGCACTATTGCAGATTTTACATTGGAGTTGATTCAGCTTAATCAACGTGACGTGTTGAAAAAGTCTAGGCTAGCCATTTCTGTAGTCATTCGGTAACCCAACCAGGAAACCTAAATCGATCCAGTAGCCGCATATTCGGTTAGGGATGGGAGGTTACAATACAGCTTTTGAACCATTGTATAGATACGGCATACATGGTCTTGTAGTAGTGTCAAACTGTCAATGTGGTCCACCTCGAGCTATTCAACATGGTCGACGGCAACTTTACAATAAAAGGAACTGGACAGCAACTGGAGGAGCTTTTGGAAGGAAAGGGAAAGCTCAGAAAAGTGTGAGAGCTACAAAGGAACATAGAGATGCTGCTACAGAGAACCCAGACCTTTTCTTTTGCTGTAAAAAATCATTAAGAACTCAGACTTTTCTTTGCTGCAATTATCAACCCGTTCGATTTGCTTTTCCTAATCCTGGGCCCGAAATACTGCAGGACGCGACCGGCCCACCAATATCACGTGTTCCTTAATTTTTCCTGCCTTTTTCTATCGACGTGCCGCGTGTGTGCGTGGTTTAGCTGTGGAGAAACGGGCAAACGAATAAAACTTCCGAAAAACGGCAATCAATATCAGACGGCCCATGGGCCCTCGCCGACTCCATCCAGTTCCACCCCTACAGCCCTATACGATCTACTTCTACATCCATGTGGTGGGCTTGGTCTGACCAGATGGGGCCCTGCCTGGCCGGTACCAACTGCTCCTTCCTTCTCGGCTTTAACTTCACGCTTTGAAAAGACTACAGCGCCCTCGAAACAGCACCTCAGGTCTCAGGATCGCCATTAGCAGGGGCCATGTATCATGTATGGAACTGACATCCCCTAACTGACACCACCACTCCACTCATCTCCAGCATGAAAAGATTCCTACTGTTTGGGAAACATGCAGGCATAAGAGGTTAGAGGAACCTAACCTGATCGTTGTTGGCTTGTGCTGCACTATGGAAACGAGACGAAGAGAGTGATGGGTGGAATAAGGTTTTCTTTCTCGGCGTTTACGATGGGTGCGTATTCACAGGCGTTGAGTATAGTAACGAGCGCAGATTTCGGCGGTTGAAATTTAGCCGCTCGTTGCATGCGTTAATATTCGGATTGATAAATTCCAAAATCAAAGTTAATATTTTCAAAATCAGATTCACGAGTTTGGACAAAATTTAATAGTCATACTCTAGTACCCTAACAATACAAACCAAGCCCCACACAAAATTAATAATTCTTTGCATAGCAAGTATGGTGAGTATAGTGGTGGATGGATAGATGGAAGAACGACTCTTGATTAATTTTTTTTCTTTTTAATACTATGTCCCATCGCTCACAATTAATTATTTTGCGTGCATGGATACAGTGGTGCGGATATAGTACGGTGTGTATCAAAATCATAACCATACTATAGTAGAAAATCAAACATCATAACAAATCCGTACTGTGGTAAAAAAATAATGATTAACTATACTGCATCACACCACACCACAATGGGCACAAATTATTTATTACTCTTAGTAGTATTATACAAAACAATTATGAAGAAGTTTTACACAATAATTGAAAATAACAACATTGATTATATGGAAAATAATTGTATCTTTATATTACATAACCAAAAAAATATTTCAAGCGTTCTAGCATATTCTTGAAAATTGGTAAACACAAATATATTTTTTCCCGACTATATATGTACTTTTTCATATAAGTTCAAACATCATCTTGTATTTAAGATGATTCATGAAGCCCCCCTCCCCCTAATATACATTCTTTTCTTTTTCAAACACATTATTCAATTGCACTTATAATTTAAATTGAAAAAAATTAGTAAACTCAAATATATTTTTCTCCAACTAAATAAATATTTTTTCATTGAAACTTCAAATCATGAAGTCTCACCCCTAATATACATTATTTTGTCTTCAAACAATATTATCCTATTTGAATTGAACGCTCAAGTATCTCCCCTCTTTTAAGCCATCCTATTCATATATATATATATATATATATATATATATATATATATATATAGTTTTGGCCGACAAGGAGTGGTTCAAGTGGTCAAGTATTGTGTCCCCTAACAAAGGGAACCGTGTTCGAATTCCAGTTGCTTCCTTGACACTTTTTCAATAATAAAATTATCCGTTAAAATACATGAAAGTCTCTTTGTTTGTAATGCTTTAGGAGTAAAAGGAAGGAAAAGAAAATACAAATGATCAATATTGAGAAAAATAAAAATGTTTGATTAGTTAACTTCATAATAAGAAAGATCTATGAAGTCATAAAAGAGGAGTAAGCAACATTTAGCAGTATTTGGACAATGTTGAGAAACTCAAGTTTAGATAGTTCGACAAGTAGAGCAAGATATGTTTTAGAACATTTGATTATTATGTTCTTTCTACTGATTCAAATCATAAATAACAATTTCTCAACAATAAATCATTAACATAAATGATACTATAACAAAAACTTATGTGAAGAATGATGTTGAAAGAGTTTATTGAACAAGATTATTTAACACAATTTAGAAATTACATGTGCTTCCTAATACGCCCGTGATATCTTTTCAACCGTTAGGTTTAGGCAAACAATATTTATTGTGTAGTTGAGAGGAGATACAACAATATAATATTTTATATGTAGAAACTAAAAAGTAAAGATCAAACCATATTACTATCTCCTTTATATCTTTCACATGGGAGATCAACATCATTTCTTTATATAGATGTTGGGAAAATACCTCAACACCTTCTTTTGTTCTTGTCTAAAGAAAGGTCGCTACCTCTGCTCCCTTTTCTGATCTGAAGGAGGACGCCACTTGTTTCTAGATTATATACACTTCACTTATCTTGAGAAGTCTTATTCACAAGGAAATATATTGGAAGAAAGGAAATACAATATAAATCACAAAGGATTTTTTGATGTGATTCTCTAAGGGATCTAATATATTTAGAAAAAGAGAGAAGCTCTAACTTGAATACAATGCAAAAAATTAAGGCATAATACCAAAGGCTTTCCTCAAAATGAAATCTACTGCTCAAATGTCTGAAATAGTAATTAGATATTTTTCTGATATATATATATATATATATATATATATATATATATATATATATAATATTAGGGTTACCCAAGGAAAGAAATTTGGATCTTCTAGTAAAAAATGAAGTTAAGAAGCCAATTATAGTTTGATTGATGCTTTGGCTGCTTTTTCAGAGGTAAGGGAAGATCGAGGCCATTTTCAAGCAATGAAGGTGATGGCAACAATGGGATTAAATAGTCCTCTCTCAATGGAAGACTTCTGTTCTTATCCCCTTGGTATAATTGTACTTTGATCGAACTGTCAAATATAATGTTATTAGGATCAACAAGACTAAATTGATCATAGTTGGTCCTTGTTTACTATTTTAGACGATAATGTAACAATGAACGTCAAATTCATTTGAGAAACATAGAATTATTGATCATCATTGATCCTCAAATACTAGTTTAGATGAAAATACAATAATTCATTCTAAAATTATGCAAGAATCATAGAATATTTGATCATCATTGCCCTCAGATACTAGTTTTGAAAAATATTTGAATAATAAATGGAGTGGGAAAATAAAAGTACAATAAATCATGGAGAAAATAAATACACCGTATGGAAAAATAAAGCTTATCAAGCTAACTATCATAGAGTTATGAATGCCTAAGGTGTCCAAATGAATATTTAAAGTTCAGCCTTTTATAACTGCCCCCGCACCAAACACAATACTCAAAACCAATCCTTATATACAAAGTTATGATATGGTATTGTAACACCCCCCTTTCATATCATATGAGTGGAAGCTAATTGTTTTTCTAGTTCAAAAGTGTAAAAATCATGATAACACAACAATAATACACAAAAGTGTCACAATCCATGATGAAATGATATGATCATTTATTCTTAGTAAAAAAGACTACATATGATAAGTTAAACATAAGATATCTATTACATGATACAAAAGTCACAATTTCTAATATTAGATATTGGACCGTGTAGATGGTTCCCCACCATGAAATCCCCATTAATATGTAAATGCAAACTTTGTCTTGCCTATTCATCCTGAAGCTCAATGTTGTAGATGTCTCATCCCCGACCATACACAAAAGAAAGAATACATGGTTAGAATAGGTGGAAATGAATTATAACATGAAAGGATAGTGTATGAGTATAAATGAAAGGAAAATTGAATAATATATTTTGTTTACTTATTGTATTTTTGTGGCTACTATTATACGATAAGTCCTCTCTAAGTTGGTGAAACTATGACTCAAGATTGGCACCAAAGTACCTATGAATTGACACTACATGCCTCTGAATGACACTGAGGAGTCTCTAAGTTGGCGTGCCCTATTAATAGGAGTGAACACTCCTCTGATTTGTCATTGTATGCCTCTGAATCTACTTGGGACTACTGAATGATGACTTATCGTATAATGTATTATGTAAAAGTTCTATCTTATTTATTTTGAACCTTATTTACTAAATTTTGAGTCTTCAATTATCTAATTATGAAATTGGATATTGATAACAGAATATATACTAAATCTAGATCTAAATTTGAATCAAATTTGAATGTCTACAAAAGTTTGTATTACTTAAAGGAGTTGTCCTAAAATGATATATAATAAGAACTAGAATCTTCTCTAAATAATTCATGACATGTAATATATGATTTCTACAAGGTTACATTTCATAACTGTGCATGTTAAATTATATGTACTAAAAAGTCTAAATGTGGTCAACTACTGCACTAGGATTATTAGGACTATAGAAGTTAGAATAAAGGGATAAATATGACAATTTAAGAAGATTTCATAGGACATTACCCATTTACCTCCATCGAAGCACCTGAATTGGTTCTTCAATCTTTAATACAAAAGCCTGAATTTGTGAAATGGTCATGAAAATCACATAAAACCAAAGACACATATGTCCTAAGTATAATTAGGGTTTAAAAACCTCATCAAAACTAGTTTTAGAAGACATTTATGAAGTATATAAACCAGATTTTACCTTTAATTAACTACAAGATTCCATTTTTTGGTTCAACAATTTTGTTGTTGCTAGATCCCTGGGTAAAAGGTCTCTTCTTGGAGTAGTTCATTAGGTCAAACCTCAAGATAAGGTCCAATTTTAACAAGACCCAAATACTTGGTTCGTTAATGAAGAATATCAAGTAGCAAACTCCTGATATTCGTTGAATAGAATAGCTTAGATACATTTGCACCAAATCCCAATAGTAAGCAATGACATTTGCAACTTGAAAGGCTTATCAAATTTCTCGCTAAAAGGTGCATGGAATTTTAGTTGGGCTACTAATCCTAATATACCATGGGCAAAATGGCTTTGGAGAAATAATCTTCCTAGGCGCTTTCTCATCCCGTTCTAGAAAACTTTCCATCTCAAGTTGGTTACTAATGAATACCTCCAAAGTGGAGGATTTCAGTTGGCATCAAAATGTTGTCTCTATCAGTCGAAAAATGAATCACTTAACTACATTACGTGGCACTGCATCTTTACAAAGGAAATGTGGGATCGAGCCATGCCTGACATCCCTTGTTTTCATAGAAACATGGATGATATTTTGGTTATGAAAGGAAGGAAGGAACATTCTGACATTGTGTTTATTATGAATCATGTCTGGAATATGAGCACCAAAGTGATCTATGACAGCAAGAAAGTTGTTAGAGATTCAATTTGGTGACTTATTTCCAAGATTTTGATAGCCTATACTTGTATAGATTGGTTATTTTTGTTGGCTTAAGACTATTATTTGTAGTCATCTTTTATTTTAAATGAGAAATAAGTAACAAACTCAACGATAAAAAATAGGGTTTCTTATCTTGGTCCTAAGTGTTTATGGGTCATGAATGTGTAACCTAAATCTCATTCTATATACTGACAACTGAAATTGTGTACATATATTCTTAACAAATGTTTAGTTGATCTTATGCACCAGTCCTAATCATATCAATTTCTAAAATTATTTCTTGGTTCATTATACCTCTCAAGGTTTATTATGTAAACCATACAATCTAGTATTTCCATTATTATCTGGTATACAACTTGAGTTGTAAGTATAGGTAGGAGTTTAAGTAAACTTTCTAAGAATTTTTCTCAAATACATACTATTTATAGACTTTAAATTCCATTATATTGGCCCTAATTGTATATTTATATATTTCATGCATCAAAATTTAATATAGAAATTTATTAATATTCTAGACATTAATAGCTTTAAATGTGATATCTTATACATCCAAATTGTACTTATGGATCATGAAATATGGATTGAAGAGGCATTACCTTGTTCCCTAAATCTAGACCATTCAAATTTGATCAAATGCTCTATAGTTGAGGCCCAATACATATTTTTCCTCCTCCACCCCTCTATCTTGGTGGATTCTAAGAAGGATCTAGTTGCCTAGGAGCCCACAAACCCATCAAAGTTTGTTCCTTCTCCCATCTTCTGGGTTACATGCACTTTGTCTCCCCTATGAAATAGTGCTTCATGAGGTAAAATTCCAAGCAACCAAGCTATGGTACTAATGTCCTCAGCTCGGTACAGATGCATGGGTATCTCAACTACCATTAGCACCCCCTGCATCCATTCATCCTCCATTTTGACAGCCATGGTAGACATTCAAGAGTGGGGTTCCCTCTACACCGTCGTAATATGCCAGGGGGAAAGATGGATGGTGTGGATTGATCCATAGCTTAGGGCCATAGGGTTCGTGTCATGTGTCCATGTCCCTCCCCTCAATTGTGATCTCCATTGTGAAAGGGAGAATGAGGGCTTGGGGTGGCTTGCTCCTCTAGGGCGGAATTAGGGACAAGGTAGGGAAACTATTGCCTTGGTAATGGATAATTATGTATCACCATTAGTATCATCCTCTAGACTCAACCTTCATCTACTTGGGCTCAGTAGGACCTAGATATTAATGTGTGGATATTCCCACCTCCTCAGTAGATTGATACACACCTCAGTCAATATTTTTTTTGGTATATGTGCTTGTCATCTCCATGTCAAAGAATAGTGAATTGGTCATGGAAAATAATGTGAGACACTCTAATATGCTGCATGGACTCCCCAAGATCATATACTTTTGTAAGAGATTCTATTCTAATAGGTGAAGTGTCCCATCAAAACTTTATATGTCCAAATAGATACATTTCTGGATCCATAAATGAATTTCAATAAAAGATAAATTGATAACTTATTGCCCAAGATATCATATGTTTAGGAGACATAATAGATAGAATCTTTATGTTGTGTCTGTATTGTCTTATATTGGTTGCTATCTTATGAGAGAAAATTACTATTAAATCTGAAATTTGGATTCACACATAAACTAGTTTTGTTAATTGTGCCTTACTTTAATGGATACTCAAATCGATATTTGATGCCAAAAACACCACTAATATCCCCAAATGTCAGATATTCCATGTAGTCCTTATCAATCTCCCAATAAGGTCTAGTGACAACACTAATTATGATCCCAAATTTCATTCGATCACTTTAACCTAACATACAAGAACATATAACCATTGTTAATTCATGATATGAATTGGATACTTGGATATACACCAAGGATATTAACTTATCATTTTATTTTTCACTATATCAAGTCATAAATTCTATAAACATATATTTTTGTACCACTATAATGTAGTAATGAATCTCTTTGTTTACTTGACCACATTGTCACAAATATATACAAGACCAAATCATAAACATACCAACAATCATTTGAAACTCAGAGGCTCCTATCACTTGTTATAATATATATTTTGTACTTGAAACATGTGACCAAAATTAATCTTCTAGGGTTTCAAGGTTACTTACTCCCATCAAAACACTAACACGTGGGATTTCTAAAAAATAGAACGCTTGAGTGGACCTCAAACTTCTTGAGCACGATTGTTGTATTTGGACTTAGTAGGATTATTAAAGATTGGAATGTGGGATGTCACAAATCTACCAACCTTATGAAAATTTGGTCCTTTGAATTTGATTCAATCGATCATCGAGGTACCCACCTAAGGGTTGTACTAATATTTGATTCAATTTTCTTCTTCCTAAGCCACGACACAATATTTTCATACTCCCCACTTAAAAAAGTTAAAGGTAATGTTTATAAAAATATAGTTTCTTACTTTAATTTACACATGTCTATACATTTCTCACATATAAATGATAGATAAACATATCAAGGTTCTACTATGTGTCTCATCGAAAGATTCTTTTGATCACATACTTGTGATTTCCAAGTATCTAGGAATAAGAGTTGGGGTTAGCTATAGTTTCTCTCTCTCTCTCTTACCACTCATAACTTGTATCATACCACTTGATACATATGTCCAAATCTTTTCATACTACCTACAAAAAGCATCATGTGGCTCATCATACTTATCTATTCTCAAACATCAATCTTTGTATTGTTATGACAAAAACATCAGTATAATATTGCATCTAGAACTCCACTTTGATTTATAAATCCATATACTCAAGTCGTCCCCAGTTCCTTCTTTTTATTCATATAATACAAAGACTTGATCAAATGACATTTAAAAGGGGTTAGAATCTTTGAGTATCAGTTATCTTCTTGGGTGGTAAGAACCATTGGCCATCTTGTCATAGTTGTCAACTCTCCTAACACTATGGTGAAAACCTGAGTTTGTCCTTCCTCTTAAGGAACTCATCTAGGGATTTTGCACAAAACTAGAAGCGTTAGAGTTTTAAGATCATCGAGAATTAGTCTACTTTCTACCTGGTACTAAAATTAAATATTATTTCATGATTCTGTATCATTAGTATGATATTATTACTTATAATTGATGAGTTTGCTAAGGTTATTTATCCATGTAACCTTGCACAAAAGTTCTCAGTGCATCAAAGTGCTCATTTACCTTGGAGAGTCACTAAATAACATTACTTTCTTAACATTACTCTTAACAAGTGTATTCATCTTATAAGGGTTCTCTAGGCTAATAAAAACCTAAGGTATATATAGTTACCATCCTACCATGAAACCATTCTTATTCCTATGAATCCTAAATTAAACTTAATCGAGCATAATTGTAGGAACTATATCACAACACCATCATCTAGAACCAAATATTATTATGATCCTAAACCATCGATCCATACAACAACATATCTTGTATCATCACATGTAACACTCATCAAGTATAACTGTTATAACCTGTTATAATAAACAAGATTACTCAAAATACTAAACACAATCAATCACTAATTAAACACATACCAAGAAAATAGGGTAAATTAAAACCAATTTCAACATCAACACGTGCTCAGAAACATTTTCATGAGAGTCCAAAATCTTTCTTATATTCATACTATGCCACATAAACAAGCATTAGCATGCTAATAAAATCCTGATTCATGTGAAACATCGTATAAAAACTTTTCCACCCAGACTTGAGAGTATAGGGCTGACTTTAGGACACACTAGACAATTAAATAACCTTCTCACAATCACCATATTTCTTCCTCGCTGCCACATTTATGCTATTGTTGTTTTCAATCACCTAAAAAGATGTGGTGACCCACGTGTAAGACATGTGTCCCAACAAGAGACATAACTCTCAACATCACTTATTGTTTATAACAGGTTAAATAATTAAACAATTTAAGTAGATCAAACAAGTATAACAGATAGGCTTAGCAGTGGTGATGATTAGCAATATACATAGAGGAGCATATAATAATTATCATCATTAGCCAGATTCTCATCCTTTACCTTGTTAACAATATAAGCAATTCAGTAGAATGTGTGTAACTAACATCATAAGAAAGTTTAGTAACATATCATCTCTTAACATCATGAATAAGTCTAGCAACATAAGCATAGATAACTACATTAACATGTCTAGTAGGTCGGGTAGATCTGCATCATAAGTAGACCTAACAACATAAGCACAACAATTAGTATAAGCATGATTAGTAGTATAGGCATCTCTAATTACAGAGGCGTAGCTATCAATATAAGCATAGCTAACAACATGTGATAATTAATGCCCTAATCATACCCAACACTGGTACTATATCTATCAACTTAAACATGGATACTTTAAGTACACATCTATAACATGAGCATGTCCACAACATAAGCATGTCTAATACTTTTTTAATGCATTAAAGATCACCACTATGTAAAGAGAACAAACAAGGTTTATCATACAATGTGAAGCATTGTGTATAACCCTAAACAGATATGATACACGACTGCTAAGTCAAAATTAGTGCCATATAAGATCTACGGAAGAGCTAGACTCCAAGATCTTCTCCGCCCCCCAAGTCAGTACGGGTCCTCCAAAGTGAAATATACAGTTAAGATGATAACAACCTAGTCCATCCTTGGTATAGGTCACGTCACTAGTGAAAGGAGGTGGGTACAGATACCCTACCATCCAAGGTACAACCATAGTTGTCCTCCAATCTCATCACATATATTATCGTAGAGACATGACCTCAGTCATTCTCAAATTGAGGTCTAGGTATGACCACAGTCATCCTTCTTAAACACTTGGATTCAAGATGACAAGTACCCCATGTACTCAATAGTATGCACTCTGAGTTTCCCTTAGCAATACTCGTTTCACCATTTGGCAAGTGCTGACCTTAGATGGATCTATGACACATGGCACTACATGAATAGAATTTCACTTGATTAATTATTTCCAATTGGGTGAATTAAGACTGTACCATACAAGTGGACATACAAATCCTAACTCATCTCTAACAAACATTCCTATATAATAGTTTCAGAAGATATAAATTGTATGATACATATTGTTCCTCATCTCATCATCACATAATAATAAACACTTTCCATTCATGAGACTACACTTTTCGTCATACTATCATAGGATATAAATGCTTAACACAATATCACAGGGTATCAACCCTTGTCAACATAAGTGGTTTATACCTCATTCAGGGCTCAACCATGCCCAAAGGTCATTAAGACCATCATATGATTCCCTGCAAGATCACCATTATCTTTCTATGCCTTATTGCAAGGCTCAACATACATCACCATTCATGTGATACACATGCTTAGCATGATATTGCATTAAAGAACTAACAAATTTTCATAGGATAACATTGTAGGGTCATCTTAGAATTTAAGAGAATTCCTTTATTATATCACATATAAGGAAGCTATAAGGTTGGCCATCATCATACTTATAGTGTACACGTTTAGCATAAGAAAGCATAAATCATTAAGCTATGATGTTCACCAGTTAACACATTAGAATTACAATCATTCATTAGGAAGGATATTCCATCATTATATTTAATCACTCTAGGAAGGTTAGCATGACTAACCACCACCATCTATTTGCATTAGGGTTAGGTTTAGCAAAATTGGTTACGTTGAAGTTATACTTCAACATTCATACACAAACCCAAACTTAGGGCATCCCCATACAGTTGTGGACGCATAAGATAAAGCATCACCATCACCTTCCATACCTTCCTCAAGTATGGATCCTTGCATAACTGAAGGTGTAAACATCAAGTTTATAGCGTGCCAGGGTTTCAACAATAATAAAAGAATACTCCATTATTCTATTAATCATTCATGAGAGACTAATCATGTTTAATCACCATCACCTAATGGTATTAGGGTTAGGAGTAACAAGACAAGTCACATTGATAGTACAAATCAACATTCATACCCAAACCCTAACACATGGCATCCCCATCAGATCATGGATACACAAGGTGAAGCATCACCATCAAACTTCATATTATCCTCAAGTATGGATCCAAACATAACACAAGGTGAAACCATCTAATTTATAGTATACTAGGGTTTCAACCACCATAAGAGATTACCCTATTATTTGATTAACCATTTTAGGGGGATAATCATAATCATTCACCAACACTTAGATACATTAGGATTAGGTGTAACAAGCTATACTTCATTAGGTTTACCCGTTAACACATTAGGGTGGTTATCATTTATATCCACTTGAGGGAAAAGGTAAGACTACAAATTTAAGGGTATGTACCACCAAATTCTCATCATTAGAACCAAAACATTATACTATATACTTAATTCTAAACTATTGGATGTTGAAGCATCCATTCACAACCATTGGTTGATATGTAGGTTTAACCCTTGAATCATATAACCAAACAAACCATCGGTTTAAGGATTAATTGAAGCAACTCATGATACCTAGTTACACCATAATGGGGTATCCTAAACCACCATCAATTGTGACACATTATTCCACCATCAATTAATGAGGTAAATACCACCATCATTGAACACCATCAGATGTTGAGCTAAAATCACCATTGGATCATATCATCTTTAGGTCACTAAACCATCAATCATTGAGCTTCCAGAAGAGTCTAGAACTGAACTAAGGTCTGACCAAAAGTTAAAATTATCAGCTGTCATCATGGGTTGTCATCATAAGTTGCTACAAAGGCATCTCCTTTGGTTCTAATATATGGGCATGCATTGGTTCATGTATAAAACTAAAAATCAGCCTAAAACACTAAGTATATGCCATTGTTTGATAGGTACTTAGTGTTGGATCCTAGATGGGTGATTAGATGCTCTAGAGGGGGGGTGAATAGAGCTGAATGCACTTAAACAAAATTCATTAGACCTTCAATATATATCACAAGATAAGGTTGCTAAATAGGAAATTTGAGTGCAACTAAATCATACATAGCAAGGATAAGAGAGATTGAACATGCACCAATTAGAAAAGCTATTTAGAGTGGTTCCACACTTCAAACTAGAAGTGTGTCAGTCCACTTGCCTAGAGAGGTCAACCTCTAGGACTTCAAACAATTGCACTCTTATATTCATTAATAAGACATACAACACATGACCCACAAAGGACTTACCTATCCAATACAAAGAGTCTTCAACCTTACCAAGGACTTACCCACTTTGCAAGAGTCTTCGGCCTTCTCCAAGGACTTACCCACTCTAGCACAAGTCTTCAGCCTTGTAGGAATTACCCACTCTTCTTGGATCTTCCGCCTTTGACTTCACCTTCACTCGGAGAAGCTTTCCACCAAGGACTTACCCATTTGAGCTTGAGTCTTCTGCCTTCTCCAAGGGATTACCCACTCTAGCTCCAAGTCTTCGGCCTTAATCTTCACCAAGGGACTCCTTCCCTTGTTCTTCTTCACCTCTCTTGGACAAGAGAGAGAACCTTCATCTTCATGATTTGAATGATAGAAAGGAGGTGGTGGAAGTGAGAGCCTCACAAGATATACATGTATGACTAGCTCTCTTACAGATTTCCTACTCACTCTAATGGATGTAGCAAGTGATTAAGCTTAGAGAGAGAGAGGAGGTTGTAGGATCACTCAACTATAGAATAGGAACCTTCATAGTGAATGCTCAACCTTGGAATGAAGCCCAAGGGGTCCTATTTATAGTTGGGGATGCCTCTTAGCCTTTGGGAACACTTATGAACGAAAACTAGCCATTTTGTGGCTTGCAACGGATCTATTTTCACTTGTTGCAACTCCACAATGGCTAGTAGCACTTTTCTACACTTTTCTGTACAGTGCATTCGGTCGAGTTTCTATATGTGTAACTCGACCAATGCAATCTTCAGAAAATCAGCCCAGGTGGATCGGTCGAGTTTCAGGGTGGGAAACTGGACCGATGCAATCTTCAGAAAGTCATCCCAGGTGGATCGGTTGAGTTTCAGGGTGGGAAACTGGACCGATTCAATCTTCAGAAAATCAGTTCAGGTGGATCGGTCGAGTTTCAGGGTGGGAAACTGGACCGATCAAGTGCCTGTAAATGATTTTCAAAGCTACATCTAAAGTGCTCTAATATTTGATCTAAGTGTTCCTGATATTTTTCTAATCTTAATTACAAGTAATACAATCATTACAAGTGATTTACAACATGATTCTAATGGATATACATCATATTACAAAAACGTGCACTTGTATGACTTTGACTTGTCTTTTCTCCAATTTGAGATGCGCAAGATAGGGCAATTGGAGTGTGTCTATACCTAATCTGAAATCACTCAAGTAGAAGCATTAGACACCAATATGTGGAATGGTTAGTCATCATCAAAACAAGGGTTTAGTCAATTTAGACATGAGTCAACATTGACCTAATTGACCTTGAGTCAACAATCTCCCCCTTTTTGAAGATGACAAACAATTCCATAAATGTATTGAAAGCATTTAAGTAAATTCATACCTCTGGAGAAACATAGGGGTTTCAATGGAATTGAGTTCATATGCTCCCCCTCAATTGATGTGCATGGAGTTCTCATACTCCCCCTCAATGGATGTTGTTTCTCCTACATGGTTAGCTTTCACAACATTTATAGAATACTATGTCTTCTACTCATATATGTTATACACATATATGTCTTCTCCCCTTTACCTTTTCCCTTTACATGAACATGCTTCTCTTCTTCATGTAAGACATGCCTTCTTCCTTTTTTTAAAAGAAGACATACCTTTCTCCCCCTTTGTCATTTCAAAAAGTGGGGTTATGAAGAAATAAGAAACATCACTTGTTAAAGAGAAAGAAGATAACACACATATATATAAGGAGAGTAGAAGAGCACAGATAGGGGCTTGTCCAAGCATAGAAAGAAAACCAAGTTAAAGCATATACTTGAACAACCCAAAATGCAAGATAAAGTGCTGCAGAAAAATAATAAATCGCAATTTTGACCCTCAAGATGATGGATTTTGACCAAAAACCATCAGAGCTCATGGAGAAGCAATGAGTCTTGCTTAGAAGGTCGTTTCTGCATGAAAAACACTAGTCTTGCACCAAAAATTGAAACTGGAGAAAAAGCTGCATAAAATCCAAAAATACTCCAATTCCCACATATCATGTAGATCTATGTACCCTGCATCACAATGTTATGCAAGCAACTCAAGATAGTAGATATGCAATTCAAGGAACAATCTTGAGCATGTATGAGACAAGATACAAGCATAGCATATAGATGAGCAAATATTCCAATTATAAACAGGGTTAGAACTACATGTATATGAACTACTAGTAGATGATATCACAAGTTAGGACTACTAGTAGGATCTAGATCATAGCAAGAGATACCAAAAGTTACACAAGTCAAAGAGCAAGCTATGAGTAGATGTAGAGATATATCCAAACAAAGAGATATGCAATTTTAGAATCATGAAAGGATATAACTCAACAGATATGCATCCTTACCATAAGATGATTACCCCTATGAACCTCAAGGTTGTATCAAAACAAGATATACACCTATAGAGATGTAGCAAGTTAGAGCACAACGGAAGCAATTTTTAGACACAACCAAGAGATCCAAAGAGATCATCATCAAAACCTGCAAAACAACTCAAAGCAAGTAATTGCAAGATATAGATATACCAATTTAGAGCAATTAGAGAGATAGAGTTGTAAGCAAGATAGGCAATTTAGAACATGGCAATATGCATATGTAAAGGTACCAAAAGAGAGTGCCAAAGAATAAGGCTATTGGTTGAGAAAATATAGTTGAGAGGGAAATTCTCATTCAATAAGCCAATTGTGTATTCTGTGCACCGATGACAACTGTTGGCAACACCGATTGGTGCCTATCGGTCGAGTTTCAATAGGGCAAACTCGACTGACAGAGCAATTGTCAAAAGGCATATATATATCATGAAAACATATTTAAAGGCATGCTAAATATACAAACCATATCCAAACATGTCTAAACAAGTTAGTAATGCACTATAGAAGCATTAGAAACAGTTTTTGAGCAAGAGTGTGAAGAGAATCACAAAATGCCACTTTTGACTCAAAAACCATATGTATAGTGCACACCATCTTTACAAAACAAGTTAGGATTGGTTATAAGCAATAAAAACTTTACCTTTGTTCTTACCATTGCTTTTTCCACTTGTTGTCACCCTCTACACATCTCACCTTTCTTCTTTCATGTGGATTGACAAGTCAATTTGCAATTCAATACATCAAGTCAATCCATTTGCGAGTACCTACAAGAAGAAAGATGAAATGGTCCCCAATCATGTTTTTGGGTCCGGAGGGGTTAGTTTAGCAACCCAAGTCCTATTGCTCTTGGGTGCTCTCCTAAAAGGACAACAAGTAGAATAATGACCAATTTCATTGCAATAATTACAAGTGCCCGTAGCCTTGGAACTAGAGGATTCTCCATGGAAAATTGGAGGTCCTTTATCTTTGTTGTTCCTTTGGCTACAGTCAAATCCAATGCCATCTCTACCCATTTGTTTGGTAGTATGGTCTAGGATTTGATTAAGATTCTTTTTATCACCTAAGAATCTTTGCAAAGAAGATCTCAAACTATGATTGTCATGCATAAGAGAAGTAAAGGTAAAACACAATAGATTCACATCATCTCTAGCATGCACAAGATAGATTTCTAAGCAAACATCTTTGGTTATATAAGAATCTTTATCACAAGATAGGGCATCAAAAACTTTCTCTCTATAAGAAAAGATAGTATGAGGGTCAAGAGCAATTACACTACTATGCAAGGAAGCAAGTTCATATACAAGACAAGTAATCTTTGAAGGATAAACTTTATCTACACATTCTATTCCTTGCAAAGTAAGCTCTTTACTCTCATAAGCACATTTAAGAGCATAAGAAACAATAGAGAGAGAAACAATAGTAGTAGCAAGCTCTATAAATGAAGTAGTCATAGAAGGTTGAGATTCTAAAAATTTAATCTTATCAAGCAAGATAGAATTTGATTTGCAAATTTAGAAGCATTTAGTTGACTAAGATAATAATTGGTTAGAATCTCAACACTTGGATTTACCTCATTTAAATCTTTAATTGAGCTTGTCAAGAGGGTGCAATGGCATCTTCCATCTTCAAATTCACTAGATCTTCCACTAGTGCTTTCATTTGTTGATGGAGCCTTTGTGATCCCTTTTTCTCTCTTGTTTCCTTCTATTGTTCTCTTTGAAGGTTGCCCATCTTCATAATCACCCATATTCTCCTACTTGTGGAAGTATGCTTGGAGAAGACCCGCTCTGATACCACTTGTTGGATCCTAGATGGGTGATTAGATGCTCTAGAGGGGGGTGAATAGAGCTGAATGCACTTAAACAAAATTTATTAGACCTTCAAGATATATCACAAGATAAGGTTGCGAAATAGGAAATTTGAGTGCAACTAAATCATGCATAGCAAGGATAAGAGAGATTGAACATGCACCAATTAGACAAGCTATTTAGAGTGGTTCCACACTTCAAACTAGAAGTGTGTCAGTCCACTTGCCTAGAGAGGTCAACCTCTAGGACTTCAAACAATTGCACTCTTATATTCATTAATAATACATACAACACATGACCCACAAAGGACTTACCTATCCAATACAAAGAGTCTTCAACCTTACTAAGGACTTACCCACTTTTCAAGAGTCTTCGGCCTTCTCCAAGGACTTACCCACTCTAGCACAAGTCTTCAGCCTTGTAGGAATTACCCACTCTTCTTGGATCTTCCGCCTTTGACTTCACCTTCACTCGGAGAAGCTTTCCACCAAGGACTTACCCACTTGAGCTTGAGTCTTCTGCCTTCTCCAAGGGCTTACCCACTCTATCTCCAAGTCTTCGGCCTTGATCTTCACCAAGGGACTCCTTCCCTTGTTCTTCTTCACCTCTCTTGGACAAGAGAGAGAACCTTCATCTTCATGATTGGAAAGATAGAAAGGAGGTGGTGGAAGTGAGAGCCTCACAAGATATACATGTATGACTAGCTCTCTTACAGATTTCCTACTCACTCTAATGGATGTAGCAAGTGATTAAGCTTAGAGAGAGAGATAGGAGGTTGCAGGATCACTCAACTATAGAATAGGAACCTTCATAGTGAATGCTCAACCTTGGAATGAAGCCCAAGGGGTCCTATTTATAGTTAGGGATGCCTCTTAGCCTTTGGGAACACTTGTGAATGAAAACTAGCCGTTTTGTGTCTTGCAACGGATCTATTTTCACTTGTTGCAACTCCACAATGACTAGTAGCACTTTTCTGCACTTTTTCGTACAGTGCATTCGGTCAAGTTTCTATATGTGTAACTCGACCGATGCAATCTTCAGAAAATCAGCCCAGGTGGATCGGTCGAGTTTCAGGGTGGGAAACTGGACCGATGCAATCTTCAGAAAGTCAGCCCAGGTGGATCGGTCGAGTTTCAGGGTGGGAAACTGGACCGATTCAATCTTCAAAAAATCAGTCCAGGTGGATCGGTCGAGTTTCAGGGTGGGAAACTGGACCGATCAAGTGCCTGTAAATGATTTTTAAAGCTGCATCTAAAGTGCTCTAATATTCGATCTAAGTGTTCCTGATATTTTTCTAAGCTTAATTACAAGTCATACAATCATTACAAGTGATTTACAACATGATTCTAATGGATATACATCATATTACAAAAACGTGCACTTGTATGACTTTGACTTGTCTTTTCTCTAATTTGAGATGCGCAAGATAGGGCAATTGAAGTGTATCTATACCTAATCTAAAATCACTCAAGTAGAAGCATTAGACACCAATATGTGGAATGGTTAGTCATCATCAAAACAAGGGTTTAGTCAATTTAGACGTGAGTCAACATTGACCTAATTGACCTTGAGTCAACACTTAGCACCATTAGTTGGTATGTAAGCAAGGACTAAGTCTACCTCTACCTGAGGAAGGTCGTGCACATGATTTTAGGTTCATATAGAACTGGAAACTAATTAAGGAACACCATAAAATTCGAAATCCTAAGCAAGAATAGCTTTTATATGCATAGATCTTCATTTTAGATCAAGAACGTGAGTAATCAAGCTTGTAGCAAGCAATAAAAGTGAAAAGGGTTATACAAACTGCCTCTAGGGAGAAGATCAGAGTCTAAGAATAAGAAAATTCGAGCAAAGAAGGTGAATAACCCTAGATTTAGGTCTGAGTTTGGCCAAGTATCACCTTTCTCCACAAAAGGAGCAAGCCCTAGATAGAAGAAGCAAGAAAGTTAAGTTCCTTGAGATTTAGGGCAAACTTTACCATGGAACAACAAGGTTCCTTCTAGGAAGAAGATAGGAGGAAGAGGAAAAGCAAAAGAAATGAAAAAGAGAACGAGATACTTACTAGTTTAGGTCGAGATCACCCAAAGGAAGCTTTGTAAACCCTAGATAAGGGTACATTTGAATCCTAGATTTTCCAACAAGATGGTTGTCTATATTCTTCTACCTTGGGAACTCTATTTGCCCCCAAGTAGGTGAAAGAAAAATTTCTATATAGGAGGAAAATATAAGAGTCTAAAGGTTTCATTTGTAAGCTAAAGGATAAGTATATAAGGATTATGAATAAAGAAAGAGAAAAGCTTGAGGTGTCCTGATAACTCTCCATGTGTCCATGACCTTAAACTATTATGGATATACAAGCAGACATATAAGAAACTGTCCCACCATTCATGGATACATGCTTAGCCACCAGTTTTTGGTTTTCCAAGCCAATCAAATAAACCGCTGGTTGATAGATCCTAAATGTAGCTCATCCATAAAGGGGTAAACCCTAAAATACCCTTAAAGAAAACACCTCCAAACCAAGTTTCAACTAGGAGCCCCATGGACCAAAAATCTCAAGAATGATAAGGAAACATCTAAGGATTATAATGCATGTTACAAATTGCAAATAAACCTTAGATTTGTGTAAATTGCGTAAAAGTCCAAGATGTGCATAAAATCTCATAACTTGCACAAATAGTGTCCAAATTGGATCAAATTTGAAACTTAAGCGTGTCACATGATATCAAAACATATCACAAGGTTAGATTAAGTTTAAATCACTGAATTATGGTAATTAAACATATTCAACACTTTAGCAAGGTTAGGGGTCTCACAACCATAAACCCCTAACATGGATTTTGCCCCCAAAATCCAAGGAAAACAAAGATGGATATCTCTTTTGTACCTCATCCACAAACATTCACATGGTTATTCCCATCTCATAGTGATGTCATATCACTCTAATAGGAAATGTGTTTTTCTCCCTCAACTCATGTATGTTTCATCTTGGGTTAGCACAAAAACCCCCACATAATAAGACATTCTCAATATGGAACATAGAAACTTTTTGTGCCATCAGTACAACTCTGGTAGTAAATTTCAACTTGGAATTTAGCTATCATCCAAAACTATTATATTTGTTGTATTAACACAACATTAGAAGTCATACTTGCAGACTTTTTACCAATCATGGCATGCGTCCCATACTGTTCCTTGAAGCATTACAAAAGGCTATGTATCCATCCCTTTGTTCTAGATACACTAACACTGGAACACTCGTCAACTTCTTCTTTAGTATCTAGAGAAAATGCATACGCTGGAACCTATCATTCCATACAAGGAGAAACATAATTCCTACTCAACTTTGTTAGGGGTGAAACAACAACATTGTCTTCACCTTACTTGGATTTACACAACATACTTATCAGACATTTCATAATCACAAGAAGACATTTTAGTCAATCCCCAACCCACTCTTGTTCAACTTGTCACATAGTTATTGCTGCTTCAGAAATCCTAAGGTTTTTGTAAATATGTTGATCATGTTGTTGACCATCTTTAAACTTCATGGAGATGTTACCATTCAAACTTGTCACATCTCATAAGAACACTACATCAGCAATTTGTCCCTCAAGTTCATAAACACTATTGATGCATTGGTTAGTCTAAAAAACATAACCCTAAACTCACCATGACCCTGTAACTTATTTCATCCATTTTGATTCTTATTTATTAATATTCCAACCTGAAGCTATCTAAAGAAACATTGTAGCACTTGTTGACTGGTCAATCAACTATCTATCCTTGGTAGTGGTCTTGCTCAACTATTAGTAGCCCATATACAACATCAAAGAATCACTCTCCTTCCCAACCACACTTGGAGGATCTCAACACCAACTATCTCTCTCTAAGGGAGAGGAATACTAAAATTCTCATTTGATACATACCTTCAAACTCAGTGGTATCCACTACATGTACTATAAAAACTCATACTTGGTCTCATCCACTTCCTCAACATCATAACTGGCAAAGAACGTATAGGAAGAGTCTCCCTAACTCTTGGAAGGCTCAAAAAGCATGTTAATACAAAACATTAAGATCTTGAAACTATAGTCCAAGGTAACCACACATCATATCAAGATATCCATTCCCAAGATTTCAACAAATCCATGAGTACCAAGTGACATAATATCCAATTAAAGGCTATGCCTCAAAAAGAAGGAACACAAAGGGAAACACACT
Organism: Alisma plantago-aquatica; assembly: GCA_963693085.1. Classification (NCBI taxonomy): domain Eukaryota; kingdom Viridiplantae; phylum Streptophyta; class Magnoliopsida; order Alismatales; family Alismataceae; genus Alisma; species Alisma plantago-aquatica. The sequence continues at coordinate 767,674,105 of OY856412.1, read as the reverse complement.
TCCCATACCACTGCAGCATTGTCCAAGGTCATAGGAAAAAGGTAACCAATTCTCTTTTCCCCATGAAGATTAAACTTTTTATGTGTCATCTTACTTCTTTCAGCTTGGGTTCCTTGCCACCAGCATAGGAATTATTAAGATTATCATATCTCGTTGCTCCTTCCTTGTTAACTTCTTATCATACTTGTATGTGTCCTCTTGTTTATCATGTTTTTCAACCACTTATCAAGAGGTAGATCATCATATTCCACATTATCTTCATTAAATAAGGATTATTTACCTTTTATTTCTTCATAAGCCATAAATACTATATATTAATACTTCCTTACTCACATAGATTGATCTGAGTATAACTCAGATTCCACTTTATTCATCTATCATTATCCTTATTCATCTTCTCATATCACACTCATCACACAAGTTCCCTCCATCTTATGTGGATTTCATACCTTGAATCACTTCATTAGCACATACTTATCCATCTTTTACTTTATTATATTCTCAAATTATGGCTTCGACAACTCCTCTTTTGTTGATTTTTATTCATATGTAGGTTTCATGGTGTCGTATCTTTCTCTTGTAGTTATCAATCATTCAAGTTGTGATGAATTATGATGCAATTCTCATCTTCTTTAGGGTAAGATTGATGTATTCACACCATGATTTTTTATTCTTTATGCTCTTTATATTGTTTCAAAATGACTACTTGATCAAAGTATTCAGAAACATAACAATCTAAGAGTTCCATACTTACTTTTTCTTCAATAATTTAATACATGGCCAGGGCATCCAAATACTAAGTTTAGGAAATATGCATCATGTTTTTATGTCATGTTCCTAACTGAGACATCATCCTAGTTCCTAAGTCCTAGTGTCCCTGTAGACTCAGTAAACCTAGTGCTATGATACCAACTTGTTAGAACATGTTACACTAAACGATATTAATCAAAACATTAAACACGATCAATCACTAGTTAAACAAATACCCAAAAAATAGGGTAAATTAAAACTAATTTCAACATTAACAGATGCTCATAAACATTTGCATAAGAGTCCAACATCTTTCTTGTATTCATACCACGCCACATAAACAAGCATTAGCATGATACCAAAAGCCCAATTTATTTTAAATACCGTATACAAACTTTTCCACCCAGACCTGGGAGTATAGGGACAACTCGAGGACACACTAGAAAATTAAACAACCTTCTCTAAGGTCCATACCATATTTATTCCTCACTGCCATAGTTCTACTATCACTGTTGCCAATCACCTAAAAAGATGTAGAGACTCATGGGTGAGACCCATGTCCCAGTGAGAGATATAACTCTCAATATCACTTATTGTTTACAACAGGTTAAATAATTAAACAATTTAAGCAAATCAAACAAGTATCTCATATAGTCTTAGCAGTAGTGATGATTAGCAAGATACATAGAGGAGCATATAATAATTATCATCATTAGCCATATTATCATCCTTTACCTTGTTAACACTATAAGCAGTTCAGTAGCATGTGTGTAACTAACATCATAAGCAAGTTGAGTAACATAGCATCTCTTAATATCATGAATAAGTCTAGCAATATAAGCATAGATAACAACATTAGCATGTCTAACAGGTCAGGTAGATCTACATCATAAGTAGAGCTAACAACATAAGCACAACTATATGTATAAGAACGATTAGTAGTATAGCCATCTCTAATTATATAGGCATAACTAGCAATATATGAATAGATAAAAACATGTGATAACTAATGTCATAATCATAGCCAACACTAGTAGTATATATATATATATATATATATATATATATATATATATATATATATATATATATATATATATCAATTTAATCAAGGCTACTTTAAGTACACATCTATAACATGAGCATGTCCACAACATAAGCATATTTGCTACCTTTTTAATGCATTAAACATCATCACTATGTGAAGAGAACAAACAAGGGTTATCATCCAATGTGAAGCATTGTGTATCACCCTAAACAGATATGCTACAAGGTTGTGTTACATCTTTTATTAAGCCCTAAGGAATCTGAGGATACCACTCAAAATCCAACTGACCATTGCTAAGTCAAAATAAGTGCCATATAAGATCTAAGGAAGAGCCGGACTCCAAGATCTTCTCCACCCCTGGTAAGTACGGGTCTGCCATAGAGACACATTAGGTCAAGCTACTAACAACCTTGTTTGTCCTTGGTATAGGTCATGACATTAGTGAACAGGGGCGGAGCCAGGATTTTGTCATTGGAGGGGCCAATTTTATCTTAAGACCATGGTCAGAAATATTATCGAAATTATGTAAAGCTACAACGTCTGGTACATAAAGTCTTTGTGCATCACAAATGGATAACAAACAAGTGATCTTATATGCTAAATGTAAATATAATTATGTGAAGCTACAATAATATATAATCGTTGTAGAAACACAATGTGTATAACGAACAAAAAATTTGTTGCTTTTTCAAGAATCAAACATAATTTATATACAACTAGTAAAAATATTGGGATTTTGTATAGATGAGAATTTGAATATAATTAAATCCATTTCCAGATATCTAATTATTTTCAATCATCTTAAAAAATATTGTGATTGTACTGTTCATGCATCACATAGTTTGTTGGCATGTAATTTTTAATAATATTTATGTATAAATAGAAAACTTAAAATATATCTTACATCATAGTGTTCCTATACTAGAGAGAAGTATGTTGATGAATTATGTAGTTCTTGTTGGATAGCTTACATGCAAAATACCTAATCTCATTTGAGTATATGAAAGATCATAACGTTATACTAATTGAAACACACAAACATGTAATTACTTTTTTAAAAAGTTGGCCATTCTATTCATCCTGTGGCCTGGGGTCGAACTTGGAACCTCTCACTCACAAATTGAGTTTCTAACCATTTCTAAACTAATTTATCATAAAATGACTTGAATTGTTGTGTATAGTTTATGAGTTTATATCTATATAGTTATATGATCTTATATCTAAAATAGTGATGTATGTTCTTTTAAGATTAACAATAAAAATCAACTTATCACGCAACAACTGTATAGAATAAAATATATAATAAAAGATAGGAGGCCCTTACAAAATATAATTATGATTATTTCATATTTTTTCAAGTAACAACCTAAGTTTTCTTTAATTTGTTGATAGATATAAGAAATATATATCAATCATCATTCATTGTTTCCAATTGATTTAGAAATATAATATAGCAATTTAAATTCACTGAATAATGAGGTGTTATCATGAGTTTAAAAAATAGACTATTAAAAATACACCCTCATTTAAAATAAACTTAAATCCCTGACATAGAGCTTACATATTCTATATTTTTACTACCGAACAAAACTATCTTTATAAATAATATTTTTGTTGAGATCATGCAACAAAATAATTAATCTTGTTTGAGAATATGAGATTGGACATCACTGTATAAACATTTAGTTAGACCCAAGCGATTGTGTTTAAATATTATGTGACAGTGACATTTATTACTATAAATATGTGGTAACGACCCTTGATTGTAATTTTTCCATATTTTTATGTACAAACAACTGATATTCTCCAATCCATTTGTTGATATATATATATATATATATATATACATATATATGTTATACATATTATAAACATCGTATTAAGTTGATATAGAAAAAAATTTAAAATTAAAATATAAAAAACTAAATAAAAAAGATGATACAATCACATAGTGCATAAATAGTAACTGGAAAATAATGTCTATAGATTTTGAAAATAGATTAATAAAATGTATAGATATTCAGTTAATTTACATTTGTTTAGATGTTATTGGTAAATTTGGAATACAAAATCTTATGAATATGAATGAACAAATCATAAAAATATTAAATAGCTAACTATGAACTTCTAAAAATACAAATAGAAGAATGGTAACAATGGGTATTTAACCTACACACTTTAGTTAGTGAAGCCCATAGATAACCACTATAGTATAACTATTATGATGCTTTAAAGTAGAAAATTGAATATATTTTTTGTTTCAGTTACATCAAATTTGGCACTTTTGACAATCAAATAAGCAAGCGGGGATTCAAACTCGCACAACTTATTTTATCTGGGATGCAAGACACCACTACAGTACAACTTTGTTTGTGCTTTACAATAAAACATCCAGTATATGCTACATTCTTCAGTTATATTTAGCTATATACACTTAGTTTTAAGTTTGATTCTAAATTTTTTTTTGGGGGTGCAAGGTCGCGGCTCCCCCCCCGCCACTACTAGTGAAAGGAGGTGGGTATGCATACCCTACCATCTATGGTACAACCGTAGTTGTCCTACAATCTCATCACATATATAATCACCAAGGCACAACCTTAACCGTTCTCAAACTGAGAGTTAGGTATGACTATAGTCATCCTCCCTAAATACTTAGATTCAGGATGACAAGCACCCCGCATACTCAACAGTATGTGCTCCGAGTTTCCCTTCGGAATACTCATTGCACCATCTGGAAAGTTCTGACACTAAGATGGATCTATGGAACAGGGCACTACATGATTAGAATTTCACTTGATTAATTATTTCCAATTGAGTTAATTAAGACTCAATCATACAAGTGGGCATACAAACCCTAATTCATCTCTAAAAAACATTACTGTATAACAGTTTTAGAAGATACAAATGTATGAGACATATTGTTTCTCATCTCATCATCACATAATACTATTCACTTTCCATTCATGAGACTACACTTTTCATCATACTATCACATCATATAAATCCTTAGCACAATATCAGTCAACATAAGAGAATTATACCTCATTCAGGGCTCAACCATGACCAAAGGTCATTAAGACCATCATATCATTCCATTCAAGATCACCATATCTTTCCATGCCTTATTGTATGGCTAAACATACATCACCATTCATGTGATACACAAGCTTAGCATTATATTACCTTAAAAAACTAACAAATTTTCATAGGATAACATTGTACAGTTATCTTAGCACTAAATAGCATTCCTGTATTATATCACACACAAGGAAGCTATAAGGTTGACCATCATCATACTTATAGTGTACAAGTTTCGCATAAGAAAGCATAAATCATAAAGCTATTATGTCCACCAATTAACACATTAGTATTATAATCATTCATTAGGAAGGATCTTCCATCATTGTATTTAATCACTCAAGGAAGGTTAGCATGACTAACCACCATCATCTATTTGAATTAGGGTTAGGTTTAGAAAAATATATAACATTGAAGTTATAGTTCAACACTCATACATAGACCCTAACTCAGGGCATCCCCATACAATCGTGGATGCATAAGATAAACCATCACCATAACCTACCATACCTTCCTCAAGTATGGATCCATGCATAACTCAAGGTGTAACCATCAAATTTATAGCATACCAGGGTTTCAACAATAATAAAAGAATACTCCATTATTCTATTAATCATTCACATGATGTGAATCATGTTTAATCACCATCACATAATGGTATTAGGGTTAGGAGTAACAAGATAAGTCACATTGATGCTGCAAATCAACATTCATATCCAAACCCTAACACATGGCATCCCCATTGGATCATGGATACACAAGGTGAAGCATCGTCATCAAATTCCATACTATCCTCAAGTATGGATCCAAACATAACTCAAGGTGAAACCATCAAATTTATAGTATACTAGGGTTTCAACCACCATAAGAGATTACCCCATTATTTTATTAACCATTCAAGGGGGTTATTCATAATCAATCACCATCACTTAGATACGTTAGGATTAGGTGTAACAAACTATACTTCATTAGGTTTACCCATTAAATCACTATGGTGATTATCATTTATATCCACCCCAGGGCAAAGGTAAGACTACAAATTCATGGGTATTGGTAACACCCAAATTCAGACATTTATGCTAAGCATTTATTTATGGCTTTGTGTCATTATATCCTTAATATGCCCAAAATATCCCTAGATTCTTATCTTTTAGTAATTTATATCTTTTCATAGATAAAGTTTCACAACTAGCCAATTTTGGGACTTGCAGGCACCGAACCTAAAAAGACATCTATTCTCTAAGATTTCTTCCTAATACATAGTTTTTGTAGCAGCTAGGCTTCCATCCGTCATGACCGTGTCACCTGACACGACCGATATGCTTGGCACGGCCATGTTGAGCCTGGCATGGTCGTAATGAGGACAAGGGTCATTTGCACATGTCTCGACCGAGGCACTTGCCTCGACTACGACACTTGTCGCGACCGCGATGTCTACCTCGACCGCGGCACCTGCTGCAACCATGATTGAATCTTATCTGCCACGACTGAGATGCTCAGCAAAGCCATGTCGAGGAAAAGGGTCAGCTACACCTATCTTGCCCGTGACACCTGCCTCGACCGTGACGTCTACCTTGACCGTGACGTATGCCCTGACTACGACGTCTACCTCGACCATGGCATTCGTTCGACTGTGACCCCCGACACAACCATGTCGAGCCCACCACGACCATACTGAGACAAGTGTAGTGACTGAGATAGGTTCCACAACCACTCCTTACATACACTCCGACTTCACCTATAAATACCCACCCCTCACTACCTAGATAGGTGTTTTTAGATTTGGAGATCCACAACTCAAAGATTTTTCTAGTTCCACATGGTTGTTCCATACATTCTTGGTTCCCAGAGCCCTGTGGGAGATTTCTAAGATTTGAAAGGGTTGAATTGCTTATCCTACATACATCCCTCCCATTTGCTTCTATCGACAATCATTTTCCACCACCATTCACCCATATCCTACCACTCCCAACCATCTTCCACCTCCATACACCCAGTGAGCTACTATTTAGGGTAGAACCAAAGAGAAAGTAGGCTAAGGAGTCCCAGAAACCAAGGAGGATGACCCAAATACAATATCCAGCCTATACAGAGGCTAAGGAGTGAGAGTCACCTCTCCTCTATGGGATAAACCTCTTCTTTTTCTCCTTTCTTCTACTGTTCTCTTTAGTTTCTATACAAATGATGTTTTTCCATCTTTGATTGGTGCCAACTATGCTTATCCATGGCTAGTTGATCTTCTTCTTGGTTATGTAGCCCATTTTGGGCATGTTTATGTACTTTCTCCTTAAGTAAGTAGTTTTAATCCATATCTAGTACATTTTTTGTTCTATCTTCTCTTTCTGGTTGTGATTGCTTATTTGGTTGATCTCATTCTTGCTTGAACTTCTATTTCTACCTATATCGAGAGATTCATTGTAGAAATGGGTAAGATAATGTAGTTTGGATCGGAATCTGAAAGGAGGACGGTTCAAGATGATCTGTGCAGAACCGTAGACCTGGGCACGGCTGGGTCCGTCCCGACATGTTTGGGCCCACTACCAGGTTTTGCCCAGATCACACCTATTCCTAGCATCTTAGAATATTCTAAACTTGAGAGGGTATCTAAAATATTTTTGGGTATTTATTTGTCATCCTCAAGAGAGGTTTCACATCATTGTTGAGTTTTAGTCACATTGCGTGAAAGTGAGTGGGATGACCCTATAGGAACAGATACCACAGTACGTACTATGTTTGGATGTAGGTTGCTTGCTAGGGTGTTCGAGGGTTGTCTACGCCTGAGAACGGGTGCATAGACTACCCGACTTGTGGTTACATAGCCATGAACAACATCTCTTTGATTAGTAGAATCCGACAGACTCTGTTTTGTTTTCTTTCTTTGTTTTGTTTTACTCTGTGACAATCTTCTAGACTTGTTCTGGATCGATACTTTTATCGACTATCAGATTGGCTTATCTGACTTAAGAGTGAGATCTTAAGCATCCTAAACATCCCCACGTCCCTGTGTTCGACCCCGTCTATCTACTTTGACCCCATAATAAATTTGTGGGGGTCCTTGAAGGTTTCATGTTATAAATTTTAAGTTTGATCCTTCTGAGTCTGCCTCCTTTTAGACGTGTGAGATTCGGGCCACATCAACTTTAGCGCCATTTTTGGGGAATGTGGTTTCCACATTTACACACCTAAAAGATTTTTTTTGTCATCCTTAAGCTTGTATATACATATGCATAGTTTTCTTTTTGTTTTATACATACTTGTTCATATGTACTGAATAGATTTCCTTTTTCTTATACTTCTACAACCATGGACCTTGCTTCAGCAAGGCAAGTTATCTTGTCCACCTGCCCTCTCAAATTTTTCCACAGTCTTGACTGCTGACAAATAATTGAAAGTTGTGTGCTATAGCTAGTCAAGCTATATTCACCCCCACCATCATCATACTTAGAAGTTTCAACAACAAAGATTTTCGATCAACCCTCAACTTCTGTACTATCATGGGATCAAGAACTGATTAGAGCAGTGGAGCTAGCTGGAGAAAGTGTTGATGCATTCGCCTCCTCCTTAGCTCCTCATCTCTAAGAAAAAGTTGATCCACTCCAACAGCTACTAGAAAAGCAGTATCATTAGCTTCAAGTAGCCACTGAGATCGCAAACTGTAGTAGAAGTATACTTCAAACTATTAAATAAGGATTCGTTTAAGTGCATTAGTTTGATACAGCGGGTTCCCAACAGATGTGCATGGCAGAATTGATAGATCTTGAAAGCATTGCTGCTCAAGTCCAACTGATTCATGATAAGCATGTTGAACAGGGAAGGAGGCTTCAAGAGCTTATCGATTTGGTTACCACACGATTGCAAGTGCCACCGCACATTATTGAAGATTACAGTCATCAAAACCATTCCATTGGGCCTGAAGAGGAAAATCCCTCACCATCCTATTCAGACCATCAATTGGATTCACTAAGATTTTTCTGTGAAGACCAACCCACCTGGGGAAGCCCTTCATTCTATCCAAATGATTTAGTTGATCAACCAATTGAAGATACAAGTGATACACATGAATGGTTATATGATGATGATGACTCCTATCCTCACCAGGGTAGTCAAACTACCTCGCAATAGGGAGGTTAGTTTGAGGAACCTGAATCATACATTGATCCATAGTAGGGTGATATCTCTCATACATAGACATGTCACTTTGCTTTGAGCAGTACACCAATCATGGTTTGGAACAGTTTGTTTGATGAGGATGATGACGACAACTCTTCAAATTGGAGTAGTGAGTATTCTGGTGACAACAAGATAGAGCATCATGAGCTGACATTGTCCATTGTCCCTTTTGAAAGGGTAGTCAATATCAAGGGGGCGGGATGGACAATCCATCACAACATGGCTGCTGAGCATGAAGATACCCTGAACCCCATTGAAGGTGACAAGGTTGGGGTTGTAGAACTGCAAACAAATTCAATTGGGGATACTTTTTGTTCAGAAGATGATTGGATGACTCAGACTATATATAAAAATTTATCTAAGCATCCAACCTCAAGATCAGAGGTGGAGAGAGAGGAGAGGATTCCTCTAGAAAACTTTCAGCCTCTCCCCTTTATCTCATTCGGTGTCGACATGCTAGGGCATTTCTATTCAGATTCATATTTTGGAAGGTACCTTGAAGATGAGTTGTTGAAGAATTCATCTCAGTGTAGTTCAAGACAATTCTAGCACAAGAATGAATTCACTGAGTTATCAGATTCTATTCCTCTCAGACTCAGAAGGGATCAGATCTCCGCCCCTTGTTCTCCTACATGGAAGGCCCCATCGGTAAGACACGGGTGACACTGATCCCAAAAGTTAGGATTTGGGATCCCAATTTCGGTATCGTGGGGTAGCCACCCCCTTCCTTTTTCTCCTTTTTTTCTCTTTTTGTTGAAATATTTTTTCACATTCTTTCTTAGATAGTTTCTTTTCTCTAACTGCTTAAATATATTCTAACATACATGCATCATACTAGGACATCAATAAAATTCTTCCCCTTACATCCATGCATTCCTTCCCTACTATACTAAGTTTAAGGCTTGCTCGAGGACGAGCAAAGTTTTAAGCTTGGGGTGGTAGGGCTAGTCACCCTTCTATCTCTTCATTTTTCATGCATGCATGTTTACTTCCTGCATTTAGTATAAATTTTAAATTTTTTGCATAACTTTGTTTCATAATTTGTATCTTTGCAATTAAGGTTGTCCTATGAAAATCTTAGAACTAAATTCTTACCTTTATGCTTAAATGCACAATTTTCATCTTAAACTTCTTGATCTTTTTCTTGACTCACTCATTGACTCTTTCCTTAAGTTTGATAATAAATCTAAGGTTATGCACCTTTTTCATAGCTTAAAACATTATTCCCTTAATCAATCTTGTGAATGACAAATCTAGGATATAGGACCATTGGAAAGAGCTATAGTTTGATCAAAACTCCAAGCTATGTTTTTCACAAACTTGCCTCTACTCTAAGAATCCTTGAATCATAATTAACATCCTTTCACACAGGTATCAAGCAGATAATGATGAGTTTTGAGCTATAATCAGGTTGAAGTGTTTTCCTTGATGGACTACGCACCCTCTCACCTTTGATTGAGTAAAAAAGATGAGAAATTATTTTTTTTTCACAAAAGAGGCTTGGCCTCCCACAAAATCTTAAAAATTTCAAAACAGTTCTCATCCAGGCCTATAAATTAAAATGTAGAGAATAAAAGACTGAGTGTGAATAAATGAGCATTGTTTTCTCTTTTAGGAGAGTTGAGGATGGTGTCCAACCAGTGTATGACTGTGCTCATGAACGTAGGTATCTCATACCTAGTAGTGCTACCCTAAGGCTCATTAGAGAGTCACTAGGAACCCCTAGGAGACATATGAGATCATCTTAGTAATAGGGTTGGTTCGAGCATAGTACGAGGAGTTTGTATCCCTACTCTGGACCAACTAGATCAGACTGTTGCTTGTTACATGGACCAACTTGACGCAGATCGATATCCTCAGAAGTCATTAGAGTCTTTTTGCTTTTGTTGCTCCTTATGAATAAGTGGGAGGCGTGTTGTTCCTGATTAGTCTACATGAATACATGATGGTGGCTCATTGATCATCACCCGTGTGATCACCTATGTGACAATGCTTTTATGTTGTATAATTATGATTCAAATCCCCATGAGTATCGACAAGTTGCAGTGAATTCACTTAATCTTACCTGGATGATCTTTGATCTTACTTTAGTAGGATTGTGCTCAATTGGTGGGGGTTTGCTCTGAAATTACATGGGTCAAGAGAATTGATATTTTAAATTATTTTTCTTAACCTTAGTTTTTATCACCAAGCTTAATTTGGATGTTATCTTTTTGTTCTTTGAGCACAGTCTTGCTTGAGGACAAGCAAACATTTAAGATTGGGGTGGTTGATAACACCCAAATTTAGGCATTTACGCTAAGCATTTATTTATGATTTTGTGTCATTCTAGCCTTAAGCCCAAAATAACCCTATATTCTTAAATTTTAGTAATTTATATTTTTTCATTGATAAAGTTGCTCAACTAGCCAATTTTGAGACTTGCAGGAACCGAACCTGAAAAGACAACTATTCTCTAAGATTTCTCCCTAACACATAGTTTTTACCGCAGCTAGGCTTCCATCTGTCACCACCACGACACGTGACATGACCGAGATTGCCAGGCTCAGCCCCGACATGGCCGTTCTACATTTGTCTCGACTGAGGTACCTTCCTCAACTGCGACACCTACCTCGACCGTGGCACCTACCGCGACTGCGATGTCTACCTCAACCACGGCACCGACTGCGACTGCGTCCAAATCTCATATGTCACGACCGAGATGCTCAATACGCTTGTGTCGAAGAAAAGGGTCAAGTGCACCTTTCTCACCAGTGACATCTGCCTTGACCATGACGTTTACCTCAATAGTGATGTCTGCCTCGACCACGATGTCTGCCTCAATTGCAATGTCAACCTTGATAGTGACCCCCGACACGACCGTGTCGAGCTCGACATGGCCATGCCCAGACAAGTGTAGTGACTAGGACAGGTGTCGCAACCACTCATTACATACACTATGACTTCACCTATAAATACCCACCTCTCTCTACCTAGAGAGGGGTTCCAAGATTTGGAGGTCTGCGGTTCAAAGTTTTTTTTGGTTCCACACATTCTTGGTTCCCATAGCCCCGTGGGAGAGTTCCAAGGTATGAAAGGACTGAAGTGCTTATCCTACATCCATCCCTCCAATTTTCTTCCATCCATCATCATTTTCCACCACCATTCACCCATATCTTACCATTCCCATCCATCTTCCACCTCCATACACCCACCAAGTTGCTATTTGTGGTGAAACCAAAGAAAAACGAGGCCAAGAAGTCCAGAAGACCAAGGAGGACGACCCAAAGACGATATCCGACCTATACAGAGGCTAAGGAGCGAGAGCCACCTCTCCTCTACGGGCTAAACATCTCTTCTTTTCCTGTCTTCTACTATTCTTTTTAGTTTTTGTACAAATGATGTTGTTCCATCTTTGTTCGGTGCCAACTATGCTTGTCCATGGCTAGTTGAGCTCCTTCTTAACTATGTAGCCCGTTTTGTGCATGTTTATGTACTTTTTCCTTAAGCAAGTAGTTTTAGTCTAGATCTAGTACATTTTCTATTCTATCTTCTCTTTCTGGTTGTGATTGCTAGTTTGGTTGATCTCTTTCTTGATTGAACTTCTATTTTTGCCTATATCGAGAGATTCGTTGTAGAAATAGGTAAGAGAAGGTAGCATGGATTGGAATCTAAAAGGAGGACAATTCAAGGTGATATGTATAGAACCGTAGACCTGGGTACGGTTGGGTCCAACCCATCACGGTCAGGCCTACTACTAGATTATGCCCAGATCACACCTATTCCTAGCATCTCAGAATATTCTAGACCTGAGAGGGTATCTGGAATATTCTAGGGTGTTGATTTGTCATCCTCGATAGAGGCTTCACATCATTGAAGGGTTTTAGTCACGCTGTGTGAAAGCGAGTGGGATGACCCCACAAGAACATATATCATAGTACATACTATGTTTGGATGTAGGTTTCTTACTGGGGTGTTCGAGGGTTGTCTACGCCCGAGAACGGGTGCATAGACTGCTTGACTTGTGGTTACATAGCCAGGAACTCCTTCTCTTTGATTAGTCTAATTCGACAGACTCTGTTTTGTTTTCTATCTGTATTTTGTTTTACTTTGTGACAATATGCTAGACTAGTTCTAGATCCATACTTTTATTAACTATCAGATTGGATTATCTAACTTAAGATCGAGATCTTAAGCGTCCTAAACACCCCCACGTCCCTATATTCGACCCCATCTATCTACTTCAACCCCATAATAAAGTTACAGGGTCCTTGAAGGTGTTGGGTTATAAATTTAAAGTTTGATCCTTCTGAGTTTGCCTCCTTTCAGATGTGCGAGATTCGGGCCGCATCAGTATTGACCATCGAATTATCATCATTAGAACCAAAACATTATACTATATACTTCATTATTGGATGTTGAAGCATCCATTCACAACCATTGGATCAGGATTAATATTTCACAACCATTGGTTGATATGTAGGTTTAACCCTTGAATCATATTACCAAAGAAACCCTCGATTTACGGCTTAATTGAAGCAACTTATGATACCTAGTTACAACATAGTGGGGTAACCTAAAGCACCATTAGTTCTGACACATTATGTCACCATCAGTTGATGAGGTAAATACTGCCATCTTTGAACACCATCAGATGTTGAGCTAAAATGACCATTGGATCATATCATCTTTAGGGCACTAAACCATCAATCATTAAGCTTCTAAAAGAGTCTAGAACTAAAATAAGGTGTGACCAACAGTTAACATTATAAGCTATCATCATGGGTCGTCACCATAAGTTTCCACAAAGGCATCTCCATTGGCTCTAATATAAGGTCATGCATCGGTTCATGTATAAAATTGAAAACCAGCCTAAAACACTAAGTATATGTCGTCGTTTGATAGGTACTTAGCACCATTAGTTGATATGTAAGCAAGGACCAAGCCTTAATCTACCTCAAGAAAGTCGTACACATGATTTTAGTTCATATAGAGCTGTAAACTAATCAAGGAACATCATAAAATTTGAAATCATGAGCAAGAATAGCTTGTATATGCATAGATCTTCATTTTAGAGTAAGAACATGAGTAATCAAGCTTGTAGTAAGCAATAAAAGTGAAGAAGTTTATAAAACTCACCTCTGGAGAGAAGATCATATTCCAAGAACAAGAAAATTTGAAAAAAGAAGGTGAAGAACGCTAGCTTTAGGTCTGAGTACGGCCAAGCATCACCTTTCTCCACAAAAGGAGCAAACCCTACATAGAAGAAGCACGAATGATAAGTTCCTTGAGCTTTAGAGAAAACTTTACAATGGAACAGTAAGGTTCTATCCAGTAAGAAGTAGGAGGAAGAGTAATAGAAAAATAAATGAAGGAGAGAAGGAGATACTTACTAGTTTAGGTCAAGATCACCAAAAAGAAGCATTGCAAACCCTAGATAAGGGTAGATTTGAATCTTAGATGCTCCAACAAGAAGGTTTTCTATCTTTTTCTAACTTGGGCAATCTATTCGCCCTCAAGTAGGTGAAAGACGAAGTTCTGGAGAGGAGGAAAAAATAAGATTCTAAAGGTTTCATTTTTGAGCTAAAGGATAACTATATAAGGCTTATGGATTAAGAAAGAGAAAAGCTTGAGGTGTCTTGATAACTCTCCATGTGTCCATGGACTTAAACTATTATGGATATACAAGCATCCACACAAGAATATTCTCCACCATTCATGGAGACCTTCTTAGCCACCATTTGTTGGATTTCCAAGCCAATCAAATAAACCATTGGTTGATAGCTCCTAAAGGTAGCTCATCCATGAAGGGGTAAACCCTAAAATACCCTTAAAGAAAACACCTCCAAACCAAGGTTCAACTAGGCACCCCATGGCACAAAAAGCTCAAGAATGATAAGAAAACATCTAAATATTATAATCCATGTGAAAAATTGCAATTAACCTCATATTTTGGTAAATTGCATAAAAGTCCAAAATGTGCATAAAATTGCATAACTTGCACAAACAATGTCCAAATTGGACCAAATTTGAAACTTAAGCTTTTCACATGATGCAAAAACATATCACAAGGTTAGATTAAGTTTAAAGGACTAAAATATTGTAATTAAACATGTTTAACACTTTAAGCAAGGTTAGGGGTCTCATAATAACCCTGCTAGTTACTCTAGATACCTCTAGCCATCATCATACTATCACATTACAAACTTAAACTTGAATTATAAAATGATTCAGGTCATACTCAAGTATTTACTTAATAAATTTCAATATCCTTTCCATTATAAAAAAATCCTCCATAGAACTAGGATGCCAAAGTCATCAAGAGTTCCCTAATTCGCTAAAGTTTTAATTAGATAGATGCCTATCAAAACTTAAAAGTTTTAATTAGATAGATGCTTATAAAAACTTAACACCCCATGATATCACAAACCTTTAGAATAGTTTTTATCATTTATTATACTTCCCCTATTCCACAAATTCTAACATTGGATCTTTTAGCTTTAATAGCTTGACATACTTAATTCCAAACATTCCCCAAACAATTTCCATACAACATGTATAACTAAAATGCCTTACTACTGCACTATTGGGTGTCCCCATATAAGTCATTACTATAAGCATGTAATTCAATTCTTTAGTATATATATATATATATATATATATATATATGTGTGTGTGTGTGTGTGTGTGTGTGTGTATTTATATATATGAATGATTGTGTTTACCCTAAGGTGTGCACAATTGGAATCTTTCAATATTTATCAGCACCTACACTAACACACTCACTTAGACTAACACACTAACCAACAACCACACAAGGTCATATTATAGTATAGGAAAGTGGATATAAGGGTAAATACATAGGGAGAGAGGGGGGAACTAGAGCTTAGTTAGATTAATCTAGGTTCCTAAAGCAGAGTCTAGGGTTCAAGGCTTTAATTGGGGTTTTTTTCATTACACTAAAAGTCCAAGCAAGCAATTAACCAAAAGCATGAAGAAAAACATAAGTAAAACCCAGACTATTAAGTTATTATTAATAATAAAAGCAACTAAGTAAGAAGAGAGAAGTAATACTAAGAAAAGCAAAATAAGAGCTTCACCGCACTAACTAGCAATTTAGGTGACTGGAACAATTAAGGACCTAAACTAGCACTAACTAGCTAAGACTAACATAAGAAAGAATTGGAGACACTGGATGCACAGGAAAGTCCTAAATATCAACAGAAAAGCAACTAGCTAAGAAGGAAAATTAAAGTAAGTAACTAAGCAAGCATGAACTAGAAAGAAGGCAAATTCAGGTTTCAAGCAATTAATGGGGGTGTGGGCTTTTTTGGAGGCATGTAATTAGAATCCAAGTTGGGAATTCATAACAAGCAAATTATATCCAGTTATTCTAGGTTATTAAATCCAACAACAAGATAAATGCTATAAAATTACCCTAAGATACTAGTTGGCCATTGGTAGTATAAGGTGTGTGAAGGGGAATTACACCCTTGCACACTCTAATCAACCTTGCGGGGCTTAATTGGAGTAGGGCTTAGGTGAAATTCTAATTGAATCTATCAAGTTTAGGTTTTTAGAGTAGGCATCCTTAGAGAAATTGGGAGTCAAGTGTATGAATGAAGAGTGGGGTTGAGGGTGTTTCACCTCACATCACTCACCATCTAGCCTTCAAGAAACTCCTAGGAAATTGTACTAATTACTCCTATAGTATCTACTTAGATATTACACATAGAAGAAAGAGAAGGGATATTTGTATGGGAAGATATGGTGCAATCTAGGAATCCTATAACATCCCAAATTTTGAGTAAAATAAATTTAGGATTATAAATAAATTTCTCTTATCAGTAAAGACCTCAATGCAAATAAACCTGAATTTGTAAAACTTCAAACTGAATGTTCAATTAAAACCTAATATGATGAAGAGATTTAATTATAATGTTTAAAACATGTTTCCACTGACTTCGGAGATGATTTCACATTATGAACCCAATTGGAATTCAATGTAACCCTAGTTAGTCAATTTGTGATACGTGTGGGGTTGAAAGTGAGATTGACCCATTTAATGGGTATAATTTAACCTTAAAATTTGGTATGAAATAAAATTGGTAATATACAACCTTTACCAAAAGATGAGACCCAAATATGTTATCAAGTAATTCTATATAACTTAGCCATGGTTATCCTAAAAAGACAAATATAGTAAGTCTGATTGGTCAAATAAGGAAACTAACTATAATTTTGGATTCCTTGTGGAAAAATAGGGTAACGTACAGATTTTAATTTTATTTGAAGAACCCTAACATCCCCAATTGATTTAGGAAAGGAATTAATATCGTTTTAAACATAGCTAAGCAATATTTGAAATTTATTAGTTGATTTTATAAAGTGTCCAATGAATTAAACAGTCACTTGACCTCTTTGAGTCCTAGTCAACTCTCAAGCATCAGCAAAGTAGGAGTCCTCTCCCTCACCCGTTTCTTCTTCACACTGGACTCTTCAATATTCTAATACATCTCCTCAGCCTCAACTGGTTCTACCCTTCCATTGGTTCTTTGCGCTTGGAAACAATATAGAAATGATTGCACCACTTCCCTATTTCAAACAACCCCAAACTCATTGGGGTTTCATTTCCTAACAATCCCAGTCCGTGAGGGACACCTAGATCAAACTGGACTCCCATGAACAAGAATTTCCTAACCCACCTAGAGATTTCATCTATATAAGTAAGCCTTGAAATCGATCCGCAGACATCCAGAAACATTGCTTCTCGCTTGTCATGCTTTACGATATCCTACTTTCCCTTAACTGAGAATCACCTTGATGTGCCCCATCCAGTCACGCATACACGGACCATCTCAGATTTTGACATGTTTTTTAGGATAATGGCCACACATCCAATGGAGCGGGTCCAGACTAGGTGGCCATGATATATTGTTCCACCTCATGGGGTTGGGGCCCAATGCCTCACTGGATTCTATTTGTTTACCGTGTTGATTTTCCTTGTTTTGTGATTGGCCAAATCTTCAAAATTTTATATTTCAATAACTTAATGTTAGAATAATTTGTATAAGTATTCGTTGGAAAGGATTTTTCAAGATCTAGATGATGTACTATGTTCCAAATCCTGATTTGATTCAATCTTTCCCTATTTTAATCAAGAACCCTAAAACCTAGAAATTAGAATGAATATTAATTGTTAATTAATTATAATTGTCATAATAGGGTAATTAGGGTTTCAATCAACACTAACTATGTGGCTAGGATTTCATCAACCTAAGAAGAGAAATAATATCTTCCCTAAGAGAGAGGTAAGAGAGTCCATGCACTTTGAGTATTAAATAATAGTTTTTCAATCACTTTAAGATTATTGTATCATGATATTCAAGTTAAAATCATATGCATATTTGTGTATTCAGTATTCAAAAATTCTTGAATTAATGTAATTAAAAGTTATTATACGATGTTTGTGCTTTCAAGTTCTATTTTAGATATTTATTCCATGATCATGTGAAATTCAGTTAAAGTAAATGATTATTAAGTTAATGATGAATCATTTAATGGGTTGTACTATTTTGTCCTCATCATGTCAATGTTGACCCCTCGGGCCTTATGATTTAAAATGGAACACAGTGGCATGTATGTGCAATCATGTGCTCAAGTGGAGCATTACTAATGGCACTTAGGTGCAAATCATGACCTCAATTGGAGCACAAGTTATGGCACTTCGGTGCAAATCATGAGTTCAAGTGGAACATTAGTTGATCCTACGAGCCTTATGAGAAAAGTTGGTGCATAAGAGTAGAGGACATTATAATCTATCACTAAGAACATATTATGTGAACCCAAGATTTATTATTCAATTATTTTCATGTTTTTCATTATTTCCAAGTTATTATTTTATTACAACAAACTCAATGCCGCTTACTTTAACATGTTTTTTTGTTTTGAATGCATGGCTAGGGACGCGATGTCCGCAAAAGGAAAGAATAACAAAGCCTAAACAAGGAGCATACATCTTGGGGACTTATTAAGAGTTTATCCATGGTGGGGTGCCATCTACCTAGATGATCCAATCATTTAGATTAGAGTTTCTTTCAAGTTTCAAGTCATGTATATATGTTAGATGATATATTCAATATATCAAATGTAATAGTTTTCCTTTGAACAATGTATGAATCTATATATCAAAGTAATCCATGGTGTTTAATTTATTATGTTTCTATGTATATCATGTTTTTGTGATGTTCCTCTCGAGTGACCCTTGTTATGGACATCATGGGGGTTTGCTTCCACTAATATATATATATATATATATATATATATATATATATATATATATATATATATATGTGTGCTTGGAGGGGCATTATAGATCCATTAGTTGGACCTAAGATAGCCTCATACAAGTCATTCTCTCCTAGAGTCTAAGTGGTTTCAAGAACAAATCAACAAGCAATCCATGTTTTTAATCACAAACCATAAGAAGAAATATGTGAAATAAGACAAAAGTAGAAGACAATCATGAAAAAGTTATATACTTTAAAATTTATTTCCCCTCAACATGGTATCAAAGTCACATTTTATCCCCAAACATGCCACCTAAGGGGCTTAGGTACTCCTAAAAAACAAAGAAAGAAAGAAGAAGGAGTAGAGGAGAGAATAGCCATGGAAGCTTGGTGAAGACTCCTTCCTCACCTCCAAGAAGATGGAGTACACCCTTCTCCCAATGTAGATAGATGGCATAGAATGGTGATGGATGATGGACAAAACCCTAAATAACTAGGATTTTGAGATTGAGGAAGGTGGAAATGAGTTGTAGGTACATGGGAGTAGGTGGGAGCTCCTTGAATGCTCAAGGTAGGTAGAAATGAATTATAGGTGAGTGTGACCGCGTGCTACAACCACCACCTAGGCATATACAGGTGGTAGGGAAGAACTAGGTTAGGTAGGGTAGTTTGGGAAAATTAGTGTAGAAAATCTAGGGTTTCGGGTTCACCATGGCCGTGTTGCACAGTCCTCCATGGGGGTTAAGGTGCAGCACGGCCGTGTTGAAAGGGAACAGTTGTTCTGGTGGAGGTGGAAATGTAAGGTTGAAAGTGGGAAAGATGAAGGCCACTAGCATGGTTGTGTTGGGCAGCATGACCTTGGTGATATCTAGGTAGCACGGATGTGCTGGGTAGTATGGCCTTGGTGGGAGAATTGGGGACTTGGTCATTCTTCTAGGCATGGGTGTTCTGGCTTTGACAAGCATGGTCGTTCTGGCTGGCATGGTTGTGCTAGGGTCTTCTTGGCATGAGTCGGCTGGCTAGAATGAACATGGTGACGAGGCTTTTGTAGCTCTAACAACTCTATGATTATGGTGTCCACGTGCTGGGGGCTTTGCATGCACTTTGAGCTTCAATCTCTGAGATCCATGGACACCTTCACTTCAAGTCAACCCTTGGATACTAGGGGTATGTTGGGGGAGCTTTAAGGCCTTCTTTGGACTCCTCCATGGATGGAGGAATCCTAGAATGATCCTCCTTATCTCCCATCCATCCAATGCATGGTCCAAGTACCTAAAAACATGCAAAGAGTGTCCATAAGTGCATTTGATAGAAAACCATTTATTAGGGGAAATAGCTTGAACTATAACATGTCTAGATGTGATTAAAATGCAAGAAGACACAAAGTGCAGCCCAGAAATAGGGTAGAATCACCATCCAAAACATAACACATACTTGCCCTACAGTATGCTCCAACTTAATCTCTTTTTCAATTAAAAAATCATAGGAAAATGTAATCATCATGATGTTTAATGGCTAAAATGAGTTCACATGTCAAAGTAAGCATGAAATACACTACTCCACATTCATTTTTTGTTTTCAGGTGCAAATCAAGCACAAAACACAAAAACATCAAATGTGGGATATCATTCACACATGCACAGATGCAAATTTCATAACGTTCTGGGTAAAATGTATCATGTATGGCATACATTCAAATGGCTAGAGTTTTCACTTGCTAGAGCTACATAATACACTTCATTCTACCTCTCATGATCCACTTGGCTTGTGTAGGGGTCTAAGGATTAGAGTTGATTTACCCTAGCCCTACTAGTCATAAAAAGAGGAAAAAAGGTATGGAAGGGAGTGGGGTGCTATTACGTAGGAGAACTTATTGTTTTCTTTTCTTTTCTTTAGAGGCTATTACATAAATTCATCCCTTACTACTTTTTATTTTTTATTTTTCTCTATCCTATATGTAAAGAGGGCATCTGGTGATAAGAGTCAAGTAGGGGATATAGATGTGACCACTTCAATATTTTTGTAAAGTGTTCAAGGCTAATATTTACACTACCAGCATCCTTTCATGAGGCGGAGAGGTAAGAAGATCGTAGAAGAAATTTCAAATCAAAGAGGGATCCCAATTAATGGGAATTCATGTATGGTCTCACTCAAGCAAGCTAATCCATGCAACATTCACTAAACAAACAAACCATGCATAAAATGAACAATATGGTAGATCACACTGTCTTCATAGGAAATGAGTAATCCCAAATGTTTAAGGCTTGTAAGATTCATACTTTTATCAAAATAGTCAATTACTTGTAAGAGTCTTGCAGCACATACAAAATTTCATCATAGGACTCATTTAGCCAAAAACATCATAAATGGGTTGCATTACCCTAGTTCTAAACATTATCATTAGAATTAGAAAAGATTTAGTTGAAAACACCATTAAACAAATAGATTCAAGCTTGGGAAGAATTGGACAAAATGTTGCCAACTTGCATTCAACCACATCTAAACCATCCTAATAAGCAATAAGCAATAACAAAACAAATTTTTAACTAAAAACATACACAAACTATAAAAAACTACACAATATGCAATGTATGGCATGGAGAGGCGTTAAAAGAAAAGAAAACCTGAAAAACTACACAAAAATGCATGAAATAAATTACATGATATGCATGTATGTAAGAAAAAAAATGAAATCTACACTAGATAGGATGGTGAAAAATATCATTAAAAAAAACAAGATGGAATAAAGTGAAACAAGATCAACAAAATGAGATCTGAGATAAGGGGGCTCTCACTGACGTACCCCCATAAATTTTTGAATCAAGTTTTCCTTAGTATGAAACTAAATCTTAGGTATGATAGGGTTAGTATGAAACTAAATCTTAGTTATGATAGGTTAGTTGTCACTGATGTAACGGTGGTGTATCCTGAGGAGGTCCCCCGTATGGTGGAGGATGCTGATAAAAACTACCCCAATAGTTTTCCTGTGGAGGTGTGCATGTCTCCTGGTATCTGGGTAATACTCCCTACAAGTCATCCCCCCATTGGGGGTTTCTTTGAATTTGTGTATGCTGGTAGTGGTTGTGGTTTATCTGGCGGTGCATCTATTGTTGATCCAACTACATGACTTGTTGACTCTATTAAATCTTATCCAACTGTGCATGAATGGTTGACATGTCATATGCATTTGTTAGAGGTGGTTGCACATCAAACTCATCATGCCTTTGTCTCGTGCGGCGATGCTTCTCCAAGATATGTTTCTTTTTAGGTATGTATGTCTCTCCTACCCCTCATGTAAGTCAATTGGTCTTTCTCTGTAATCCTATTTGGGGTGCTCTCTTTCCTAGTTGACAAGCATCATCGGGAGATCTTTAATTGCCCCTATATCAAAAAAAAAAGAATAATACTATGATAGGGTAGCTTTGTAGTAGTGCCAAGGTACCTGGGGTTCATATCATAGATGATCTTTTTATCCCTAATGGAGATCAGTTGGAATCTTAGAAGATAGTTTAAGTCAACCAACTTAGTCTCGTATACCTTTGTGAGGCCCTCAAGATCACAATCAAGTTCCCTTCCTATGGTGGTCACGATCTCCCCATTATGAATGGATTTTTGCTCTTAATGGGGATTGTCTTCAAATGGTAAATCATCATTGCATCTAAATTTACATGACCCCCACCCACCATCACAAACAAGTCTTTCTGGGAGCAACAGACTTGGTTGTTATATTGTCTAAAGATAATGTCATCTAGAATTTTCTAAACGTACCTCAAAGAGGGGTTGAATATATTACCTTTTTTCCCAATGCAAAGGTGTCTCGTCTAGTGAAAATTTTCCACATGGGGGGGTAATTGCATTTTTCATTCATATCATACCTACCATTATCAAATTTATGTGCTATTTCTGGTGTTGGTTCTAAAAGTTTGTTGATCTAGGAGGACTTAGGCACATGTGTGGAGTCATTGATCCAAAATCGAATAGCATCCTCACCTTGATATTGTACCCTTTTTAGTGACCCACAAAATTCATGGGTTGTCTCAAGGTAGGTCTCGTGCACCCCAGTCAACAATTTGTACAACCCAAGTGGAGCTAAAGAATCCTTGATGTAAGGGAGGATCCCATGGGTGTGCATGGTGATAATGCACACATATGTCATAGGAATCACCCTCCTTGTAGTGCACTCAAGATGAAGAGTCTCACAAAAGTCTTCCTTGGCACTTTTCTCCCAAATGAAGCTCCTTATGGATGCTTTTCAAGAACTTCATTATATCTTCCTCCAACTTAAACATAACCTCAACCGGCTCATCATCCATATCCTCACTCTTAGTTTCTTCTCCTTCTTCCTCTTCACAGTTGTCTGACCCCAAACTTGTATCCAAGTTCAAGGGTACCATGTCTATTGGTCCATCATCGTCTTCTTCAATAAGCAACATTCGTCTAGCGGATTGTTGTGCAGTATGTGGAGATGATGATGTGGAGTTCCTCATCAAAGTAGGCCGTAGAGGTAGTCATGATGAGGAAGTGGCATCATTCTTATTGGCCCTTCTCTCACAGGAAACAACATCAATCTTCAGTTTCTTTGTCTTCTTCCTCGTCACCATGATTAAAGTAGCTTGGATCCAAGTGGTGACTAGAGGAGGACTGGAAAAAAGAGCCACTCGCCGACGATGAGCTTTAAAAGGAGGAAGAAATTTAATTGGACTATGATGGTGTCAGGCTATGCAAGGGGAGAGGAATGTCAGTGGAGGCATGTTTTGTGTGACTTTTGCCTTCCGTGAGAATTTAAGTTCCCTTTTGACCCCTTTCTTTATGGTTCTCCCAGTCTTCTTCATTCCTGCAAGGGATTTGATGGAAAATGGAGGAAGATTTAGTATTTTCTCCCTTCCAAATAGTTGGAGTGGATTTGTGTGATAGGTGCAGAAATGGGTATGGAGGAAGGTTGGAAAGAGGAGTTGTAGGTAGGAGAAGATCCTTGGGGGCTTGAGGGGCTCCAATGGATGTTGGGTAAGAAAATTAGGGTTATTGGGGGTGAAGGGAGGTTGCTCTAGGTTTCCAAACACACAGAATATCCATCTTGAATAGATTGGAATGATGGGGGGTTGTCATACTAGAGTAAAATATTGAATGACTTAATACATGCCCTTATAGTCATTTTGGTCATCACGACCATGTTGGCATGATGCCAGAATTGTCATGTTGGTCAGAACAATCTTGCTAACCAGACCCCAACTTCCCAAATTATCCTGTAAAAACGGCCTTCCCAGTATGGACGTTCCATGCCAGCACAATCATGCTATATCTTTCACACTCAAAATTTCTTCAATCTTCTTCATTCTTTAAATCAAACTTGTTTATGATTTCTTGGATCCACATGTTGTGTTATCACTCATTTTCACTAAAATTCAACCTTTCTCACAAAATCTAACATGTTTAATGTGTCACATTCAAAATCCAAACAAAAACTATTAAACACAAATGTGTGTGTGTTTGTTTATTGGAATGTGTAAAAACAAACAAAAAGTATAAAAAATTGAAGGTTGGGTGCTATAGATCCCAAACCCAGGTGGGTTGCCTCCCACTAGTGCTAAGTTTTATGCCTTCAGTGGGACTTCTTCATTCTTGGATCATTTAAACTCTTCAGAACCTCAAAACATCTTCACCATAGTAGACGGACTTCTCATGTGCATTCAAGCACATCTCTGCATCAATAGAAATTTATTTAACCAACATGACAGTATCAAAACTTTGATTTCCCTTTCAGGACCAACTTCAACAACATCCTTTAATCTTTGTATGTTGACTATGAACTCTTTGGCACCTTCTTTCTCATTGATTACTATATCACCAGATGGGTACACATGTTTCACTTGGTATGGATCCTTCTCACCTTGATCTAAGATTTCTGGGGAGGAGTTTCATCCTTGAGTTGTACAACCACACCCATTTTCTGGGCTCAACATATTTATTTTTTATCAACTTGTCGTGTAAGAACTTGATTCTCTCCTTATAGCTTTAGGACAACTCATAGGCTTAATGCCTCATTTCCTCTCATTCATGGAGCTACATCCTTCTTCTTATCTTAGCGGTGCCCATATCCATATCCATACACTTTAAGGCCCACAATGCCTTGTGTTGAATTTCACGGGTAGATGACAGCTTTTCCAGTATATGAACTTGAATGGTGTCGTGCCAACCAGGGCCTTGAATGTTGTACTATACACCCACAATGCTTCATTGAGTCATAGAGATCAATCCTTACACTCTGGTCTCACTGTCTTCTCAATAATAAGGGTGGTAAGGAGTAGCCACACAATGATATACACCATGTCTTTTCGATGAACTTTCAAAGGCTCTATGGATGAAATGGCTTCCATCATCACTAATAACAACCCTGGGCATAGAATTGGCTAAATATTTTTGAATTGAAAAGCTCACATACAAACTTTTGGTCATTTGTTCTTGTAGTCAATCCACTTTGAGACATAGTCTACAAACACGAATATGTATGCATACCCAAAATATGGGTGGAAACGGACCCATGAAGTCAATACCCCAAACACCAAACACCTCCATAACAAGGATATGTGATAGATGTATCATGTCAATATTTGATATTGTACCCACTTTTTGGTACTTCAAGCAAGTTTTGTAGTAGTCATGAGAGTCCTTGAATAGGGTTGGCCAATAGAAACCACATTGAAGAACTTTTTTGGTTGTATGTTTTTCACCAAAATGTCCTCCACATATGCCAGGATGGCACATGGAGAGAATGTCCTACTATTTTGTTTCTGGAATACACCTTCTCATGAGCTGGTTGGAGAAATACTTGAATATATGTTGGTCATCCCACATGTAATTTTTCAACATAGCAAACAACCTTCTACTTTCTTCCCTAGTCCATGTTCTTGGTGCTCTCACAATATTCAAGAAGTTGGCTATGTGTTTGTACAATGGCCTTTGAATAGTATCAACCAAGAGGAGCTTCTCATGGGGCATTGTCTCCTTCATTTTGTTCACATTATTGTCGGGTGCTTCACTATAGAGAGATGATAGATTGTAGAATGTTTCCACCCCTTTTTTGTCAATAATATCCAAATCAAATTCTTGAAGTAATAGAATCCAATGGATCAATCTAGGATTTGAGTCCTTCTTTGACATGAGATATCCAAGAGATGCATGGTTGGTGTAAACAATCACTTATTTTGTAGAACATAAGAGTGAAACTTGTCTAGAGTAAAGATTACGAAAAACAATTCTTTCTCCATGGTAGTATAGTTTCCTTTGAGCCTCATAAAGTTTTTTGATTGCATAATAGATGACATGTGTTATCTGGCCAATCCTTTGGCCAAAAACATCCCCCACGTCATATTTGAAGCATCAATCATGATCTCATATGGCAAAGAGAAATATGGGGCTACCTAATAGGAGTAGAAATCAACTTCTACTTCAAGTGGTTGAAGGCTTCAATGCACTTGTCATAAAAAGTGAATTCAACATCCTTCTCGATCAAATGGTACAAAGGTCAGACAGTCTTGCTAAAATCTTTGATTAAATGGCAATAAAAATCTGCATGCCCCAAGAAAGAGCGGACATGTATTACGGTGAAAGGAATGGTTAGAGTAGAAATTAGGCTGACATTGTCCTTGTCAACTTTTATCCTAGATTTAGATACTCTATGACCAAGAACAATACACTCTGGAACTGTAAAGTGACTTTTCTTCCAATATGGAACCAAACAGATCTTAGCACATGTCTTAATCACAGCTATGAAGTGAGATAAACATTCATCACATCACTTGTCAAACATTGAAAAATCATTCATGAAAACCTAAGAGAAGAATCAAGCATGTTGGCAATAAATGGATGTGACACATATTTGGAAAGTATAGGGGCATTGCAAATACCAAAAGGCATTCTTCTATAGGAAAATGTACTACTTAGACATGTTAACGTGGTCTTCACTTGATCTGCAGGATGCACTACCACTTGGAAATATCCTGAGTAGCCATCAAGAAAGCAATAGAAACTATATCCTACAAGTCTCTCCAAAATCCGATCAATGAATGGGAGAGGATAGTGGTCCTTCTTTGTCTTCTCACTTTGGATTGTTCCCTTACCAGCATCATTTCTCCATCATCATTTTGGGACACAATGATCACACCCTTTTTGGGTACAACTTCGATCAGACTCACTCAAGGATTGTTAGAAATGGGATAAATGATCTCGACATCAAGTAGCTTCACAACCTATTGAGCTACAACTTCTTTCAAATTTGGATTCAAACTTCTTTGCATTTGACATGTTGTCCTTGTATCATCCTCAAGATAGTTCCCATGGACAGAAATGGAGGGGTCAACACCGCTCTGATCAGCAATAGACCACTCCTATGGCTTGGATTCTCCTTTTCAACATAGATATAAGAGCATCTTCTTGGTCCAGAGAGAGAATAGAAGCAATGGTCATTGGGAGGGTGTCATTTGAACAAAGAAATGCATACTTAAACCTTTAGGAAGGAATTTAATCTCAAGGATAGGAGGTTCTTTAATAGATTTTTTCAAAGGTTTCTCAGAAATAGAAGGAATATCTTCACTTGTGGAAACTAATGCAAGCTCATTGTTTTCATTGGTATTATACAGGGAAGCTCAAAATAGGCTCTAGACCCCTACTTTTTGTGACAGTCTCAATCCACATGGGTATGCATTCCTCAACAATCTCCTCATGGCAATCAATAAGATAACAATTTTATTATGTGGAACTTATCACCTCATATTTGGAGGAATATTTGTATATGTTCTACTAGATCTTCATGTGCATGAATGTAACATACATGGTGTTGGTTCTTAGATGTATCACTACATCACTTGTATCTAGTAAGGGTATCCCCAAGATAATAGGTACCTTCCTCATGTCCTTTTCCATGTCAAGCAATAAAATTAGTAGGAAAGAATGTGTATGTGTCATCATCAAGTCTCACCAACACGTCATCAATTAACCCTTGGGGTGTTTTTGCAAAATGGTCGATCAATTGCAAGGTGCAGTTAGTCAGATCCAATTGTCCCAACTTCAATTTAGCATACACAGAATAAGGCATTAGATTCACACTAGAACCCAAGTCAATAAGATCTTGGTCTATGTGATGTGTTCCAATGTAGCAAGGAATGATACAGACATCAAATCTTTCCTCTTCATTAGAGCAGTGTGTTGCAAAATGGATCTCACTTGTTTAGTGAGATTGACTTTCTTTGGCATTCTTTCAATTGTCTTCCTCTTTAAAGTGCACATATCCTTCAAAAGCTTTTCATAAGAGGGAATATACTTAAGTGGAATCTAACATTGGAATGTTGGTCCTCACCTGCTTGAATGTCTCCATGATATCCTTGGTGTGTTTCTTCTTTCATTTGGATATGAAAGGTTATTCAGTGCGTCATGGGAAGGAATGAGTTATGCATCTGACTTGCTCACATCAACATAATCATCAATCTATATCATGAGAACAACAATATCAACATCTATTGTAACAGTATCACCTTGGATTCCTATCATAGTAACATCACCCTGAATCACAGTATCACTGCCCTAAATCATGGTATTAACTCTATGTTCACTGGACAATTCATCCATTGCTTTGCCCTTTATCTTCTCTAAACTCTTCGGACTTCTCAACACAGTCATAGCCTTCACTTGCTCATGTATAAGAGGAGGGAGCTTGTGGTGGTTGTTCTGATCCTTGATATGGTGGCTTTTGGTGTGGGGGATTTGAGTTTTGGAGAATAGATCATGATTGGGATGGAGGTTGTTGTGGATAGGGGTGATATTGAGGTGGAGGTTGTTGGCATGAATGTGGTAGAGGTGGATTGTATTGGTAGTTATAGGTAGGTTGTGGGGGTAGGGGAGCATATGTATTTTTAGTCCCTTAGTATTGATGCAATGTGGTCACTTTCTGTTGTTATGGGCCATAGGTGCCTTGAGGAGCACCCATGGCTCCACCAAAACAATGGGGGTTCATGAAGGTTTCGGAAGGAAGCCTCCCCGCTTCACGTCTAGCAAAATATATCCAAATATGATAAATCCTTTTCTCTAATTGGACAATATATTTCCCTTGAGCAGACACTTTTTTTCTGCACATCATCGAGGCTCCTCAACCTCCCAAGAACTTCTTATTCAAACTTGGAGTAGTACTGTAATCTTTGATGTTGCCTTGGCTATCCTTATCCTTCTTCCTCTTGCTTATAAGAGAAGTTTGGGTGATTTCTCCATTCTAATGTAAATAGGTGATATCACCTCCTTACCAAAATTTAAAGGAAGTATAAAACATCCATCTTTTTCGAAAGACAAAAGATATTGAGGGATGCATTTATAATATTCCAAGTAAATAAGTATGCACCAGATACATTATAAAATGTCAATAGAAGCAGAAATAAAAGTACTAAACCTATTACATGGCTTTCATTGTTCATTACATGATTGTTCCCAAAATAAAAAGATAAGAGAAAAGGATCTAGATATAGAAACCTAGAAATCCTTTCCGATAGCTTGAGATCTACTCTTGAGATGACTTCCTTCAAACTTATCCTTCTCCTTGCTCAGCACCAACACCTGGGTGGTTGGGAAAGCACCCAACAAAAGGGGAAAGAAAATAAGGTATGTGTCACAAAACTAGTCTAGGATAACAAGATAAGTAAAGCGAATAACAATAGGCTACGGTTCATCATAAGATGAAGATAACAAGAGTATGCAGCTATATTCCAAAGAAACTTGCCATTAACAATTATATTAAAAAGGATTTGCATGTAAGATAATTATGTCTACCTAAATAAGTAGGGTTGAGGTACCTACTAGACCTCTAACCTAAAGGTGAGGGGAGAATAAGACATTCTCAGTCACCTACACAATTACATAGGGGAGAATAAAAGCATTCCCCATGGCGATCAAATACATGCCCTCTGTGGGTGGTTGTACATTAGTACCGCTACTTTAAATTAAATAGAACATAAATCTACTTACTAGAAAAGTAGCCATGGAAAGAGTAGTCATAATATTCAATAAGCATGGCAGTGGGGTATAAGACCCAAACAAGAAGAAATTATAATCTGATTTGAGGCATGAACAACAATAGGATTCAAGAATAGAAGATTTAGGGTTCATTTAAGCCTCATTAGGGATATATAGGGTTTGGATGCAATTATCCCAACATAGGGTGTAAGGAATGCACATACCTATCTTACTGATATCAATTACTAACTTTCACCACTTTAGTTGAGTCCAAGTTTCACTTTGCCTATTTATAATGTATTAACATGTATTAGAGTACATAGTGCACATTAATGTATAGACACCCTAATTTCAGAACTTTTTAGAAAAAATCAGATTTAACTTTTGAAAATATCACCAATGAACTTATTAGGTTCTCCTAATCAAGAAGACATATTTTTATGTTAATTTTGGAGTTATGAGGATTAAGATGTACTTTTTATGGTTTTTATGCATTAAATTCATTTTACAAAAATCACCCTTCATAAAACCATGAAATCAGACCTTGAAAATATTTTTATTAAATATAGATTAATTTTAGAATTCCAAAACATATTTATTTTCCAAATTTGGATAAGCGGATTAGAATATATGAATTTTTCAATACTCACCAATAGGAAATTGCCACCATCATCAAACCGATCGAGATAATTGAAGAGAGAGGGAGAGGGAGAAAACACCATTTGACCTAAGATCAGGTATGAAGTTGCATAGGTAACCAAACTAGAGTTTCCAGAGAAGGTAAAACAGCAAGAAATTAAAACCCTAAAAGAACATGGTAAAAAGAGATGGAGATCATCGATTTTAAACATAGAAGCATGAGTGTTAAGCATGTAGTAAGCAATATATGAGAAGGGGGTTATAAAACTCACCTATAGGAAGGTAAGAACGTCCAAACAGAAAGGATCCCAAGATTATAAGGTATGGTTGGTCCAAGACAAGCTCCTTTCTTGAGCAAAGATCACCTTCTCCACTTTAAAGGTGCAAACCCTAGCAAAAGAGCATGAAGATGAGATGTTTTAGGGCTCTAGGTGGAGTTTTACCATGGAAGGTCATGGTTCCAATCTGGAAGAAGGTGAGAGGAATATTAACAGCATGAAAATAGGGAAGGAAAGGAGGAAACTTACTATTTTTGGTCAAAATTACCAAGAAGGAGCTTTAGAAACCCTAAATAGAGCAAATTTGGAACCCTAGGAGCCTTCTTCACCAAGGTAAACACTCTCTTTTACCTTGGGACGACACCTTCATGGCCAAACAGAGTAGGAATGATGCTCTAAGATGGGGAAAAGAGATGGAGAGGATTGATTCTTGGATTGGGAGGTGGGAAGGGGTAGACATGGCTTTATAAAGAAGGGGGCAAGCATGAGGTGTCTATGGGACTTTCCATGTGTCCCTAGCCTAGGGCTTCATGGCCATGCAAGAGGACAGCTCATAGAGACTTCCTGTATATCAAAAGTTGGTCCTAAAATCCCATGGAGACTTCTAGGCCATCCCCACCGTCCTTCAAACAAAGAAATAACTCCATTGGTTGATAGCTTTTAAAGATAAGCTCATTTATAAAGAGTGTAATCCCTATAATGCCCTTAGAGAGAAACACCTTCAAACCAAGGTGCAACCAGGTGCCCCATGGTTTAAAAGCTCGATAATGGTAAGGGAATATCTAAGGATTGTAATGCATGTGATAATTTGCAAAGAAAACCTACCAATTGGGTAAATTGCATAAAAGTCTAAAATGTTCCTAAAATTGTATAACTTGTGCAAACAACATTCAAATTGAACCAAATTTGAAACTTAAGACTCATTTTATGATTTCAAACACATAAAAAAGTTATATTAAAGTTTAGAACACCTAATAAGGTCCTTAAATAGACTTTAACTAAGGTATTTGTGCATAAACGCTTTTATCGGTACAAATAGTGAATAAATGTTCACCAAACCACTATAAATTCCACTAATTAAACATGAATGACATAAAGGACATAAATGAAAGGAAAATTTGGAAAAAAGGGTTACATGGAGATTACTTCTAAGATTCATTATGTTACAACACTCCACACCTTTAAAAGGATTTCGTGCTAGAAATCTCAAGCAAAAAGAGAAGGGTGAGTACGTAACATTTCATCTCTCAACTCCCAAGTGGTTTCTTCTAGACCATGATATTTGCACAAAACTTTTACCATCTCAATCTCTTTGTTCTTCAACTGCTTTACTCGAGAGTCAAGGATCTTCACAGGTAGCTCTTCATAGGCCAGATTCTCACGTATCTCTAAAGTCTCAATAGTAAGCATGTGAGAAGAGTCCTTCACATACTTCTTCAGTACAGAGACATGGAACACATTATGAATCTTATCATAGGAAGGAGGTAAAGCTAAGTGGTACGCACAATCTCCAACCTTATATAAGATTTCAAATGGTCCTACATAGTGGGGACTTGAATTTACTTTAACTTTAGATCTAGAAATAGAACATATAGGCTTGATCTTCAGAAATGCATAGTCACCCACTGGGAAGCTAACATCAGACCTTTTCTTGTCAGCATACATCTTTTGTTAGTCTTGAACATCTTTCAAGCATTTCTTTATCAATTGTACCTTCTCTATCATCATCTGCATGTCATCGGTCTTCATTATAGAATGTTCACTGACATCATCCCAATGCAAGGGTGAACGACATGGTCTACCATAGAGAGCTTCAAAAGGTGGCATACCAATACTATCTTGGTAGCTATTGTTGTAAGCAAACTCAACTAATGGCAGATACCGATCCCATGCACCACCCTAATCCACCACACAAGAACGAAGCAAGTCCTCTAGAATCTGAATTGTTCTCTGAGATTGACCATCAGTTTGCAGGTGGTAAGCAGTACTGAAACGTAGGTCAGTACCCATCTCC
Organism: Alisma plantago-aquatica; assembly: GCA_963693085.1. Lineage (NCBI taxonomy): Eukaryota > Viridiplantae > Streptophyta > Magnoliopsida > Alismatales > Alismataceae > Alisma > Alisma plantago-aquatica. The sequence continues at coordinate 767,640,868 of OY856412.1, read as the reverse complement.
TCTTGAATCTGACCCCATAAATAAGAAGTAAATTTTGGGTCACGATCAGAAACTATCACCTCATATACTCCATAAAGGCGTACTATCCACTCAACGTATAATTGAGCCATATCCACAACTTTGTAACTGGTTTTGAAAGACAAGAAATGAGTAGATTTTGTAAGTCGATCAATAACCACCCAAACAACATCATAACCTTTCTTGGACTTGGGGAAAACAATAACAAAGTCCATTGTGATCTTATCCCACTTCCATTCCAGAATTTCAAGAGGATGAAGAAGACCACCAAGTCGTTGATGTTTGATCTTAACTTACTGACATGTCAAGCACTTCACGATGAACAAAGCTATATCATTCTTCATGTTATTCCACCATACACTTCGTTGTAAGTCCTTATACACTTTTGTTGTTCCAGGATGAATAGTGTACTTGGACCCATGTGCTTCTCTCAACACCTGCTGTATTAAATCACCCACGTAAGGAATCCACAACCTTTGTCTAAAGTAGACAACACCATCCACTCTGACAGAGAAGTCAGATTGTAGTTTTTCGGTCAAGGCCTTCATCTCTTCCATCTCAGAGCTTTCCAACTGTGCATCAATGAATTTTGAGATCCAAGTCAGTGTAATAGTAAAACTAGATATATGGACACACAACTTGTCTTCGTCCACTGAATTGATAGGTTGAGGTCACCAACTAGTCACATGTTCGAGATTTTCCCACACCGAACATCTCATAGCAACACAAACGACATCCTTCTTGCGACTTAAAGCATCAGCTATGACATTTTCTATACCAAGATGATAGGTGATGGTGAGGTCATAATCTTTGATATATTCCATCCACCTTTGTTGTCGTAGATTCAGATCCTTCTATGTCAACAAGTACCTCAAGCTTTTATGGTCAGAGAAAACTTCAAACTTCACACCATAGAGATAGTATCACCAGATTTTTAGAGCATGAATGATGGAAGAAAGCTCTAAATCATGTGTAGGCCAATTAGATTCATTCAGTTTCAATTGACAGGAAGCATAGACGATCACCTTTCCATCTTGCATCAAAACACACCCTAAGTCTTGTTTATAAGCATCACTGTAGATGACATAGGGTATGCCTTCAACAGGTAAGGCAAGAATGGGAGCAGAAGTCAAACACTTCTTTAGCTTTTGGAAATTGTTCTCACATTTTGGTGTCCTAGAGAACTTGACCTCCTTTCACGTTAGCTTGGTTAAAGACAAGGAAAACTCAGATAATCTCTTGATAAACCTTCGATAGTAACCTACTAATCTGAGGAAGCTACAGATCTCTAAAGGATTCTTTAGAGGTTTCCACTTGGTCACAACTTCTACCTTTGCAGGATCAACAACTATATGTCTGACAGAAATCACATGACCCAAAAACATCACTTCCTTTATCCAGAACTCACACTTTGAGAATTTTGCATAGAGTTGATTTTCTCACAATGTGTTGAGTACAATCTATAGATGCTTGTGATGTTGTTCTAACATCTTGGAATAAACCAAAATGTCATCGATAAACACCACCATGAACTTGTCAAGGTATAGGTAAAACACTCAGTTCATCAAGTCCATGAAGGCAACAGGGGAATTTTTCAAGTCAAAAGGCATGGCCATGAATTCGTAGTGCCCATATTGAGTTATGAACATCGTCTTCAGGACATCATCATCCTTCACACACATCTGTTAGTAGCCACTTCACAGATCCATCTTGGAGAACACAGTGGCTGACTTCAGCTGATCGAACAAGTCATCAATGCGAGGCAAAGGATAACGGTTCTTCACTGTCACTTGGTTAAGCATGTGGTAGTCCATACACATCCACATCAAACCATCCTTCTTTTTCATGAACAGGATAGGGGCTCCCGACGGTGAAACACTAGGGTGGATGAAGCCCATGTCGAGAAGCTCTTCTAGCTGAGTTTGGAGATACAAAGAGCATATCTTACCACTAGGGCTTTTTACATCTAATATATGATCCATATACTCAGATTCTATTTCTAACATAGAAGCAAGCTGACAAGATATGAAGGTATTGGATGAGCCAGAATCAAGCAGTGCCTTTATAGGATGCATATTAAGATGCAAGGTACCTTCAAATACTTCATTATCTTCGCTTTCTTCCTTAGTATTGAGAGAAAACACTCTCCCATTCCGCCTCTCCACTAGCGGTCACCTCAAGTTCTGGTTTTTGTTGTTATTATTATTCTGTAGAGGTAGATTCTGCCTTGGCTACTGTGGTTGTTGGGCATTATTTTGTCCCTGCTGGAAATGGGGGTAGAGTGGCCGGATATGCCCAACTAGGCCACACTTGTGGCATGTCAGAGGAGGCCAGTTGTCTCTATGAGTAGGTGCTTTTTTGGTAGGACATCTCCCTGGAGAATGGTGGCGAGAGCACCTATTGCACCAATCACGTCTACGATTCTCATTCTGGGTAGGGCTCTTCCTCTTGTTGTTGTTATAGACATTACTGTGTCCATAGGATTGAAATCCTAGGTAGGACTCAATGACCAGGGCCTTATCCACCATCTACTGGAAGGTAAGTGGAAGCTACGGAACAAGACTTCATCCCACCTGGTAGTTCAGGCCCTCCAAGAACAATGTTACCCTTCTCTCAGCTCCAAGGTCAGTGGCGTAGCATTCCAGAAGTAGGAATATTTAGATGTAGTCGGCCACACACATGCCCTCCCTACTTGAGGATGTAGAACTCAACTTCCTTCTTCCTTAGGAAGGCGGGACAAATGTACTTCTCCCTAAAGAGATTTAGGAATTGGTCCACTCCATGGTAGAGGTGTCTCGAGTGCGGGCGACACCATTCCACCAGACACATGTCGGTCTGTCCAACACATATGTTGTGAATTAAACCTTCTAATGAGGAGGGCATGACATACCCTCAAAGGTCTAATCCAAAGCCAACACCCAGTCATCGGCTTTATCCACCATGTTGTGTTCACTTTCACCTTTGAAGTAGGGTGGCTGCATCTTTATGAAGTTGGTGAGGGTGAATTCCTTCAGCTTGTTGGCATTGGTGGCTACTCTGTGGAGTTACCCCATCATGGTGGAGAGCAACTGGCACAACATTACCAGCTCTTGCTCCGGTCTGAAGGCGGGGGTGCCCAGAGTAATAGGGTTGACCACACTATGGCCGACAGGAGTCACATGAGTGTTTCCCACATTGGAGTCATCAGGGTTTGACTCCATTCCCTTGTTCCTGCTATCAAACAAGTTGCCTATCTTAAAAGATAGGGTTAACATATTAAGTTCTCAGGAGTATTTGAATCATAGATGAGAAAAGAATAGAAGCATAGATGAGAAAAGAATACCTAGAATGCTATTGCCTAAAAGCATACTATTTTGGGAAGTTCGTATCAGCTCAGGCCAGGCCGGTATCATATGGGCACGGGAGTCCTCTTAAACCAAACTAGTGGTGCGGAGGAAAACATTTCCAGCCCCCAAAACCTTGATCCATTCTAGACACCTTTGATTCAACTTCATGTCTTAATAGTTGCCTAAAAGCTCTTATACCATGATGTAAAGAGGGGAGATCACCTCCTTACTAAAATTTAAAGGAAGTACGAAACATCCATCTTTTTAGAAAGATAAAAGATATTGAGGGATGCATGTAAAATATTCCAAGTAAATAATCATGCACCATATACATTATAAAATGTCAATAGCAATGAAAATAAAAGTACTAAGCCTATTACATGGCTTTCATTATTTATTACATGATTGTTCCCAAAAGAAAAAGATAAGAGAAAAGGATCTAGCTATAGCAACCTAGACATCCTTTCAGATAGCTTGAGATCTACTCCTGAGATGACTTCCTTCAAACTTGTCCTTCTCCTTGCTCAGCACCAACACCTGGGTGGTTGGGAAAGCACCCAACAAAAGGGGAAAGAAAACAAGTTATGTGTCACAAAACTAGTCTGGGATAACAAGATAAGTAAAGAAAATAAGAACAAGCTAGGGTTCATCATAAGATGAAGATAATAAGAGTATGCGGCTATATTCAAAAGAAACTTGCCATTAACAATTATATTAAAAAGAATTTGCATGTAAGATAATTATATCTACCTAACTAAGTAGGGTTGAGGCACCTACTGGACCTATAACCTATAGGTGAGGGGAGAATAAGACATTCTCAGTCACCTACACAATTATATAGAGGAGAATAAAAACATTCCCCAGGGCAATTAAATACATGCCCTCTATGGGTGGTTGTACATAAGTACCGCTACTTTAAATTAAATAGAACATAAATCTACATGCTAGAAAAGTAGTCATGGCAAGAGTAGTCATAATATTCAATAAGCATGGCAGTGGGGTATAAGACCCAAACAAGAAGAAATTATAATCAAATTTGAGGCATGAACAACATTAAGATTCAAGAATAGAAGATTTAGGGTTCATTTAAGCCTCATTAGGGAATTCTAGAGTTTGGTTGTAATTATCCCAACATAGGGTGTAAGGAATGAACATATCTCTCTTACTGATATCTATTACTAACTTTCACCACTTTAATTGAGTCTAAGTTCCACTTTGCCTATTTTCAATGTATTAACATGTATTAGAGTACATAGTGCACATTAATGTATAAAAACCACCCTTTAGCTTTTGAAAATATCATCAGTGAAGGTTCTCCTGATCAAGAAAACATATTTTTATATTAGTTTTGGAGTTATGAGGATTAAGATGTACTTTGTATGGTTTTTATTCATTTTATAAAAATCACCCTTTGACAAACCACGAATTCAGACCTTGAAAATATTTTTATTAGATAAAGATTAATTTTAGAATTCCAAAACATATTCATTTGTCAAATTTGGATAAGCGGATTAGAAGATATGAATTTTTCGTTACTGACCAATAGGAAATTGCCACATCATCAAACCGATCGAGATAATTGAACAAAGAGGGAGAGGGAGAAAACACCATTTGACCCAAGATCAGGTTTGAAGTTGCATAGGTAACCAAACTAGAGCTTCTAGAGAAGGTAAAACAACAAGAAATTAAAACCCTAGAAGAACATGGTAAAAAGAGACGGCGATCATTGATTTTAAACATAGACGCATGAGTTTTAAGCATGTAGTAAGAAATATATGAGAAGAGGGTTATAAAACTCGCCTCTAGGAAGGTAAGAAGGTCCAAACAGAAAGGATCCTGAGATTAGAAGGTATGGTTGCTCCAAGCCAAGCTCCTTTCTTGAGCAAAGATCACCTTCTCCACTTTAGAGGTGTAAACCCTAGCGAAAGAGCATGGAGATGAGATGTTTTAGGGCTCTAGGTGGAGTTTTACCATAGAAGGTCATGGTTCCAATCTGGAAGAAGGTGGGACGAATACTAACAGCATGAAAATAGGGAAGGAAAGGAGGAAACTTACTATTTTTGGTCAAAATTACCAAGAAGGAGCTTTAGAAACCCTAAATAGAGCAAATTTGGAACCCTAGGAGCCTTCTTCACCAAGGTAAACACTCTCTTTTACCTTGGGACGACACCTTCATGGCCAAACAGAGTAGGAATGATTCTCTAAGATGGGGGAAAGAGATGGAGAGGATTGATTCTTGGATTGGGAGGTGGGAAGGGGTAGACATGGCTTTATAAAGAATGGGGCAAGCATGAGGTGTCAATGGGACTTTCCATATGTCCCTAGTCTAGGGATTCTTGGCCATGCAAGAGGTCAGCTCATAGAGACTTCTTGTATATCAAAAGTTGGTCCTAAAAGACCATGGAGGCTTCTAGACCATCCCCTCCATCTTTCAAATAAAGAAATAACCCCATTGGTTGGTAGCTTTTAAAGATAAGTTCATTTATAAAGAGGGTAATCCCTATAATGCCCTTGGAGAGAAACACCTTCAAACCAAGGTGCAACCAGGAGCCCCATGGTTCAAAATCTCGATAATGGTAAGGGAATATCTAAGGATTATAATGCACATTATTATTTGCAAAGAAAACCTACCAATTGGGTAAATTGCATAAAAGTCTAGAATATTCCTAAAATTGCATAACTTGTGCAAACAACATTCAAATTGAACAAAATTTGAAACTTAGGCTCATTTTATGATTTCAAAACACATAAAAAAGTTATATTAAAGTTTAGAGAACCTAATAAGGTCCTTAAATAGACTTTAACTAAGGTATTTGTGCATAAACCCTTTTATTGGTACAAATAGTGAATAAATGTTCACCAAATCACTATAAATTCCACTAATTAAACATGAGCAACATAAAGGACATAAATGAAAGGGAAACTTGTAAAAAAGAGTTACATGGAGATTACATATAATATTCATTATGTTACATCTAGAGTGTAGGTGTTAGACGTGGACCTTAGTTGTTCCTATTCCCAAAAGGTTGCATATATTTCACTTCTTCACACAGAGCCTCTATAGAGTTGGTGGAGTGGATAAAAGAACCCCCACTCAAGTTTTTATGAGATTCATATGTCCACTAATATCTTCACAATTTGTATGTCGAAGTCATTTTTGTGGCGATGCGATGAAGCTGGCCGATTTCTACCGCAAGGCACATCCACACTAGAAGCACAGTGATGGGGGTTCTTTGCCAAGTGATCAAAGAGGGTCCATGGCTCCTTCAGGGGACTTGGCCATGAATTCTCCACCACAAGAGGAGTCAAAAACCATTTGAATCATTTTTGAGAGGCCGGTGTAGAAGGATTTCACCAAATGGCATATGGGTACTTTGTGATGAGGGTAGTCCCACAACAACTTTTGGAATCACTCCCAAGTATGATGAAATTGTTCATTCTCCCTTTATCTGAATGAGGTGATGTGCATCCACAATTGATTTAGCTTGGTTATGGGGTAGAAATTCTTCAAGACATTGTTCTTCACAACCTCCCAAGTGACAAGCTCAGGATTAGACAATTACTATTGTTTTACCTTCTCCTTGAGGGAAAATGGAAATAGAGTGTGCCAAATCAAGTCATTTATAGTAGAAGGAGTGTAGAAAGTGGAGAAGGTCTCCAAGAAAGCATCAATGTGGTGCTATGGATTCTCATTCTCAAGAACATAGAAGGTGGGAAGGAGCCCAAGTAAAGATGATGGAATTGAGAATTGTGGTCCTGGAATATGATCCACCCTAGTGGAGATTGGAGAAGTGTAATTGCCAGGCATAAAGTAGTCATGAAGTGTTTTGGGCGGTGGAGGAACTGGAGCAGGGCATGCCTCCTCCTCATGGCTGTGATCATTCCTACATCCCATCTCAAATTTTATATTTTACCTACACTAGTGTTGATGTCGTCTTCTTCCTATCTCAAATCCTATGGAACCAAGCCAGTAGAGAGTGAACGACGCCCAAGAATGCACAACTATCATTTGCACAAGGAACAAACATACAATAGAACCTAAGTTAGAAGAAAAGTTTGCACTAACAATATAAAGAATAAATAATAGCAATGATGAGGAAAGTAGGAAAATCAAAGCTAAACTAACTAGCTAAGTCAAACGCCTCGATCCCTGGAAATGGTGCCAGAAAACTTGATTGTGTTTACACTAAGGTGCACACAACTTGAATCTTTCAATATTTATAAGGACCCAAACTAACACACTCATTTACATTAATACACTAACCCACATAGTATAGGAAAACATTAAGATAAGGGTCGATTGATGCACGTAAACTACACATCAACACAAGTGCACATATCAGAGTAATATAGGACCAAAAGAGGCCCATATATCAAACACAGGATAATGCAATCTAGAGACTACTACTAACTATGATTCGATTAGCTAGACCGACAAAAAAGTTGATTGAATGATTAATTGCATAAAGTAAGCTAGATTAATTGGTTTGTGATCAAGGATGGAATGGATTCCTTAGGATTATAGTTTTACTACGGTTCACATTACAATTAACACCATTTCATTAATACTGATTCCTCCTAACCCTGGACAAAGGGACTTGTATCAATAATTACCCACTCTCATAGAATAATTCACTACCTAATCTAATATAAATCCCACTCTTGTATCGATTTGATTATTAGTTAGGTGCTTCACTAAATTATCTGGGTTATTCCCTTCACAATTGTAGGCCCTCTCTCGAGGTGCGGTATAAATTGTGTACATCTACAATTTTTTTCAACCCTTAATCCCTCTCTCAAAGTAATTAATAGTTTCATAAATTACCTATGGTGATCAGGCACAAATAATTCATGAAGCAAACCTAGAAATATGTCTAGAAATTAAAAGAAATATGGATATAAATTCATAATTGTCAATTATAATGAAAAACCAGGCTACTCTTGGGTCTTAAAGAACAAAGGAGATTATCCCCACATGATTTTAATTGCTCTACACATAGAAAAGGAGGAAAAGGACGATGAAAACATAAAAAACAATGAAAAACCCCCAGATAAAATGGTCTGGATGATTCTTTCTAGAGAACGTAATGATTTTTCATCTTTCAACTGCAAATCAGAAAACCAGAAGTGCTCAAACCGGCCAGAACATTGCTTTCTCCTTTCCTTTCTCACTTCTCCACTCTCCACCGTCGTACAACTAAATATGACGTCTTTCCTAGATCTGCCGCACTCCCCCTAGTCATATGATTGACTTAGGGCATCATTAAGTCCTGACCATTAGATAAATTGTGATTTCTAATCTGGCATGATCGTGCAAAGTTGGTACTACAGACATGGTGTCTGTAGTATTGACGCCTTCGATTATTCACAATCCCTTATAAGTTGTCTATATATCGAGTTGCTTTTTTATGATACTAAGATTTTCTCTGACATTCCCTGTTAGATTTTCAATAAAAGTGGATACCACCAGGTATTTTGTAACAAGTTTAATAAGAATGTTATAATCAAAGTATATTAATAAGTCATAATGCAAGCTTATCAATATGTTTAAAGAATTGTCTCCAAGATTCATTCTTGATTTGCAGATTAAATCAATCATTAATAGCAAATTGATAGCAAACTGGATCAATTAAACAAGTTCAACAAAACTTGATTCGGTCAAACTTTTCTTCGATCGAATTTATCTCGGTTGAAGATTTTCTCGACCGAGTATTCTACTGTTTGTACATGTTTTATCAGATTTTTGCAAGCTTAAAAATAGTAACCTACTCGGTCGACTAATTCTCGACTGATAGTGTCTTGGTCGAACATTTTCTTGACCGAGTATGTTTCTATATTGTTTTTCAGTAATTATTTGCAAGCAAAAGGTAATACAATTTTGCAAGACTATAAATATTAAAGCTCAGTTTTGTTGAGATAAGACATATGAATATCAAAGAAACGTTTTAGGTCAAATCTCAACTAATCAAATTCAAATCTCTAAGTTTTAGGAACCCAAACTAGATCATCATTCCTTTTCTTGTATGGGCATGAAAAAGAGTATTGTCCAAGATGCAACCAATAGTGACAACTAATAAAGTCAATCTCATTTCTCTTTCTAGGAGTTGAGTTGTTTTTGGGTACATACATAATCTTGGCCTTGGGTGCTTGTGTTATTCTAGGTTTAGGTTGATATGATTTCCCTTTTGAAACATATCCTAAACCTCTCCTTCCATTATAACTAGAAGAATTTTTTAGAATTTTATCAAGAACATCATTGTTTCTTAAGCTATTAATTTCTCTTTGTAACTTGGTAATCTCATCCATTTTCTTTTTGATATCTAACTTTGCTTGATCTAGATTAGATGATAGAGCATCTCGTTCCTTAACAATAGCATCATAATCTAGATGATTACATAGGATAGGTTGAGTCTGAAAATTATGCAATTTTGCAAGCAAATCAACCTTTTCTTGAGAAAGAAGATCATGATTTGTTTCTAAAGTAAGCAACTTCATATTGCAATCATTTAAAGATGATTTCAAGGTAAGATTTTCAGAAACAATATTGTCCTTTTCAAAAGAAAGATTATTTAATTTAGCATACAAATCCTCATTAGTTTTAGTAGATTTCTTTAGTTTCTTTTTGCAATCAACATATTTCTCATGTGTATCTTGAAGACTAGCAATTAGATCATCTTTTGGAAAATAAAAAAGGCTTACCTCTTCTTCTTCTTCATTTGTTGTAGCAATAAGGCACTCTACTTCTTTTTCTCCATCTTCACTATCATCACTTGAATCATCCCATGTAGCTTTATATGCTCTTTATTTCTTCTTGTGAGATGATTTGTTCCCCTTCTTAAGTTTTAGACAATCACCTTTTAAATGTCCCTTTTTTCTACATTCAAAGCACCTGGAAGAAGAAACACTAGAAGTTTTGTTACTTTTAAAACTTTTATACTGCTTACCATTTACAATGAGAGTTTCTTCTTCACTATCATCTTCACTTGTGTTATGACTAATCTTGGTTGATGATTTGAATGCAATGTCCTTCTTTCTCCCTTGTTGAAGTTCACGCTCTCGTCTTCCTTCCTCCTCTAAGGTTGCCTCATGTGCTTCTAAGTTGCCAATGAGTTGATCCATCCTTAGTCGGGTGAGATCATTTTCTTCTTCAATAGTAGTTACCTTGGGCTTGTACTTGGGAGGAAGAGACCTAAGAATTTTTGATAATGGATCTTCTTCATTGATTACTTTACCTAAAGCATTTAAACCATTCACAATAGAAGAAAATTTTGCATACATTTCACTAATAGACTCATTTTGATCCATATGAAAATGTTCAAACTTTTGTTTAAGCATTCCAATTTTAGAATTCTTAACTTGAACAGTTCCTTCATAGGTTATAGAGAGTCTATGCCATATCTCATATGTTGTTTCACAATTTGATATTCTATTGAATTCACCAACAGAAATTGAACAATAGAGTATACTTACAGCTTTTGCATTCATTTGAGCTGATCTTACCGTATTAGCATCCCAAGTTGCATACTCTGTTTGAGGAAAGTCATGGATTTGACACCATCCTACAGAGATCCCAGCTAATTCCCTGGAAGTAGAACTGCATCCTCCTCTTCCAGTAGGTGTAGTTAGTGCCATCAAAAGGTGGAGGTCTAGCCACGAGTGTTCCTTCCAAGTTGAAGTTGTTGAGTACCTCGTCACCCATTCTTCAAGACTTTGGTAGAGTTCCTTGAAGCCTTGATTTGATACCAAATGAAAAACCACTAGAGGGGGGTGAATAGGTTTTATGATAATTTTAAATTAATTATTCAAACAATCAACCACAAAAGATTAAACAAGGGGACACATGGTTTAGAGTGGTTCCACCCTTAGCAAAAACTAAGGGAGTCAGTCCACTACCCAATTGTTTCCAATTGGGATTTGAAAGCAACTGTATTTTATTATTTTTTTTAGGATGTTACATAAAATACAACTACCTTCCTAAACCCTTTGGACAACCTTCACCCTGATGTCATCTCACCAACTTTGAAGCAGCCTTCACTCGAAGTAACTTCAAGCTCCCCCTTGAAGTATCCTTCCTCCTTGAAGTAGCTTCCCATTGAGACCTTCCAGAAGTAGTCCAAATTCCACCTTCTCCTCCGAGAAGACCCTTCTCCACATGAGAAGATAGCACCCTCTCCAATCCGCAACCTCCAACCCTAGGAGTAGCAATGAGAGTACAATTACCGTTGTAGCACAAGGCTTGATTTCCTATATCAAGCATTTTGATCTCCTAACCAATGTGTGTGAAAGTGTAAGTATGGTGGAAAGGAGATTCTAGCCTATAGGACACGATCTTGTAGCAATGGGAAAGATTAGCAAGTGTAGAAGTTTCTCAATAGCTCACAAGAAAGGATTGCCAATTGCAAGTATGTATGCTCAAGTATTGCACAAATGTGTTTAGGTGTCCTAAGGCATGTTCTATTTATAGGAATGGCCTATGAGTACTTAAGGACATTCTAGACACTTTCTAGGGGGTTCTTAGTGCTCAACTAGTCATTAGTTGTTCACTAATTTCTTTAGCAACAACTAGTTTATTAATTCTAAAAAATGCAGACAGAGACAATCTCGGTCGAGAAGTTTGTCGACCGAGAGTCTGTCGGTCGAAGTTTTTGTCGACCGAGGGACGGTCTGGAGAAAGTGTATATAACATTCGATTCCAACTCCCAACTACCTTGTATGTTGTGTCTAACAGCTATAGAACCTATTAAAAGAAATAACCCGGGAGACTCTCGGTCGAGAAGTTGTTCGATCGAGCTTGTCTCGGTCGACAAAGAGTTCGACCGAGAGTGTCTCTGTTTTGGTGGTTCTAGATGAATACTAAGTGTGTGTATGAGTGTGCAGTTGTGACACTATTATAGGGGATGGCCTATCTAAGTGTTGAGAGTGGCTAGGGAAGATCTAAATGCTTGATTTACATGATATCTAAGTACTTGTACATTATATACTTGTACAAGTTTTTACATTTGATTACAATCATGAAATTAAAGCATTTTGAGCATATAGATCTTTCAAAGGTTTGTCATCCACCTTGTTCCTGCAACACTCAAGTAGCATGTTAGATCCACAAGAATGAAATGTTTGTCATCATCAAAACAAAGGGATTATAATAATGTCCAATTTAGACAACATTTTCCTCCTTCTCTCCCATCCTTTTAATGCATGGTTAAGTACCTGAAAAACATGAAAAGAGTGTCCATAAGTCCAGTTGATAAAAAATCATTATTGCATTGTAACATGTCTATATGTGATTAAAATGCAAGAAGACACAAGATAAAGCCCTAAAATAGGATTGCATCTATATATATATATATAACATGATTTGTGGATTGCTATTTTTTTCTTATACCTTCAATATATATATATATATATATATATATATAACATGGTTTGTTGACTACTACTTTATTCTTGTACCTTCAAGTTCAAGTAACCACATGCAAATGTCCCATCATTAACTATTTATCTTACAAATATTGATGACCATATGTATCTATAGACGATAGATTTTATTATACTCATCTCCAACATACCTTGGCACCAGTATCCCATACTACAAGCACCGAAAGAAAAGAGATTACCATTATAATACCATGTATTTCATTAGATATCCTCTAAATTCCCAATTTATCTATGTCCCATGCCACAAACCATCGAGAAAGAAGTAGGACATCCTACAAGCTATGGAATCAACACTCAAAACTTATTACAAAAAGACAATTAAAACTAAAGTTACTTATCCCTATTTGGTCTTGCATTTATTTGTGACAACACTGATTTTAAAACATGAAATCAGATAAAAAACTTTATTTAGGACCTTTTCAAAAATCTTGAGAACTCAAAACCTTGAGAAAACTTGAATGCATTTATTACATCGTACTTGTAAGAAATTTTTTTATTTTGTCTTTCCTTCGATCCTGAATCACAATGAATAAAAAAAATCATCATTTGGGAAGAAAGGAGTCTGGAGTTTTACAAAACGAAGCAAGCCATGTATGAATGGTGATATATTATCCCTATGAAATTCTATGTGAGTTTCCTCACTCATTCATCGTTCTATTATCCTCAATTCCCACTCATTGAAGCCTTTATCATATATTCTTTATTCCAATTGTCTTCCTTGAAAATTAGATCTTTAATGAAGAGCACATCAAATATGTAACCAGGACATCCTATATCCTCAAATACTAATTATGAATCTAACTTAGAAATAGGTTAACCTACTTCTCAATGTTGAGAAGTAACTTACTCCTACTCGTTAAGTTTACTTCTCTTAGTCTAAAGTCCCAACTAATAAATGAAACTTGTGATAATGAGAGACATCTATATTATTGCTCTGATACCATATTGTAACACTACACCCTTTTATATCATATGAGCATAAGCTAATTTTTTCATCTCGGGAGTGTCACAACCATGATATACATGACAATAATAATAGAAAGAAACAATGATAGAATATGATGAAAGAATATTCTCATTTATTCTTAGATAAGAAACTACATGTGAAACGTTGTACATAAGATATATGTTACGTGATACAACATTCACCATTTCTAACATAAACTCTTGGATCATGTAGATGTCTCCCTACCGATAAATCATCCTTAATATGTAAATGCAAACTATGTCTTATGTATCATTCATGAAGCTCGATGTCTACAAATGTCTCATCCCCAACCATGCACAAAATAAAGATTACATGATTAGAGTAAGTGGCAATGAGTTATAACGTGAATAGTGTATGAATATAAGTGAAAGGAAAACCAAAGAGGATACACAATATATTTATTTATTTATGTTATATTTTTGGCCAATATTATAAGATAGGTCATCTCTGAGTTGGCATGACTACACCTCTGAATTAGCATTGAAGTACCTTTGAATTGGATCTACATGACTTTGAATGACACTGAGGTGTCTCTTAGTTGACATGGATATGCCTCTAAATTAGATTGAACACTCCTCTAAATTGGCATTACATGCCTTTGAATTTCCCTAGCACTACTGATGGGGACTTATCATAAAATGTATTATGTGAAAGTTTTGTCTTATTTATCTTAAACCTTAGTTACTAAATTTTGAGTATGAAATTATCTTATACTGAAACCAAATGCTGATAACTGAACATATACTAAATTCTGAATCTAGAATAAATCTAAAACAAATTTGTATCTAGAAAAGTTTATTTTGCTTAAAGTAAGTATACTAAAATGATATCCAATAAGAATAAAAATCTTATCTCATTAGTTCATTGCATGTAATATATGATTACTGCAAGGCTACATTGCATAAACTATGCATGTTATATTATATGCACCAAAAAGTCTAAATGTGTTCAATAATTCATTGGGAGGAAATTCAAGGATTAAGAAAATTAGACGAAGGACATAGGGAATGGCTAACTTATCTCCATGAAGCACCTTAATTGGTTCTTGAATCTTAAAGCCAAAAGCCTAAATTTCTGAAAAGGTCATGAACATCACATAAACCAAAGAGATAATGTCCTAGGTATAATTAGGGTTTTGTATACTTATCCTATGTGTGTAAGCATCATGAACGTGTAGCCTTCATCTCATTCTATATATTGATCACTGAGACAATGAGCATATTATTAACATATCATGAATTGATCTTATGTGCCTATATTACTAATCATGTCAATTTTTAAAAATATTTCTTGGTCCATTATCCCTCTTAAGTTGTTTTACATAAACCATAAAATTTAGCATTTCATTATGATATGATATAGAATTTGAGTTGTGAGAATAGGTAGCATTCTAAATAAACTTTCTAAGAATTTTTATTCAATGCATGTTATTTATAACCTATAACCATCATTAATATATGTGTTGTGTTTCTCATTATATATACATATATATTTCATGCATCAAAATTTGAATATATAATTTTATTAATATTCTAAACATTGATAGATTTGAAATGATATCTTACACGTCCAAATCATACTTATGGAGCATGAAATATAAATAAAAGGAGTATACCTTGTTCTATGAATCTGTGCCATCCAGATTTATTCTAATGGTTTGCACTATATGCCCAGTTCATTTTTTGTCTCCTCCTCTTCTCTATCTTGGTGGATTCTAAGAAGGATCCAATTATGCAGATGCATGAGGACCCATCAAAGTTTGTTCCTTCTCCCATATTCAGGGTCACATGAGACTCTGTTTCCCTTGTGTAATAGAGTGTCGACTCTAGTGGTGAAAGGCTAGGTGATAAAGTGATGGGACTAAGGTCCTCAACTCTGTACATGTGCAGGGGTGTCTCATCTACCATGAGCGCCCCTATGTGGGATCCATCCTCCTTATTGGCAGCTATGATCGACATCTAGGAGTAGGGTTTCCTCTTTGCCATTGTGAAACACTAGAGGGAAAGATGGTAGCGAGGTTTCCTCTGAGCTTCCGTGAAACACCAATAGGAAAGATGTATAGTGGGGTTTCCTCTATTCCGTCGTGAAGCACCAAGGGGAAAGATGAACAACATGACTAGATCCAAAACATAAGACAACAAGGTTCATGTCATGATTCCATCTCCCTCCCATCATCCACGATCTCCACTATTAAAGGGAGCATTAGGGCTCAAGGTTGCATGCTCCTCTAGGGATGTGTCGGTGACAAGGAAGGGAAACCACTACTTTTATACCAGGTAATGATGAAGCACCATTTGGATGCTCTTCTTTCATCAACCGTCATATGCTTGGGCTTAGAATGATCTATAGATTAGTTTGTGGATCTTTGCACGTCCTCGACAGACTGAGAGACACCTCAAACAATAGTTTTGTGGTATTTTTTCATGCCATCGCCATATCAAAGAACAATGAATTTATTATCATAAACAATGTGAGATAGTATAATATGTTTACACATTCCCTCCCCAAAATCATATAGTTTTGCAAGAGATTCAGTGCTAAAGGTTAAGAGTCCTACCAAAACTTGGTATGTCTAAAACTACTACATTTGTGGACCAACAAACTAGTTTCAATAAATGATAAAGTTGAAAACTTATTGGACAAGAATTATATGTTCACTAGAGACATAATAAATTGAGCCTTTCTATTATGTTGGTATTATCTTATGTTGGTTGTTATATTTTAATAGGAAATTACTTTAAAATCTAAAATTTGGATTGACCCATACTATAATTTCCTTAACTAGCTTGTTTTAATGAATACTCAAAATGATGTTTGATACCAAAACACCACCTTAAATCCCCAAACGTCACACATTCTATGTATTCCTTACGAATCTCACAATAAGGTTTGGTAACAACATTGTGATCCCAGAGTTCATTTGATCACTTTAACCTAACACAGAAAATCTAACCATTGTTAATTCATGATATGATGGACATTTGAATATATACCAAGTATAGTAACTTATCATTTATTTTTCACTATATCAACTCGTATAAGATATCAATGTATATCTTTGTACCACTATAATGTAGTAATGAAACTCTATATTTACATTAACACATTGTCATGAATATATACAAGCCCTAATCATAAACATACCAACAATTACTTGAAACTTAGAGCTCCTATCACTCATACCAAATAAATTTTATACTTGAAACATGAACAAAGATAATCCTTATGGGGTTTCCAGGTGACTTACTCACATCAACACACCAACACTTGGTATTTTTATATCTAATAAAACACTTGAGTGGACCTCAAACTTCTTCAAGTCGGTTGATGTATTTGGAATCTATTTGATTCTATATTACGTGGATGCAACTAATTGGGACCTTATAATTACCATTAGCTACCATCTAGGATAGTACAATCCAATCACAAGGACTAAACAAGAAATCAAAGTAGATGAGAAAACATGGATGCAAGTGCTTAATTCAAACCATGTAACATAAAATAGGACATAAAAGAGGGTATCAAATTGGCCTTTGTTTATGTAATTCAACCTAAACATTATCTAGGTTAACACATGAATCTGAGTACAATAAACTGTGTGATTTGAAACACATGATCTCGAAAAAGCTATCAGATATAAATAGAAAGACATGTGCTGGTTTGAAATAAGAATGTTGCCAAAGAGATGATTTGTTCTCAGTACATATACAACATACCCACTAAGAACTAAAATTGATGATGAATGCTTATTTATTAAAGGCCATGAGCCAAGACATAATGGAATATGGATGCAAAAGCTCAAATCTCAAAGAAAAACTTAGAAAAGTGATTATGATGATGATTATTATTAACAATCAATATTCATGTATTACAACCCAAAGAGTTGGTATGTGTGTAGCAATAATCAACTAAGACTCATAATTACAAAAAAAATGAATGGGAAAATAGAGGGACAATATACTTCTACAATTGCCAAATTCAGTAGAGAAATGAGTATTAAACAATAATGTGAATGTGAATGGAAAAATGTGAACTTAGAAAAATGGTATATAGAAATAGAGATTAGTTCTTATATCCAACGATCTAAAAAGCTAGAATCCCATATTGGAAAAAGGAATCACATGATATAGAATAATGAAAGGGAAAACAAAGATGATTAGCTTTATAAATATGTGAAATTACCCAGGCCAAGAAAGTTTGCAATGAAAATATTCTACCAAATTAATAGATAAAAAAGCAAATAAAAATAGCATATGTTCATGACAAGATCAAAAGTGATGGAAAAGCATTGATCATCATTGTATTAAATTCACCTAGTTAAACTAACACTATAAATGTAACATAAAAATAACATGAAACAAATAAAACTGGGACCACATGCTCATCACCATAGGCCATGGATGTAAAATTAAAAGTAAACAACAGAGTGAGATCATCCAACACAGATGAACTATACCTTAATGCGACATAAATAGTTGATGCTATGAGTAGATAGACTCCACTTGATTGATGCTCACATAGATATGTGATGGAGAAGACAAGGTATGACATTCAAGCAGAAACAAAATCACATGGTATAGATTAGGGAAAGTTATCATAGAGAAGGTAAGATGAAGACATGGAACTGTGAATACCTTACACTAATGAGTCGATATTACTCCCAAATTCCTCTCCCGTATGGATGGGACAAGGAAAGTTAGGTAATCATGGGTCTTCAGACAAAAGGAAGGAGGAAAATTAAAGGTCATCCCAGGTGGGATTACATGAGGGAGGCAAGCATCATGGCAACATGGATAGGATGCAATAATGAATCTGTGTAAAAGGCTAAGGTCACTTGTTATGAGCAAACTCTAACACATGGTAGGAAGGTAGAATGTCTAGGAGAGGGAGATGAGGGAGTGGAGGGAATCATAGAGAATGGGGTTAAAATCAATGTTGATCAGGGAGTTGTAACACCCGGGCCCACTACCGTAGGCTCTAGCAGAGTTGTAGGAATGACGAATGGCCCCACAAACCACCACTAGCCTTAACTGCGTGCTTTTTCCTCACTCGTGCATAAGTTGGGGTCAACTTTCCGACTGGTCACCCATCCTAGTACTACTCCAAGCTGAGCACGCTTAACTATGGAGTTATTTAGTGATGGGATCCCTAGAAAGGAGGTGCACCTTGGCGATATGGGTAGTCCAATCATTCCTTTTAAGATCATGTTATCTAAGGCCTCAAATCTTGGGATGTTACAATCTCCCCCACTTAGACTCTTGATATCCTCGTCAAGGCTCAAATATATGGCCTCATAATATCTTGCCCCATTTCAGTGCAGACCCAAAATGGCTCATGGACACCCAACTCCTGATCACAGAATACCAGCTTAAGGGTGTCTACATCACCATGGATAGCCCTTTCCAACTTTCCTGGACCACACGGCTTAAGCCTAGCATGCCACATGCCTCTGTGGGGCCCACCTACTAGAGGGGTTATGGCTATAATACCATGTTGTAAGGAGGCGGGATCACCTCTTACTAAAATTTTAAAGAATTAACATCCATTCGAAAAACACTCAAAGGTATGTTGGAATAGGTAGAACTTTTCATATTTCAATAAATGATATTCAAAACAACCAAAGTGTAGCAACAAAATAAAAATAAATGACTATATTCAACTTTCATAAAAGATTACACAAGTACATCAAAATCTTCCATTAGGGTTTACAACAAGATACAACAAAAAGGATCTAGATAGAGGGAAGTCTAAACTACTTCAAATCTTGTCTCCAGAGCAACATCTACAAGTTCTAGGTCTGTGCCCAAAGCTGTGTTCTACGGTTTTAACTCAACAACTTGTCCTAACCTGGGTGGTTGGGAGAGCACCCAACAAAAGGGAGAGGAAAACAATGTATGTGTCAACATTCTGAACAAGTACAAGAGATATGTAAATAACATGAAACATAAAGATATTGAATCATCATAAGATGAGAAGGACAAGAGAATGAGGCATAATCAAATAGATGCTTGTCATAACAAAAGAATTGCATGCATGATTAATATTGACTACTTTAACTAAGTAGGGTTGAGGCACCTACCGAACCTTCAACCTATAGGTGAGGGGAGAATTAATACATTCCTCGTCACCTATATAAATTTTATAGGGATAAATAACGCATTCCCTAGGGGGAGAATAAGATGTTCCCCGGGGCGAATTAACATGCCCTAACTATGGGTGGTTGTACATAAGTACTACTACTATAGCTAAATAGTCTACTAAAATCATCATGCTAGAAAATAATCCATGTCAAGTAATAACATCACATAAGTAGAACACAGTAGTGGGGTACCCAAACACAAGAAAGAATATCTCAAATCTGATTTTGAGGCTATTTGAATAAGAGAAGTATTAATAAAGGAAATAGGGTTCTTTTCAAGCCTCATTAGGAAAAATAGGGTTGTTTCACAATTATCCCAACTTAGGGTGTAAAGAATGCACATACCTCTCATAAGACTTCAACTACCAACTTTCATCACTTTATTGAGTCCAAGATCAACTTTTCCTATTTCCAATGTATAACCATGTATTAGTGTACGTTATATGCATTAATGTAAAGAAAACCCTTATTTTTTACTTTTTGAGTGAAGCCTCAATTTAGACTCTAAAAATATCACCATTGATCTTATTATGTTCTCCTGATCAAGAAAACATATAATTTTGTATATTTTGAAGTTATGATGTTTAGAGTGTATTTTTGGTGATTTTTTAGTGATTAAATCATTTTCTAGAAAACCACCTTTGACAAAACTCAAAACCAATACTTGAAAATATTTTTATTAAAAATAACATGTTTTTTTAAGTTCATAGCATATTTTACTTTAATTTTTGGACAAACAAATCAAAAGTTATGAATTATTAAAATTCGGCCAATAAAAAATTGACACATCATCAAATCAAACGAGACAAGAAGAGAGAGAGAGAGAGAGAGAGAGGGAGAAAACATAATTTGATCCAAGATCAGGGATTGGAGTTCCAAAGGTAACCATACCAAATCTTCTAGAGAAGGTAAAATAGTAAGAAACCAAACCCTAGAAGAACATGGTAAATAGAGATGGAGACCATCGATTTTAAACATAGAAGCATGAGTTTTAAGCATGTAGTAAGAAATATATGACAAGGGGGATATAAAACCTCTAGGAAGGTAAGAAGGTCCAAACAACAAGGATCCCAAGATTAGAAGGTCTTGTTGCTCCAAGCCAAGATCCTTTCTTGAGCAAAGATCACCTTCTCAACTTTAGAGGTGCAAACCCTAGCAAAAGAGCATGGAGATGAGATGTTTTAGGGTTCTAGGTGGAGTTTTACCATGGAAAGTCATGGTTCCGACCTGAAAGAAGGTGGGAGGAATACTAACAGCATGGAAACATGTAAGGAAAGGAGGAAACTTACTATTTTTGGTTGAAATCACCAAGAAGGACCTTTAGAAACCCTAAATAGAGCAAATTTGGAACCCTAGGAGCCTTCTTCACCAAGATAAGCACTCTCTTTTACCTTGGGACAACACCTTCATGGCTAAACAGACTAGGAATGATGCTCTAATCTGGGGGAAAGAGATGGAGAGGATTGATTCTTGGATTGGGAGGTGGGAAGGGGTATACATGGCTTTATAAAGAAGGGGGCAAGCATGAGGTGTCTATGGGACTTTCCATGTGTCCCTAGCCTAGGGCTTCAAGGCCATGCAAGAGGACGCTCATAGAGATTTCTTGTATATCAAAAGTCAGTCCTAAAATCCCATGGAGACTTCTAGGTCATCCCCAATGTCCTTCAAATAAAGAAATAACCCCATTGGTTGATAGCTTTTTAAAGATTAGCTCATTTATAAAGAGGGTAATCCCTATAATGCCCTTGGAGAGAAACACCTTCAAACCAAGGTGCAACCGGGTGCCCCATGGTTAAAAAAGTCTGATAATGGTAAGGGAATATCTAAGGATTATAATGCATGTGATAATTTGCAAAGAAAACCTACCAATTGGGTAAATTGCATAAAAGTCCAAAATGTGCACATAATTGCATAACTTGCACAAACAACATCCAAATTGGACCAAACTTGAAACTTAATCTTGTCTCATGATTTCAAAATACCTCAGAAGGTAAGATCAAGGTTTACAGTATTAGTTATGGTAGTTAAGCTTGTTCAATACATTAAGTAAGGTTTGGGGCCTTACACTTCTAACATGGATTTATTTATCATTGTTCTACTTATGAGGTGATTTTATATTTTAGATCCTTAAATAAGATTTCATCGAGGTATTTGTGCATATGCCCTTCCATTGGTATAATTATTGAACAAATGTTCACCAAACCACTATAAATTCTAAAATTTAAGCATCAAGGCAAAAAAGGATAGAAATGATAGGAAAATATTGGGAAAGGGCCAAAAAGAGAATATGTTGAAGTTTCAGTATGTTACAACACTCCAACCCTTAAAGAGGATTTCATCCTAGAAATCTAAAGCAAAGTGAGAAGGGTGAGCATGCAACATCTCACCACTAAACTCCCAAGTTGTTTCCATAAAACTTCCACCAAAACTTTCACTAACTCAAACTCCTTGTTTTTCAACTGCTTAAGTTGGGAGTTTAGAATCTTCTCAAGCAAATCCACATAGGTCAAGTTCTCATGGATCACTAAGGGTTCCACTATTAAGACTTCTTTTTATTATATATATCACAGTTAACATTTTAGGCCTATTAATATGATATTCATTATGATATTATATCATCCTTATTATTCATTTAATTGTGTAATGTTATATTTACTTTTTTGCCAAAAGAGTTATATTTCATTATTATGCACAAACCCTATATATTTCTTATTTATCTCATTAGGACTTTTAGCACAATTAGGGTTTACTAAATTATCTTAATATGCATTATTATATCTGACCATTATCTTTATTAATTTGGATTTAGTACTCTATTATCAATTGTATCAATTATTTTATATAAAATATGACACTTTATCCAATTTGTTACAATTAATCCAAATAATGTCACATTAATTACTTATATGTATATTAGACATTGTTACTTTATCGTTCTTGCTCACATTAATGTCATCATTAATCATTCTCTCATATTTGTTCACTTCTTATTATTGATTATGAACATTTGTGTGAATCAATTACTTCTTATCCATATTGAAGTCATTATATATATTTTAATGATCAAGGTGGGACATATTACATATTAATGATTTGATTCACATACTAAGTCATTAGGTGATTAATTAGGTGTGTATTAGAGAACAAGGTGATATACATTTCATATCAATGACATGATCAATCTATGATTATGTGATTATATATCAATTATGTATATTAAAGTATGTTTTCTGATTATGACACCTAATGTCACTAATGTATCAAGAATGTCATTAATTATGTTTAGGTTAAGGTTAGATGATTACAACTTAGAGTGTAGGTCAATATGATCATTATTCTTCATCTATACATTCTTATTATGCATTAAGTCCAATATTAGGTTACAATTATCTTGCTCATCGTATCATTAGGGTTCATTGGTCCAAGACATGCTTAGCATCATGTGTACCCACTATTAGTATTAATATGTGAGTTACTCATATTATGTGCATTAGATATTCATTAGGGTTCAAACATGTGAAAAAATCATTAGATGACCAATAAATGTTGATTAGTATATAAACAAGCATGCCAGGTTATAATTATGACTTGCTTAGTCAAAACTAAGGATACAAAAAAACTATCATCCTAATAATAGAGTTAGGGTTTCTAGAGTCGGTGTAGATAGATTTTGGTATGTTACATGACTCCATTTCCTTAAAAAGGATTTCGTCCTTGAAATGACTACCCAAACATCATCAAACCAACTACTCTCTACCCCTTAATAGGTATGACCTACCAAGACAAACTAATCCAGAGATAAAATGGTGAGTCTAACTATACCATATACAAGATATATCACACTTCACTACGCACTCGGATTGCTTACTAAACAACAAACTTCAAAGTCTAGGTTCTAGGAATAAATATCCAAAGATGTGGTTCTATGGGTCATAAGGGAACTATATTGGGTATCCATCCTCAAATAAGTCATTACATCTGGGAGAACAGTTCAACATATTAGGGTCCCTAAAGATAAATCATATAGATGTCTAAGGCTACTATTGCCTTAAAATATGCTATTTCATACTATTCATATCAGCTCAGGCCAGGTCGGTATCATATGGATTCGGGAGTCCTCATAAACAAAGCTAGTGGTGCGGAGGAAAATCTTGCCAGCCCCCGAACCCTGATCCTTTCTAGACACCTTTGCTTTCAACTTCATGTCCTAGTAGCTGCCTAAAGGTCAAGCTAAACAACCTCAAGTTACTATGGTTACTTTTAGGGATCTATTCATTATTATTCTAATGTGAAACTATATGATTATAAATCAACCCTTCATCATCGATCAACTCTAGGGAAAACATGCCACTTAAAGGTAAGGCAAATATTCTAACTAGGGAGACTAAATTGAAATAGTGAGATTTTGACTACCATGGGATCTGATACCATGTTGTAAGACCCAGGCCCACTGCCCTAGGCTCTAGCAGAGTTTCAGGAATGACGACTAGCCCCACAGACCACCACTAGCCTTAACTACATATTTTTTCCTCACTCATGCGCAAGTCGGGGTCAACTTCCCGACTGGTCACCCATCCTAGTACTACTACAAGCTGAGCACGCTTAATTATGGAGTTCTTTAGTGATAAGCTCCCAGAAAAAAAGGTGCACCTTGGTGATATGGGTTATCTAATCATTCCTTTTAAGATCATGTTATCATATGCCTCAAATCCTGGGACGTTACAGGAGTTCTATAAAATAACCAGATTTGCCCCATACAAAAGAAAGACAAGCACCAATCTAAGTTGAAAATTGAAACTTGGGCATGGTATAGTCGAGATAGTCTGGAGTCATGATTGGGTTAGTCAATATATATATATATAGGCTATTTATTTGTTGCCCGGCGGGTAGTATTCCGTAAGTTACCCGTCTCCCGTCTCTCTCGTATTCACAAAGTCCCAGCCGTGGTTCTGGCGGAGCGGCGCAAGGGAAAGATTGGAGTTTGCGGGGACTCCATGCTGCCGGGTAGCAAGTTATCACACAGAATTTAGGATCGCGATCTGCTTGAGGGCGAATCTGGTTCATGATCTGCGAGGGGATCGATTCTACCGTGGATATTTAACTTTAGTTACCTGTGTCCCGGCTATTCTAAATCCCACAACATTCCGTCTCCAGATGCGCTGGTGAAGAAGCTCTGGTGAGGGATGTGGAGAACAGCCTCATGTCTAACGTCGTCCCGAGTGAAGGCTGAACCGGAAGCTTCTAAGACCGACAGTTTGTTATGCCCATCCTGTGACGACTACAGCGGCGGAGGTTGTAGCTACATTCGCGATCGTCTCTGCCGCCGTCAGCCTGATTCTTCCGGTCACCCCCCATCTGCCGATCATCTTCATCATCCGCGGTCGTCTGCGCCGCCGCCAGGTTGGTACATCCGATCTTCCTCCCATCTGCCAATCATCTACCCCCTATCAGACGCTTAACGCTATGCATATGTAATTCCACCTCTGATTCCAACTTCCTTGGCGTATTTCAATCTCCATTTTACATTTCTTCCTCAGAAATACCTACATTCATTTCCTGAGAAATACTTCTGATAACGGTTTCCCCTTTTATCAATCTTGCAGAGCAGGACGATTAAGGTGTTTCCCACTGTCCTTTGTGTATCATGTGACGGTATCGATTTTCACCAAGATGATTCCATCGTTTAGACCTGCTGTTCTGAAGCTCACGCCGCTGAGGAGGAGGGAGTGAGTGTGGTTGGAGAATTCCCTGCTCTATCTGCATATTCAGGAGCAAATTGCTGTTGAGGGAGTGGAGGTGGTCGGAGAATTCACTGTTCTATCTACATTTGTACGAGCAACAGTTTTTTCAAGCTACATTCAGGTAGATTTTATATTTCTCTTTGTAAATTCATTCAGTTATACTCATTTTTTTATTTTTTTCTTATCATTTCAATATTTATTCATCCCTTTATATTGTGTGGGAAAGAAACCCAATTTTTGTTTCTGCATTGTCGTTTTTGCAGTACTAACTGGCATTCATGTTTTTATTTTTTGCGTAGTTACTCTCTTTTTATGATTGGTTACTCTTTTGCCTTACCGAGTTACTCTATTGTTATAATTGGTTACTCTTTTAACTTACCGAGTTACTCTTGTTGTGTTACAGAGTTACGCTTTTGCCTTACCGAGTTACTCTCTTGTTATAATTGGTTACTCTTCTGCCTTACCGAGTTACTCTTGTTGTGTTACAGAGTTATTCTTCTGATTTTCCGAGTTACTCTCTTGTTATAATTGGTTACTCTTTTGCCTTACTGAGTTACTCTTGTTGTGTTACAGATTTACTCTTCTAATTTTCCGAGTTACTCTCTTGTTATAATTGGTTACTCTTTTGACTTACCGAGTTACTCTTGTTGTGTTACAGAGTTACTCTTCTGATCTTCAGAGTCACTCCAACACACTGTCATGGATCCCAGCCTTGATACGGATGCTGCTAATGCAAGTGTCGGCCGTGATGATAATAATCCTCAGTCTTCTCATTCTATTGGTGTTTCTTCTTCGTCCACAGTTGCAGTTCCTAGAGTTGGCCTTCAGTTTGGAAGTCTAGACGAAGGTATATCCTTCTATTCAAGTTATGCTGGAATGAGTGGGTTTAACATCAGGAAAGACGACAGTAGATATGAACGGGGAAGTAAGATTCTGGTTGCTAAAGATCTGGTTTGTGATAAGCAGGGTAAGATTGGTTGTTCTAAGAGGTCTAGAGGGCTTCTGAGCCCCGTTTGTGATGAAATGGGTAACTTGCAGGATAAGTTGTCAAAGAAGCATAGGCGTTCTGTGAAGAGGTGTGGTTGTGAAGCCATGATACGTTTCTCACTGGACAAGTCCTCATCCATGTGGGTCGTGACTGCATTTGTTGAGGAACACAACCATGAACTTGTTGACGTTGCTCATCTCCGTTACCTCAAGTGTAACTCATCTCTTGATGAAACTCAAAAAGAGATCCTTTCTTCCATGAGCCAAGCTAACATACCTGTTTCGAGACAAATTGCATTAATAGCATCCGAGTCTGGTGGCTATGAAAATATGACATTTACTAGTAGACAAGCTCATGGACACATCAGTAGCAAGAGGAAAGAGTTGGCCAAATACGACGTCGACATGGTTTTAGATCGCTTTTCTAGTTTCAAAGGCATTGATCCGAAATTCTTCTATAGCTACCAAAAAGACACCAATTGTTGCCTTACTCATCTGTTTTGGGCTGATCCCGTCTCTGTTGAAGACTGTGGGCTGTTCGGGGATGCGATTGTGTTTGACACCACCTACCGCACCAACAAGTATTCGATGGTTTTTGGAATGTTTGGTGGAGTTGATCACCATCGCAAGACAGTGTTGTTTGCATCTGCTCTGCTGGTCGATGAGAAGTATGACTCATTTGTTTGGGTTTTCAAGCAGTACTTACTTTGTTTTGGCAAAGAGCCGGTTTCCATCATAACCGATCAGGACCCTGCTATGAATGCTGCTATCATCTCTGTTTTTCCCAATTGCAAGCATCGCTTCTGCAGCTGGCACATCCTACAGAAGCTTCCCTCCAAGCTTGGTGGCATTCCTAACAAGGACCAGATCATAAGCTTGTTGAATGATTGTGTCTGGAATGTGGATGATGTCGACATTTTTGAAGAGAGGTGGGATTCTGTAATACAGGAGCATGATTTGTTGTCCATCACCTGGCTTTCTGATATGTATGCAATGCGTTGCGATTGGGTTCCGTGCTATATGCAGTCATCCTTCTTTGCGGGCATGAGGACGACTCAAAGGAGCGAGAGCCTGAATGCGTTCATTAGGAGCCATGTGAATAGTAGGAAGACTCTATTTGAACTTGTATGTTCGTTGGAGACTGCGTACTCTCATGTGCGAGAGATTGAAAATTTCAAAGATTTTGATGACGAGTACAGTAACCTCCCTTTGTCATCACTGTGGCCCCTAGAGGAGCAGATGAGAGGTATATACACCAAGTCCATATTTAAGATATTCCAGTCCGAGGTTCACCAAAGTATGGTCTATAATGTAAAGCAAGCTTCAGAAGGTGTCTTTGAGGTGTATCGCGTCGGTGGACTTGGAACTCCCCGTATATTGAAGAAAGAGTTATCTAGTGACATTGTTTCCTGCAGTTGCTTCATGTTGGAATTCAAAGGCATCCCTTGCAGGCACATCCTCTCTTATTTGAAGAGCCGTGACTATTGCACTCTTCCCGAGCCTTACATTCTGAAGAGGTGGACGAAAGGGTACAGAGAACACCCTTTGATTTTTGGCAAAGCGTCAGTTAAGCACCCATCCACTGGGAGGACACTTCATCTTGTTTCTGCCTGCAATTCTATTGTCAACATAGCGTTTAGGAACAATGTTGTAGATCTTTGCCATGAAAAACTGTTAGCTTTGCAAAAGGAGCTCTTGGATTTGGATCTCCCTGACCCTGGTGCAGGCGCTGGTGCAACCGCTTCTAATACAGCTTCCTCTTCTGCTGTCAAGGTCCATATACCTAGTATTTGCAAAACTAAGGGAAGACCTAGATCGATAGATGTGAGGTTTAAATCTGGAGTAGAGATTGCACAGTCTAAAAGAGAGAGGCAGTGCAAGAATTGCTTAGAGTTTGGGGTCAACCATGATAGCAGGAACTGCCCTATGAAGAAGTAGTCCATTCCTATTATGGACTATGTGTTGTTGTTGTTTGCTATTCAATGATTATCCTTGTTGCTGATCGTGTGGTCTGTTGATGTTGGACGTTTTTTAGTTGAGTTTGTAGTTGATTAGCGTGTGAGTGAGGGATATTCAAACATGTAATGGGTTGTTCTTTTTGTCTGTAGTTTTTGTGAAAGTGATTTTGTAACCATCCATGTATTTTTACTTTTGTGTTTTGTAATGTATTTTATGTGTTGCGTTGAACTCCACCAGATATATGTATACTTTGAATATGCTTCAAAGAATCTGTTTTGATCAGTTATTACTCTTTTGCATAATATTTTTTGTTTTATCTTAGTGTGCATTGAATACTCTTTTCTTTTGGAATACATAAATTTTTGGTTTAGTACAATTTTTTTCATGATTTTTGCTACTATGCCATACACTGGTAGAGTTACTTTCTGGTTGCTGGAGTTACTTTTTATATTATCACAGTTACTCTCAGTGCGTATCAGAGTTACTCTCAGTGCGTATCAGAGTTACTCTGAGTGTTCTCTCAGTTACTCCTTAGTGCTGTCACAATTACTCTCAGTGTTATCATAGTTACTCTCAGTGCGTATCAGAGTTACTCTGAGTGCATATCAGAGTTACTCTTAGTGTTCTCTCAGTTACTCCTTAGTGCTTTCATAGTTACTCTCAGTGTTATCATAGTCACTCTGAGTGCATATCAGAGTTACTCTTAGTGTTCTATCAGTTACTCCTTAGTGCTGTCACAGTTACTCTCAGTGTCCTCGCAGTTACTATTGGTTCTATCAGAGTTACTCTGAGTGCGTATCAGAGTTACTTTTAGTGTTCTTTCAGTTACTCCTTAGTGTTGTCACAGTTACTCTTAGTGTCCTCGCAGTTACTCTCAGTGCGTATCAGAGTTACTCTCAGTGCGTATCAGAGTTACTCTCAGTGTGTATCAGAGTTACTCTCGGTTCTACCAGAGTTACTCTCAGTTCTATCTGAGTTACTCTTAGTGTTTTCTCAGTAACTGTTAGTGCTAATTGAAAGTATATATAATCAGACAAAACACTACAGCTAAACATTCAATATTACAACATTCAAAGCATAAAACGTTATATAATATACAACCAGATCAAATATAAAGAAGGTCCTTCAACTGAACATAAAAATACAGAAAAATACAGCCAGATCAGATATAAAGTAGGTCCATTAACTGAACATAAAAATCAAATAGCTCAGGGGGTCGGATCCATCCCTGGCGACACCTACTTGTGAAAGGAACGCTGGACAGACGAAGAAGCAGTGTCTTCTGCAAACTGAATGGGATTTGCAACTGATCCCGGTTCTGCTTGGTATATGTCCCTAACGAAGAGCTGATCTGCAGAGTTCTCCGATCCAGAGTATACTTCATCGCCATGCATTCTGAAGAGAGGGATAAGCTTAGTTGGTTTTTCTAAGAACTGATCTGTGATCCATGCTGTGATGGTCTGGTGATCAGTTGGCTTGAGGTAGATGATCCAACCTTTGCGAAGACTGAGCTGTGCGATCATCCTTTTCCAGCCCTTAGCAGTTGAAAGTGACCCGTTTTTATTCTGCATAAGGGTTATCTGGAAAGACTGGTTTCCGATTAGGAAGGTGGTTTTTCCTGGTTTGATCTGAAAATGGAGATGGTTCCATTCTATAGGAAGTAGAATGGATTGCACTGTCTTGTCATCAAGGGTGTAGTTGATTGGCTGGATGAATGGCTCCATGGTAGGCTGTGAAGAAATGTTAAAGGGGATCTGAGGAGATGGTCAAAGGGGGTGCTACTGAAAAATTGTACCTTATGAATAAATGTAAAAGGGGATCTGAAGAAATGTAAAACTGTACCTTATGTAAACCGTAACAGTCACAGATGAAGAAGTGGACCTCGAGGGTGTCGTTGAGGATGGAGATGATGTAGATCTGAAAGCCCCCCGCTGTGTTTGAAACTGTAGAAGTTGCTGATGAAGAAGAGATGGTGCCGTGGAGGATGGAGATGTTGCAGATCTGAAAGCCCCCCCCGCTTTGTTTGAAACTGTAGCAGTTGCTGATGAAGAAGAGATGGAAGGAGAGAGTGCCGTGGAGGATGGAGATGTTGCAGATCTAAAAGCCCCCCGCTGTATTGTTGGTGCTGCAATTATTGACAGCAGTGAGAGTAATGGTCTGTGTTGTTGGTGCTGCAATTATTGACAGCAGTGAGAGTAATGGTCTGTGTTGTTGGTGCTGCAATTATTGACAGCACTGCTCTTTCCTGTTGCGTTGCAAAGATGCCAACAGTACTGTTCTGTTCTGACGACATAGCAGTGCACTATGCTGTGTGTATGTGCATTTACATCGTACAGCAGACTCTTGTACATATCTTTATAGCTCCGTGCTCTCTTTTCTTCACTTTTCTGGTTCATTCTTTAATAAAGAATCGTGTACAACAGACTCCTGAACGCTAGAGTTAATTTTTTGTTTATCAGAGTTACTCATTAGTGCTATCGCAGTTACTCTTAGTGTCCTCACAGTTACTCTCAGTGCGTATCAGAGTTACTCTTAGTGTTCTCTCAGTTACTCCTTAGTGTTGTCACAGTTACTCTCAGTGTTATCATAGTTACTCTCAGTACGTATCAGAGTTACTCTCAGTGCGTATCAGAGTTACTCTTAGTGTTCTCTCAGTTACTCCTTAGTGCTGTCACAGTTACTCTCAATGTTATCATAGTTACTCTCAGTGCGTATCAGAGTTACTCTCAGTGCGTATCAGAGTTACTCTTAGTGTTCTCTCAGTTACTCCTTAGTGCTGTCACAGTTACTCTCAGTGTTATCATAGTTACTCTCGGTGCTATCAGAGTTACTCTCAGTGCGTATCAGAGTTACTCTTAGTGTTCTCTCAGTTACTCCTTAGTGTTGTCACAGTTACTCTCAGTGTTATCATAGTTACTCTCGGTGCTATCAGAGTTACTCTAAGTGTTCTTTCAGTACTCATTAGTGCGTATCAGAGTTACTCTGAGTGCGTATCAGAGTTACTCTGAGTGCATATCAGAGTTACTCTTAGTGTTCTCTCAGTTACTTCTTAGTGTTGTCACAGTTACTCTGAGTGTGTATCAGAGTTACTCTTAGTGTTCTCTCAGTTACTCCTCAGTGCTGTCACACTTACTCTCAGTGTCCTCGCAGTTACTCTCAGTGTCCTCGCAGTTACTCCTTAGTGATGTCACAGTTACTCTCAGTGCGTATCAGAGTTACTCTCAGTGCGTATCAGAGTTACTCTTAGTGGAGTCTCAATTATTTCTTAGTGTTGTCACAGATACTCTCAGAAGCAGACATATCTCGATACAGGTATGCTAGCACTGAGAGTAACTATGATATGCAAAACCAAAACAGTCTAACTCAAAGTATATATCTGCATACAAAATCACAACAGATTTACATTCAAGAACACAACATTCAAAGCACAAAATGCTATATATTATACCCAGAAATACTCGTATTTGCAATAAGATGTTCACATCACACAAGTAATGTATCTCATAGTGGTTACACATCAATATTCCAGAAGCAAACTGTTCAAATTTTACATTTCAATTAATAATTCACTCTTTCAGCTTAAATCCAGCCATTTATCTAGGCTTGAAACAGCTTCTTCATCCGTTTTCTTCTCTTCAGCTGGTGCTTCTGTCTTCTCTTCTTCTTGTTGCTTTTGACATTCATCTATTCCTTCCTTGTTCTGCTCAGATGGACCTTCTTTGATGACGTCATTGTTATCTTTTTGATGTGTTTGTACAGGTTGCAACTCCCCCCTCGCCATCATTCTCTGAAAAATATCAACCCTTATGGCTGGCATGTCGTTGCAGGTGAAGTCCATGGGTTTTCCATTTACCAGGTATTCTAGGTACTTCATGACGAAGATCCCACAGTCAAGTGAGTCTTCTGCCTGTTGTGGACATAGCGGGTACTCCTGTCCCCATTGTGACAGTTGGTCACCTTTTTCTGCCCCCCTGAAGAATTCATGGACAATACCCACCTGCATTAAAAATTGACAACTCTTATTAATCATCTATCAACAAACATTAATCATATCAATCCACTACAAATAGAGTTTCTTTTTATAGATTGCTTACCCATCTAAGGAATTCCCTTTTTGACTTACTATTTCCACTCATTGAGTTATAAGACCGGTGTACTCCTTCACTGAAACTTGCCTCGTACAAGTGCCAGTGGTTGTCCTTGTTCAATATGGTGAACACCGAGTCCATTGTGTCCCAATCCTTCATCGGGACATTGAATAGTGGAGATAGCATGTCGATCTGCTCCAAGGTTATGTTTTCAACGTCAAACGACAACTTCTGCTGCAAATGCAAATTCACATCTATAAGTTTTAGTTTTTTATATGTATTTTTGTATTTTTGATGTAATTTTGTATACCAATTTTGTTCTTCTTACCGGAGCATATGTGCTCAAGCAGTGCCATGACAGACCTTTCTTTCTCCTTTTACTTGTGGTAGCTTTGAGCATCTGTACAAAGCAGTCCATAACCTGAAAAAATAACCACAAGATTTCTTTGTTTAGAAAAAAAACGACAAGTTCTCGAAGAGTTACAGTACTATTTATTAGTTTCTTACTGGTGATTGTATCATTTGATCTTTGTACAGTAGGGTGGCGAGGTCCTTCCCCGTGCACCAAGTGTCATCACTGAATCTCCATTCTTGTTTTGACCTGTCAATCGTTTGTATAGATGTTATACATATTAGTTTTGGATATTGAATAAGCGATGTTTTATATGTGTACACTTGGCAAAATAACAAATTCTCTTACATTTCTTCTATATTGTCCATGAAGTGGTGGACAATTTCCCTGGATTGTTTTGTTTTGAAATGCTTAAAACCAATAAAGTTTGACAACTTGTGCTGTCAACAACAAAAGAGCACTTCATGTTAGAATCAATATTAGTGTTCTATCAGTTACTCTCAGTGTTATCAGAGTTACTCTCAGTGCTATTTGAGTTACTCTCAGTGTTCTATCAGTTACTCTCGGTGCTATCAGAGTTACTCTCAGTGCTATTTGAGTTACTCTCAGTGTTCTACCAGTTACTCTCGGTGCTATCAGAGTTACTCTCAGTGCGTTCTGAGTTACTCTCAGTGTTCTACCTGTTACTTTCGGTGCTATCAGAGTTACTCTCAGTGCGTTCTGAGTTACTCTCAGTGTTCTACCAGTTACTCTCGGTGCTATCAGAGTTATTCTCAGTGCGTTCTGAGTTACTCTTAGTGTTACTCTTTATATTACTACAGTTACTCTACTTCTATTACACAATTACTCTACTGTATTTACACAGTTACTCAAGTATTGATATAATTTAAAGGAGATGCAACCTTACCTTTTCCTCCCTCCTCTTCTTCACGTTTTTCTCGATGCTGCCTATGATTTTCTGTTCTATCTTTGACAATTTTTTTTTGGGCTCCTCCTTTTGCCCTTCTTCATCGATTATATTCTTGTGCTTGTCCAAACCTTCAGCTGATTTTTCTTTCTTCTCCTCCTCCTCATCATTTTTCTTCCCATCATTTTCATCTTCTGAGTCATTCTGTTGCACATATCTTCTTTTGAGGCTCAGCCTGCCTCGCTTCATCGGCTTGTCATCCTTATCCATACCCTCATTATATACTTTGCTCGTCGAAGCAACATCCTTATTGGGTTCTTGAACATTCCCCGACGAGAACCTTTCAGCAGATTGGTCTAATCCACCCACAGGTGACTGTGATTTGTCACCTTCATCTCCGAATTTTCTCATCAGTTTTTTATTCTCCTCTTCCAGCTCGGCTATTCTATTTTCTAGCCGTTTATTCTCTCTCCGCAGCTCAGCGAATGCTTCAACAGCAATTTTCGTGCATATCTCCTTCTGCATCTTTAGCTCGTCCTCGAGTATTTCTATTCTTCTCGCCAGGTTGGAGTCATCAGCAGGCACTCCTTCTTGGATTACTGGCTTTGTTGGTGCCTTGTCTTGCTTTTGTTTACTTTTCGCCCTTTTATCCGCAAGGTAGTAGGGCATGTCTTTCATTGTTCTTGCAGCTTGCCAGTTATCCCCCTGGTCTATATTTATACCTTCACAAACCTGTCCATAAGAAAATCAAAAATAGTATTTAACAATGCAAACTTTCAAGATTATGTTATATATTAGTTTTTTTAACAAATAATAAATATTCTTACATCCTTAGGGTTCACAGCCCCCAAATCCATCATCTTCTCAACCGGCGCAGCCCACTTCTTTATCCTTGGCTTTGCGTCAAGGAACGTTGGCTTTTCCATGTTTGTCATCTCATATGCCCAAACCTACATTTAAACAGAGTGAAAATTCAATGCATATGTAACTGCCCCTCATAGTCATTATTGTAACAATTTTGTAGATGAAGTTAATTTCGTTCACTTACACATAGGCACATCACACACCCTGTTGTGTAGAGGGTGGTTTTCCCTTTCTCCCCTTTCCTCCTCAGCTGGACATTTTGCTTCAGAATCTTCATATTCCTGAAGATGCTCCCATGCACCAGCTTTGCCCAATTCATCTGCGTTGTTTCAGTAACATCGTCTAGGTAGTGCAGTATGTAGATTGGTGTGCAATAGCTGGTGTCTGGGAGTAGGAATGTTGCCAGCAGGTATAACATCCATGCACGGCACATGTTCTGGTAGTCCGATGGATCGTCGGTATTGGCAAATTGTTGCCAAAGCTTTGCTAAGTTGTCCTTGTGCAGGACATCCTTTTCCCTTAACCTCTTACCGGTGTCCTCTTCATTTCCTTTTTTACATGTTGCGCTGGCAAATTGTTGCCATATTGATTTCACAATCTCAGAATTTTTCCTAGGTATGATGTCCATACCTTTGCTTGGGATACCTAGAATTACCCCTACATCCTCAACCGTCATCCTTCTTTCCACCCCTCTGGCCAGCAAAAACATGTCATCATCTACATATCTGTCTATCAAATCTTCCAGGAGGCATACATCAACCATAAGATTTGGCATATTTATCATGTTTGCAAATGCCGTCGCCCTCATCATTCTTATCTGGTTACTTGTATACACCAGGCTCTTGCTGGCGGTGATGTAGCTCTTTAGGTAACACCTGTGGTATAGCCTCTTTATCCCCACTGCAAACATATGAAAAGTGTCATATGATAGTAACAGTAATTTAATAAGTTTACAAATCCATTCAATATTACCTTCAGCTGCCTTTTCCTTTCCCTTTTCTTTCTTCCTCCTTATTTCCTCTTCTTCTATCTCGTCAGCAGCCTTATCTGTATCATTAGTTTCTTTGGCCTTCCCTTTCCTTTCACTTTCTTTTCCTGCATAGGAATGAAGTTATTCTAGTTATCATGCACAGTTACTCCAATATTTACTCTAGTTACTCTAGGCTATCGTACAGTTACTCTTGGTATCATTCACAGTTACTCCAGCATTTACTCTAGTTACTCTAGGCTATCGTACAGTTACTCTAATGTTCTGTATCAGTTACTCTTGGTATCATGTAGTTACTCTTGGTATCGTGCACAGTTACTCCAGCACTTAATCTAGTTACTCCAGGCTATCGTACAGTTACTCTTGGTATCGTGCACAGTTACTCCAGCATTTACTCTAGTTACTCCAGGCTATCGTACAGTTACTCTTGGTATCGTGCACAGTTACTCCAGCATTTACTCTAGTTACTCTAGGCTATCATACAGTTACTCTAATGTTCTGTATTAGTTACTCTTGGTATCGTGCACAGTTACTCCAGCATTTACTCCAGTTACTCTAGGCTATCGTACAGTTACTCTAATGTTCTGTATCAGTTACTCTACTTCTTATAACAATTACTCTTTTACATGTTATCATAAATTACCTTGCCGTTCTTTGCTCTCCGCTTTGTCACTCCGAGGTTTTCCAGTCTTGGTAGATCCTTTGCCATCTTTCTCAGCCGTAACTGGCTTACTTCGTTTTGCTCTTTTCTCGGACGGTTTGCTCGTCAGGGGATCTGCAACCCCTCTTTTCTTCCTTTTCATTTCTGACAGAAGAGTCGCAAGAGCAACCTCATCCCTTTTCGCAGCTTCCTCTTGCCCTGTTTCACCGGTGTTCGCATCCCCTTTCGCAGAAGCAACCTATGTCCCTTTATCCTCTACATCTGTTGTCTTGGGCATCGTAGCCCATTCGGTATCCCCTATCAGAGTAGCAGCTTCCTCGTGTCCCGTTTCACCGGCGTTCGCATCCCCTTTCTGGCTAGTATGTGATTCTGCGGCCGCCGCTTCTTCTGGTTCTTTGGCCATCTTCTCCTCGGCCTGATGGGGCTGCATTTCGAAGTCATCATCTTCTTCAATCACTGGTCGTTGACGCCTTAGCCACGGCGGCCCTGTCGAGGTCTTCCTTGACGCTTTCTTTGTTCTCGTCATATCGGAAGAGGTAACTGTCGGGATTGAGCGACGGCAGCGGGAAGGAAGAGCGACGGCAGCGGGAAGGCAGAGCGACGGCAGCGGGAAGGAAGAGCGACGGAGTGAGCGAGGGTTTTGGGCAGGTCGCGTTCGAACGCTGTCCGCTGTTTTTGTTTTTTGAAGTATTTACGGGGCTATGCCACCGTGTCTTCTGCCGGATACTTTTATGTAAGTTACCCGCCGGGCAATGAATTATATCTCATATATATATATATATATATATATATATATATATATATATATATATATATATATATTAGTCAGATTTGGATCTAGACAAATTTCTTCTGGTTACCTAATTGATATCCAAATTTGGTTGGTCTCGTTTTTAGTGTTACCTCTAAAATAAAATAGCATATAAGACAGAACTAAATCCAAACTAGGATTTTAATCCTACTAAAAGCATGACTGAGTTGGTCTTGGTAATTGGATCAGGAGTCCTGAACGGAGCACGTTAGTCCAAATTTTATCATACAATACAGAACTACACTCCGACTGAGTTGATCGAAATTTACACCTATGTATCACTGAAAAACAAAGGGATCCCGGTGAGATCATGAACCAAACATGGCCTAATATAGAGATTGCGTGACTTGCTTCCCTTATCGTTCTCCAATCCCACTACCAACCAAACACCCATGAACTCTAATCCAGACTAAGTGGCGCTAAAAGACAAGAGTCGAATACGGGCCGAGTCCATTCCCAAATAGAGTACTCGCGCTGGTTGAAATGGAACTGTATTGAAGTAGCAATTAATGGCACGGTGCTAATAACTAACGGTCTATGAAGTCAGATGTACCACAAGCCAAAAAGAAACCGGAAGAGCTATGACCACCAGGCCATGATTTGGATTCCTTGGCCGTTCTGCGCGCACCAGATATCGGAGGAATGTATGATAGAGTACCATTCGTCGTACTACTTTCGGCATGTTTCGCGTTTGGTGCCCTGTTCCAGTATACCATCCAAATGGTCTTTGACAAATGCGTATTCCCGGGTTTCATGCTGCTTAAGAAGCTGATTACTGACATGGCGTTTGGGAGTCGAAAACGCCAACTGGGAATTTGGCCTGTTTTGGATTGATAGATACCAGTTATTGTGAGTCCTCACAGAAGTCTTCGTTGAGGACATCCCCGCATTCCACTCCACGACTTGCGCCGAACGCACCGGCCAGTCCAACAGTCCTCTCCACTAAACTACTGTATTGAGATTGCAAAAACAAAACAAACACCAGGCAGCAGTAAATAGGAGTGATTGTACAGGACTGGGTGGGGAAATGAACACCGATCAGGGCCACCTGAATCACCGCCTGCTCCCTTCCTTGAATACATGACGGAGAAAGGAGGACTGACTTTACCATTTCACGCCAACTAGTGCAATGAATCAGCTCCTGAACCATCCTCTGCTCCCTCACATCTGAAGAGGACACCACCTCTCATCACATAACAGCAGCAGCAGGAACAGGAGCAGCACGAAGCAGCAGTAGCCTGGCTTTCCAAGGTGCCGTTTCATCAGCTCAATTCAAAGCACATCGCAGTACAGAGGCAGTGCCGTGTCCAGCAGGGCTTAAACCTGCTGGGATGAGATCAGCTGCATTAAGCAATAACCGAGCGAACAGGCACCCTGTGGTTGTGGTGGGACGGCAACTGTTTCACCTCGTATAAATTGGACCCGCCGGACCCCCACCACACATCTCTTGATTGCCGGCATCGTCTTTTGGGCTTGGGTCCATCTCTCCTTTTCGCATTGCTTTTTTCTCATTTCCTTTTCGTTTGGGTTGATGATGATGACGACGATGAGCCTGCCTGACCGTCCGGCGTCCGCCCTGCGACGCAGGGCAGTACATAAAGGGAGGGGAGGATGGGGAGGCGACAGATGATGCAGGGTGTGCATGTGTTGGTGTTTGCTTCTCCATTGCAAGCACGGATCAATCAATGCACACGACACATGCAGCACAGAAGGAAGAGGAGTGCAAGGTGGGCACTGGGCAGGGACAGCAGTAGCAGGCTAGCAGCAGCAGTACTCGTGCACAAACTCACCACCACTCACCTGTGCCGGGCTGCTGGCCAACTTGGGGATTGTTTGCACTAACATCACATCACGCGACGTTTAAGCTAAGAGCCCGTAAGTGTATGCTTAGACGTACACCAAACTCCTCTATTGAACAAGATCACGTCGGGATTTATCTTTGTATTCTTCTATCAATTAGGCGTCAGGATTCTAAACCAACTTAGACTGATCCAACCCATGTACTGTTTAGTAAAAATTGGACTAACGGGTCCATTATGTAATCCCATAATCCAGGTCAAGCAAATCCTATTTTGAACAAGATTACAAATATTAATCCCGATTTAGCGCTATAATAAATACAACACTGAAAACGAGGCCAGTGTAATGTAAGTGTTTGCAATTTAGAAGATAATATTTTGAAATACAATATGTGATTTTAATTCATATAAGGACTATTACACTTTAGATGTCTAACTTATCAAAGAGATTACAAGGAAATAGAAGGGAGATGGGCAACAAGTTGCGCCGCCAATCCCTTCTAAATAGCAAATCCAATCCTCTGAAACACGACATCCATAGACCTAGGATTCATCATATTGCTATGCATATATAACTTTTTGAACTCTCTTAATAAGCTTCACTGCTTATGGTTGCAAGAATCCAAATGTATCGAAATCAAACGGGATAAAAACATGTTGATTCTCGATACATGCTTTTTTATGTTTGACCACTTTAGCAGAAACAACTTTACGGGCAACATATCTCACAATAAATTCACCACATTTTAGGCCAACCAATGGAGAGACCCCTGTTAGATCTACACATCCAACTCAGTCAAAGATGAGAACATCTGCTGATATAAGTGTTGATCTTCCCTCCTGCGGATCAGTCAAAAAATTCACAAGTGCTTCCTTCTTAGCTGCAACTCTTGCATGTCTAAGTACATCATATTGAACATCCCTTACAAGATCATGTTTGTACTTGAAACTCGGGAGCTCCCTACAATGAACCACATGTTCCCCAAAAGTGTCTAAGCAGGATTTGTGACAAATTGGGCATACCTCATCAGTAGGAAATAAAAGAATCATAAGGCGATATCTGAGAATAGTACGATATTCTACTGGTGACATATGCATCCCAAGACCATCGATAGGAATAGAAAGAAGAAAATCATGAGCATGTTCAGCTTGTTAGCACTGGATAACTGCTTTCTGTCTAATGGCCATGTCAAATTCAACATCCATGTCCTTAATAATTTTGCTAAAAAGGGAACTCTTCAAATCATTTTGGGCTTTAGGGGGGACAGTGTCCTTGTTAGCAAAATGATTAAGATCGAAAGATGAAATCGTAGCACGTAGACAATCTAAAGTGTTGTTAAAATCAAAGTCCATATCGTGTATCCCACTGTCTCGCAATATATGGTCTTGGAGCACCTAAGACTAGGCTTTAGAGGCCACAAGGGCATACGAAGAAGCCTCCATAGCTGAACATAGACCCAATCCACCGAGTCTAATGGATAAGGACACCACTCACCATTGAAAATCCCCAAAGAAAGGACCTCCACATACCGCAATATCCTCAATAGGCTCACACAACCCTTTGTCAAAAAAAGTTACAGCCTGCTCCATGTGTGTAGGTTGACATGTCCTTAAGCCGAACATAAGCTTGGACATACCCATGCAAGACTGTAGCAAAAGGAGCTCGCTTTGTGGATCATGCAAGTGAGGGAGTAGATGCATCAAGTCAACAACTTCGGTAGCCCTCCTCATGGCTAACTCCTCAATAAAAGCTTTCTCTCTACTAATAGCTCTTCCAAGTAGTTTTACTCCTAACATAGGCCTCCCAATGTCCACAGGGAACAACTCCTTAAGAATCTTCCTACCATCGCAGGTAGGCCAGAAAAGCTCTATTTTACGAATATTCAAAATCAACCCCAACTCTGGACCCTACGCTGAATAATGTCAAGTACCTTGGACACCCCCATTGTGTCTCTGATGACGGTCCCATCATCCAGATACCAGGCATGGAGAAGAAGCTTACTGTTGTCTTTGATCTCATGAATAAGTGGGTGCAGAATAAGAGAAAAAAGAAGTGGACCCAGAGGATCACCTTGTTACACTCCAGTGGCTGACCATATATGTTTGTCTCCAATGTACAACCTAGTTGTTTGAGCGTAAAGAAACTCCACCCATAAAGAGATAGATGGGCACCTCTTCCTCACCTCTCAAAGCAACACAGACCTATCCACCAGGTTGAAAGCATTAGAAAAATCTACTATAAGCATAGAGAGAGACTCATCTTCATGATGCTCACTCAGAAGCCTGTTGACACTGTGTAGAATTGCTTCAGCCCCACCAGAGACACCCACTCCAAATTGATAGTCGTTGAGATACTTAGCCATATCCTTGCTGACTCCTATCATCGCAACTTTGGACACTAGATGCCTCCAAATAGTACCCACTACAATAGGGTGTATGCCATTGTCAGCCTTAAGTAACGGAGTAAGAGGTGCATAAGCTACAAACTCCGCTAAACTCAAGGGACATATCCCCCCAACCATAAATTAACCACTGAGGTGATAGAATGTAGGAGATATGTCACAACTACAGGCCCCTCCCCACATAGAGCATCTAAGATGTGTAGTTCTCTCAAGCCATCTCTTCCACATGAAGTCCCTTTAGGAAATGATTTGATGCACTGAAGAATAGTATCAACATCAACTGTGAGAGGAGCTTCTGAAATTGAAAAATCTAGAATGGAAGGAGATGACTTGTTTGGATGTTTAGCCTACAGAATTTTAAAGCTATCTTCATCATAAGGGGCCACACCTGAAGAGCACAAAACTTTCGCCGCTGCTGCAAAGTGGTCGTCTGCAACTTTACGAAGACATTGCTGGATTTTGGTGTTCTCCTTTATATCCTCCTCCATAGAGTCATCCTTTCCATGACCCATAGCCTCGTGTTCACATACGTCCATCATGTTATTCACTAACTTGGTGATACTGTCTGTACAGCCCCAAGATGCGAGTGAACTAAGAATATGACATTGTTGTAGAGACGTTCTGCACTTAGATCTGATGTCCTGTCTATTCTTAGGTCTAAACACCTGTAACGTGCAACGAGGAAGAAGTAGAAATCTCACCCAAGCAGCTATGGATCCCGGTTTAGCAACCAATTTGTAGAGAGTTGTCTTCAACCCTTGAGAGAAATCAAGACGATAACTATGTGGGATGCTCTTCACGGTGGTGATAGGTGTTCTAAAAACATGATCGAGAAGCACAAAGTCTAAGGTCAGCCCATCGGTGATATTAGATATCTCAACGCCCGTTGGAGGGGGCTTTGAGATGCTAACTATCTATCCATGTGTTCCTCTGTTAGCAATAATAACCCGAACAACACCATCGTCATGATGACATGCATGACTCACTGCTTGTATTTTCATACATCTACCGCAAATCCACTGATCGAGGACCCTCAGAGTCTCCTCTACCGCCAGGAATAGATCATGATCATTTTGGATGGCATCCCGCAATACAGTATTACGCTCGTCCTTGTGTGAATCTTTTGCTCCCTTTCCTGCCATTTGGATAACAGTGCCTGAACAATGTAAGCCTCCTATGTGGGTTGTACGTTGCTGCCTCCGGTTGGATGCATATTCTGCCAGCGTAGTGGGTATCTCCCCTTATTCCAAATCAGATATATCACCACCATGGCTCACAGTCTCCTCCTTTGACTTTGTTAT
Source organism: Alisma plantago-aquatica (assembly GCA_963693085.1). Taxonomy (NCBI): domain Eukaryota; kingdom Viridiplantae; phylum Streptophyta; class Magnoliopsida; order Alismatales; family Alismataceae; genus Alisma; species Alisma plantago-aquatica. Next base: position 767,598,102 of record OY856412.1, on the reverse strand, counting down.
GCACTCCATTTTGTTTGGCAGGCGTCACCATAGCAAACAAATCATGTGGGGGACTTTGGAGGCTACCACCGTGACACCAGCAACAGACCCAAATAACAACTCAATAGGTTGTGCTGAATAGTCAATTAGGGCTGCCGGTACCGCCACACAGAACCCATCCGCGTGTACAGAGGAAGAGGAGAAATATCGAGGACGGTGCAAAGCCGGGGTCGACCCTGTAATCAATACAACGGCTGAGACGGGGGTCCGTGAAGACCAACTGCCGCACGCTGCTACGTCTAGATCTGGCGCTTCCTCCTCCAAGGTCTGGACCTTTGGGACGAACGGGATACGGACAGGGAGAGACGGGGGCAGATGAACGGGAGACGAACGGAGGCGGCTCTAAAGTGAGCGTAGTTGCATGTTCGTCAGGAGGATAAGGCGTCCCTCCTGTTTCTGCCTGCGGCGATCCGGTTGGAATAAAACCGCGTCCTCTGCTTGCTGCCTGCCGTCCAAGGCTTCCACTCGTTCCTTAGCGCTCGGTCCAAAAGTGTCTGTCAAACAACACGAGATTACAATGAGACTGTGAGATCAGGCTAGACAACCTTTATTATTATCCAGTGTTTGTTTTCACATGAAAATGTTACCCTAGGACCAAATAATCTCTAAGTAACCAGGTTGGATGTTGGATGGAACATACACTTGTTCTATAACACCCAAAAGTACCCAATTTCTGTGGTATCTCTTCCACCTTGGTTGAGCATGTTAATTCCGTGTTTGCTCAATTTGATTTAATCCAGATTAGAAGTTGTCGGGATTCGAGTCGTGCAGTTACTATAAGCATAGTTACACTGAATGTTGACCACCTATTTTGGTACGTATAAAACGCGATCATATCCAACCTGACCCTATGATAAAACTGGATTTGAATGGGCCCCCCAAACATGTATGGTCATGGTGTCTCTCTAACACAAAAAGAAAGTGTGGGTTGGTTCTCCCGTTTGGAAAAAGCAACATGAATTTTGTGTGACTGCAGTTCATTGTACTCAACCTCAAGCTGGTCTGGATTGAAAAACCTAAATTTAAAAGCAAACCCGGTCTCATATTTATTAGTAATTTAAAATTTGTGATTACATGAAAAGAGAGACGGACGCCGTCGTTAGACGACAGGAGAGATGGTGTTAAAATGACTACTTTGGTTGCCAAAGTCTTAACTCATTTGATTCCAGTCTTCCATAGTTTAATGCTGTGAAGTTTAAAAAAAAATTGTGTGAGATATAGTCTAAGCATACACAACAAAAATAATGACAGCCTCACGTTGACAAAAGTCAAATACCAAACAGTACTAGTATGCATATTAATCTTACACGAGTCGATAGTATGATGCAGCCCATATATTAATACGAGTTGAATCACAGTTTTACACGATGACCAATTTGTAACTTAAAAAGTTATATATATACGACGCGAGCGGCCCACCAATCCACCATCAGCAGCCAGGCAGGCACGAGTGCTTTTTATTTTTCTTCATCCATCGGCGTGTGTGCGCGTCATTTACCCCGCAACCGCCAGGAAACGGCAAACGAATAGAACTACCGACAGGGGGCAATCAATATCATTAGGCCCACGGACCCTTAGGGACTAAGTAGGCATTGGGCCATCGCCCTCTACTCCCCAACTACTCCATCCTACCCAATTCTATCTACATCCATCTGGTGGACCTGAGAGCGGTGGGCCTAGTCTGACCAGATGGGACCCATGACTGACCGGTACTTGCTGCTCCTTCCTATTCGGCTTGTATCAATCTTTCAAGTGGAGGTGTGGACAAAAACACAAGAAAAATTCTTGGCAAAACTGGCCACCCACCCGCTGGCATACTCGGTTAGAAGTTTAATCATCAACCATTAAGTACCCTACTGATGTTATCAATCAATGACGACATTAGTTTAATATTTGATGTTGATTAATGAATATAGTGTTGATCTAACAACCTATGGTGATTTAATGGTCACTAATGATGGTGGATCAGGTCTCTAAAACCTATGTTGAGTCAAGCATTTTAGTTGTATCATCAATTAAGCCTTAGACCAATGGTTTCTTGGGTCATTTGATGCAATGGTCTATACCGTAATTGATGATTTTAATATATGAACTTGACCCAATAGTCAAGATCTACTATTTATTCCTCCAATAAAGTGGAATGATGACTAATGTAATATGTTGGTCTTAATAATGTGATTTAGATGGTTTCCTTTATATGATCAACTGAAGGAGCTTAATTGTTGACAATGGATGGCTTGTTTTAAATGAACAGTCGATTGTGGGTTTTACCCTACTCTCAATGGAACTTTTTGTGTTGTTAATCATGGGATGTCTAAGGTTAGATGGTGACTCTTTCTAGAGCACAAATCAAGGACTTCATAGGTGGTTTAACTAAGGTGTTTACTTATGTAAACAATCAATGGCCTTACCTTTTAAACATCCAATGGTTCTGGGTGACATTGTGGTATGGTGATATGGGTTGAATGATGATGGAACAAATGGAGGGTTACCCTTAATAATGTATTCTTACCTATTAACTCATATGAATAGAAGAGATGATAATCATATTGTGTTGATATGTAACCCTAATGAGGTATAGCTTGCTATACCTAGCTTTAATATAACTAAATGGTGGTAATTGGGTAAGAATAGCCCTTGAATGATTAATACAATCATGGAGTACTCTTTTATTGTTGTTGAATCCCTAGTATGCTATAACATGATGGTTACACCTTGATTTATGTGTGGGTTCATACTTGAAAATAGTATGGAATGTGATGGTGATGCTTCACCTTATGCATCCATGATCCAACGTGGATGTTGTGAGTTAGGGTTTGGGTATGAGTGATATTTAGCAACATTGATATAATTTATCATGTTGAACCTAATTCTAATGCAAATAGATAAAGATGAGTATTCATGTTTAACATTCGTATATGATGGAATGATGGTGGAATAACCTCCTTAACATGATCATAACCTTGGTATGTTAATTGGTGGTTATCATAGCCACACGGTTGATACTTTCTTATGCTAAACATGTGCATTATGAATATTATGAGAGTTAATCATATCTAGATTCATTGCATGTTGATGTAATAAAGGAATGTTCTTAATGTTAATATAACCCTATTATGATTGTTTATGAATATAACCTAGTTCATTAATGCAATATTGTGTTGATCTAGTGTATTATATATAAGTGATGTTGTTGAGCCTTGTTATAAGGCATGCAAAGATAATGATGATCTTGTAGGGAATAATATGGTGGTCTTAATGACCTTTGGGCATGCTTGATCCCTGAATGAGGTGTAATCCTCTTATGTTGATAAGGGTTAATACCTTGTGATATTATGAAAAGGATTTATATCTTGTGATAGTATGATGGTCTTACTGACCTTTGGGCATGGTTGAGCCCTGGATGAGGTGTAATCCTCTTATGTTGATAAGGGTTGATACCTTGTGATATTGTGAAAAAGATTATTATCTTATGATAGTATGATGACTAGTGTGGTATCATGAATGGAAAGTGAATAGTACCATGTGATGATGAGATAAGAAATAATGTTTCACACGTTTTATATCTTTTCAAAGTTGTGATATTTATATGCTTGCTAGAAGTGAATTAGGGTTTGTATGTCCACTTGTTTGATGCAACCTTAATTCACCCAATTGGCATAACCAATCAAGTGAAACTCTAATCATGTAGCATCATGTGCCATAGATCCATCTGAGTGTCATAATTTGCCAGATGGTGAAACAAGCATTCCTAAGGAAAACTCAGAACACATATTGTTGAGTATATGGGGGTGGAAAGTTGAGGATATATCCTTGTCATCCACAATGTAGATTGTGGAGGTTGGATATGGTCATGCCTCATACATCTGATGTGATTGAGAACGGCTACGGTCGTGTCTCGGTGATTATATATGTGATAAGATTGGAGGACAACTGCGGTTGTACGTCGGATGATAGAGTATGTGTACCCACCTCCTTTCACTAGTGTCGTGACCTATACCAAGGACAGACTAGGCTATTAGCAGCTTGACCTTATGTGTCGCTGTGGCGGACCCGTACTGACCGGGGGCAGAGAAGATCCTAGGAGTCCAGATCTTCCTAGATCTTGTATGGCACTGATTTTGACTTAGCAGTGGTCAGTTGGATTTTTAGTGGTATCCTCAAATTCCTCAGGGCATAATAAAAGATGTAATATAGCCGTATATCATATCTATTTAGGGTTATACATGATGCTTCACATTGGATGATAACCCTTATTTATTCTTTTTACATAAAGATGATGCTTAGTGCAATTAAGAGATAGTAGATATACTTATGTTGTGGATATTCTTAAGATTGTAGATGCGTACATATAGTAACCATGATTATGTTGATAACTATACTATTACTGCTGATTATAATCATGATGCTAGCTATCTCATGTTGTTAGTTATGTTTAGCATGCTAGTCATGCCTTTGTAACTAGAGATGCATATAATGCTGATCATGCTTATCCAAATAGTTGTACTTATGGTGTTAGCTCTTTTTATGATGTTGATATGTTCAACCTATCAGACATGCTAATGTTGTTATCTATGCTTATGTGGCTAGACATATTCATAACGATAGAGATGCTATGTTACTAGACTTGCTCATGATGCTAGATATGCATATGCTACTTAATTGCTTATGTTATCAACAAGATAAAGGATGATAGTATGGCTAATGATGATAGTTATTATCTGCTCCCTTGTGTATTTTTATAATCATCAGTGTTGTTGAGCTTATTTTTTATATCTAATTAATTTGCTTAACTGTTTAATTATTTAAAAATATTATAATCAATAAACGTTGTTGGAGGTTATATCTCTTGCTGGGACTGGGTCTCACCCTTGTGGTTCGCCACATTTTTTTAGGTAATCGAAAGTGACAAAAAAAAATGTGGCAGCAAAGAGGAGCTATAGTAATGAATCTTTAAGAAAGTTGATTAGACTTCTAGTGTGTCCTAGAGTCATCCTTGTACTCTCAGGTATGGGCATGAAACGTTTGTATATGGCGTTTCAAATGAATCGGGATTTTGTTAGCATGTTAATGCTTGTTTGTGTGACATATATGAATATTTTTCTCCTATGTATATATGTTGTGGCTAAGGAGATAGATCAATTTGTATCAAATTCTTGGCATAATATGGATATAAGAAAGATTTTGGGATCTTATGCAAATGTTTATGAGCGGATGCTGACGTTGAAATCAGTTTTAATTTACCCATATTTTTGGGTATGTGAATAATTAGTGAGTGATTGTGTTTTATGTTTTGAGTAATGTCATTTAGTGTAACGGGTTCTCACATGGGTACTCAACTTATGCTTGCATTTTATAAAAAAAAATTCCAGATGGCCAATGTTGCTATGGGATTCTGTAGGTACAGTTCTTATGCTTCTAGACCAGTTATACAATTATGTTTGATTTTGTATTTTACTAGGTACTGTATTTATGCTTGTATTTTGTAAAAAGATTTTGTCTAGATGGCCAATGCTTCTATGAGATTCTATAGGTATTGTGCTTATGCTTCTAGACTAGTTATACAATTATGATTGATTTTGTAATTTGCTAGGTATTGTACTTATGCTTCAGTAAATGCGTTGAAATTAACAAGTGGGTACTGTACTTATGGATGTATTTTATAGATGATTTTTATCTAATGTGCAATGTACTTTTGATATCATACAAGTGGGTACTCAACTTATGTCTGCATTTTGTAAAAAAAAATTGTCCAAATGATAAATGTTCTATTGGATTCTGTAGGTACTGTGCTTATGCTTCTAGACCAGTTATACAATTATGCTTGATTTTTTTATTTACTTGGTATTGTACTTATGCATCAGTAACTGAGTTGAAATTAACAAGTGGGTACAATACTTATGGATGCATTTTATAGTTGATTCTTGTCCAGATGTGCACTGTACTTTTGGGATCACTAACAAGTGAAGCGTGACTGTGTGATTGCGGCGTAGTATGGCTGCTGGAGAGTCGAGTTGCGGTGAGTACTATACGTCTGAGATAGCAAGATTGGTGAGAGACGGAGAACAGACGTATTGTAATAATGCGGGAATGATGATGGATGGAATAGAGCTGGAGAGAAGAATTACAAGAGAGAAAACAAATTAATAAAGATGAGAGTTGGAGAGAGGATTTCAAGAATTTCATTTACTGCATGGGATCAATTGGTGTGGAGTTAATTCACATTCAAAAAATTTCTGGGAGAGACTTTTGCGGGCTCCCGAGGAACCAGGTGGGGCAGTGAATAGATAAGTGATTGTGGGTAGCGTAACTCAAACACAACAGCTCTCTCAAAACAGCACCCATGGCTTGCATTATATCCACGACCCATCATTTGGAGGCCTCAGTGCAGCTGAGATCCCCATGCCTCCATAGAAAAATTCACGGCCCACACCACCACTCTAGTCCACCCCTACATGAAAAGATTCCTCATGTTTCCATTCCCACGCCTCCGTAGAAAAATTCACGACCCACACCACCACTCTAGTCCACCCCTACATGAAAAGATTCCTCCTATTTTGGAAATAGGGTCAAAGACAAGTTGAGTGTTGGTGCCGCTACATTATGGATTGGAAAAGAGACGAAAAGAGGTGATGGTGCTTACATTTCTTTTGTCTTTTGTGATGGGTATGGCATTCACTGGTTTTGAGTTATGAGTGCTTAGTGCATGCAGAGCGCAGATATCCATTGGTTGACACTAAAAGCGTTCATTATATTGCTTTGTTTGGTAAATCAAACACAATCATAGAAAATTGATAATTGTTAACATAGAGAAGAGGGAGTACTGTTACGACTGTATTTGAGCTTAACTGATAAATTATATTTACATGAATAATTACATGTTTGACTATAATATTATTATTTAACCTTGATTAATGATGAGATGTCTAGTTGTGATGTTTCAAATCTAAGATCCCCAATGGAACTGCGATCCCCATGCCTCGGTAAAAAAAAAATCACGGCCCACACCACCACTCCAGTTCACCCCTGCATGAAAAGATTCATCCTATTTGGGAAACATGGGTTAAAGACGAATGCAACCATTGTTGAGTGTTGTTGGCAGTGCTACATTATGGATTGGAAAAGAGACGAAAGGAGGTGATGGGTGCTTATGTTTCTTCTGGCGACGAATACGACATTCACTGGTTTCGATTTATGAGTGTTAGTGTGTGTGGAGCGCATATATCATGTGGTTAAAACTAAACCGTTTGTTGTATGCATTTTTTGGTAAATCAAGCACATCATATAAATTGTTTACATTGAGTATTGTCATGATTACATTTGAGCTTAACTGATAAGTTAAGATTTATTCATAGTCATGATGTGAGCACATGATGAGATTTGAGTTTTAGTTGATATAGAGAGCCCACATATATATATGGGAAGAGAACTAATGATATTTGAGGAAACAATTAATAAAATAAGTTATTATTTGAAAATCTTATCAAACTAATATTGTAGGATTGTAGAGAATTCAATTATGAATATGCAATAAAGAATTAAAATGAGGGAGTTATGACATTTTTACTAATCATGTCAGAGCTGACTTTTGGTCTGTTTTTTCGGTTGCCACTGAGATAGGCCTCTATTGACTGCCAAAATGGGATTCCATAGACCGCCGAGATGGGCCCATTGACCACCAAAAAACCTGTTGACTGTCGAGAATTTTCTACTGCAATCGCCTAGAATAGTCAATTGTAAAACGACCATAACTTTTACTATATATCCATTTTCAATGAGACGAAGTGCATTAGAATCATAATTTGAACATGAACACTACCATATCCTTAGACCGATGAGAAGATGACATGAAAGATGATTTCTAGGAGAATATTTTTCTTCAGAAAACATGGAGAACGACTGTAGAGTGACAAACTAGCCACAGATCCTTCATGGTAAATAGTTCTAGACAGTAGATCCCTTCTCATTAGAGGTTTCGTTCCTCCTTTCTTCATCTTTTTTTCTCTAGTTGGTCTTATTGAAGCTGCATATCTAATTTTGGGTGGTTAGAAGTACATTTGGGGGATATAGACTCAAATCCTAGCCTTGTAAACCACAAATCAAGATTTACAAAGCTTAGGTCTGAGGTCAGTGACCTAGGATCGGATCTAGATGAGTGGGATACTTTCTTTAAATAGTAGATTGCATAAAATTTGATTAAATCTAATGTACTCTTCTTCTCTTTCTATATGTGATAATGAAACTTAAATTTGCATTTCAATTTTAGCTTATACCAGATGATCTAGAAATGGATTAAATCATGATGTGATGAATTTAAGACATTGAAATCATACAAAAATTGGATATAAAACATCTAGAGCAGAATTTCTAAAGTTATTGCAAAATTATAAAAAAAACCAAAATCTAATTTTTTCGGTTATGTTTGAAATTGTTATATAATGGAATGAAGAAATGTGCCTATGTGAATCTCCTCATTTGTAAATGATGTTTTATCCGAATGCGTAGAATAGATATTTCAGTTGTTAACTTGAAATTCATTTGATGCTATCAATGTTTTCTCAATATCCCAATAAAGAGGGTAAAATCCTATATGTGTAGTAAGTTAAAGATTGTGAATGGAATTCATGAAATCCAAAAAAGTGATCCTTTTAAGTTTGACAAACTTATCTATTAAAGGTTATTCATGATGTATAATATTTCAGTGAAAGGCGTGGAAACCCTAGTTTAGTTTATCTAGGGTTTCATATATATGTTCAATTATATGTGAACTGCTAAAAGCAATTATATTCAATGAATGTTTATGACGTATTAAATCTTTATGTGAGTCATATGATATGTGAGTGAGGAAAATGAAACCCTGAGGAGAGGGCATTCATTGAATCAAGTATTTTGATATCACTATTTCTCAATATGAGATGTGATGATGCTTAGTAGTTCAGTTTGCAATGCATATTACAGATGATCAATAATATAAATTGTTTATAAAGCTAAACTAAGAAATCTTTATGTGATGGTTGAATTATGAATTTAAAGAGTGAATTAGACATTTAGATGACCTAAATGTTGTAGAATCTTTCACATGAAGGCCTCCATTGTGAGGAGGAAATGAACTCCCACTAGAGGTATTCCAGATCGAGGTAAGTCGGATCGTACCAGTAGGGTGTGGGGACCTTGACCTGTAGGGAATACTCCTTATGATTGTGAGGTATCCAACATCAACGAGGGATGTCGATGGTACATGTGTTGTTGGTTGACCCTTGTGGAGCCACTGATAGAACTATAATATGTGTGTGACTCTTCACTTGAGTATCCAAGTTTATAGAAGGAGTCAAAATAGCGAGTCGCTCTCATTAGCCTTTGAGAGAAAGATGTGGCTATATATATATATATATATATAAATATATATATGTGTGTGTGTTTGTGTGTGTGTGTGTGTTACAACCCCAATGTTGGGTTCATTTGCTGAGAAATGTAATTTCTCATATTAAAGATAAATGAACAAATAATGAATGAATGCATGATTTTCATTTGAAATTGCCTTGTTGATTTATTTGTGGGCTTTATTTGCTATTGGGCCCAATAACAAGGAAAATCAATTAATTAAGAATTCGAGAAAAGAAAGATATGGAAACCTCTAGAAGGCAAAAGAATGTAATCCAAAGATGGATTTCGTACTTTTAGGTTCCTTGGGTGCCAAGGAATCTAAGATTGCAAAGAAGAGGCAATAATAAAAGAAAAGATCAAATGAGTATTTCTTTATTAAGAAAGAAATCGAAAACATTGATGAAATGTGAAAAATATGTAAAAAGATGTATAATTAAGTGATCCTTGGTGGAATTTCGTATCCCAAGGATTGCTTATGATAAAAGGAATACCAATGAGGAAAATAAAAGAGAAATAAAGAGAAGTCCTCAAAAAGAAATATTTTAATAAGAAATACACATGATAATGAAGAATAATGCATTTAGATGCATCTAGAAGGGTAATGAGTATCCAATAAAAAAAGAGGATTTCGAAATAATATAATTTCTTGGGATCCAAGGAGTCCCAATAAAGAAAGAAGAAAGAGAAAATACCAATAAAGTAAAAATAAAAGAATAATGTAATACATTATTAATGGTTTTTGTGACTTTGTTAAAAAGTGGTATTTTCTACTAAAGGAAAACATGATCAATGGTTTAAAAGGCATGAATAAAGATAATAAGGAAAAGGATTTTCATATTTCTAATTATCCTTGCAATAATGAAAATCGAAAGGAATAGAGAGGAGAGAGAAGGTTTCTTTTCAAGGAAAGATTTGGTTTCTTTTTGGGAAAGGACTCTTTGAGTCGTGTATAAGCCAACTTATGGCTTCATTTCTCTCCCCTATATAAGGGGTAGGATCTGGGATCGAGTTCAGGAGGAAATCCCACGCAGCTCCATCCCTTCTCCTTGCTTCTTACATGTCAAAACCCTAACTGAGTGTAGAGATCTCTCCCTAGAACTACAAAGGTTCGTGTTGTGATCTCACATGAGTCAGCACGATCACCCAGGCCGATCGGTTGCTTCTCCTTCGACCTCGGCTTCGTGCAGCCACTGGCGGCTTGCTGCAGTTGCAGCAGCAATTGCGGGTTTCTCCCGCATGGTAGAGGCCACTTGGGCAGCAATTAAGATGAGATCCCAGGGCGGCGGAGGGCTGCGGAGTTAGGGGAGGGGTTCGGTGGCAGCCATCGGGCCCAGGGGAGAGGGAGGAGCCACGCCGAGTGCAGCTAGGGCGGTTGTTGCCCGCCATCCTGAGGTTGAAGACGAGCAGTGCAAGTTGGACGGGTTTGCCCCTCCGTGGGCAGAAGACTTGTCCAACTTATCAAGGGCAAAATGGTCAATCAACTCTATTTGCAAACCCAGCGAGATACGTCGCATGGCAAGGCCTACGTGGCAGCCTCTGATTGGCCAAAGTAAGTATTTTTGCTAAATTCATATCTCCTCAACCGTAGCTCGGATAGATGCATATAATATATCAATTTTGCTCTGAAAAACGAGAGGAATCCATTAAAAATATAATTGGAGCCTGATTATGTTTTTAATTTGAAAAATAATAGAAGTTATTAACTTTAGTGTAATGATGATTAAAGAAACCCTACTTTGGTATGATTAATGTGATTTATAGGGTTTAGTTGATGATTAAAGTTGATAATAGCATGTCAATGATAAAAAGGAACATTCGGAAGAAAAAGGATGAATTTTGCATATAATTGGTTAATTTGGAGTTTTATATGCATGAATATACTTTAATGGGCCTTGAAACCCTAATGTTGATTAATTCGACTATTAATAGCTATAATTGATTAATTTCATGGTTAAAGTTGGAATATGCTATTTTGAGCATTAAAGTCCCTAATTTGTCGATAAATAACCTTAATATAGAAATTAGGGTTTTCGATTAAATCAAGGTAGAATTAATAATAAATAGAGTTCATATGGGAATTAGACCATCATGAATTATGAGTTATTAATCCGAAAGAAACTAAAGGTGATAATTGAGTCTAATGACCTTGAAATAACTTAAAAGGATAAAGAAGGTAGTTTTGGTATAAAAGAGAAATAATCGACTTTATTTGGGCTTATGATGTTGAAATTAGGGTTTATGAACTAAGAGAGCATTTAAAGCGTTATGGAGGCAAAAACCCTAATAAAACCCTAATTATGGTTAAAACCCTAAAAAGGGGTAAATAACCTAGGCAACGACTAGGATGAATGGATCAAGATGATGAATTTAATGATAAAGAAATTGGATGCCTTTTTCAGGAATAATTGTGTGTGCGCTTGCTTGAATCTTGGTTGATTGGTTATTTCTGCAATCAAATCTGCTTAACAGGTATGTGGTTAATTATGAATAACCGCTTAGTTTCTCGAGAGATTCTCGGATGTTTAATCGCATTGAATGCAACTAAACTGTTTGGATGTTCATATTGCAATTATAAAGTGACTATGATTATCACCATTTAATATAAATGTGTAAATCCTGCACCTACATGCCACCCTGATGGAAGATGCCATAAAGGTCATGCCTAAGAGGGTAGACCAATGGGCACCATGAGAGGTGACCTAGACACCAATCTCGGGAATGAGAAGGTGATTGATGAGGCAAGACTAAGGAGCACCATGAGAGGTGACTCCCAGGCACCAAGCTCGGGATTGAGAAGGTGGCCTTAAGTTAAATCCAGGGTTAGGGCAAAAGCGGTGGGGATTGTCACATGGAAAATGTAAATTAACTTGTTAATTACCTTGATTGCAATACTTAAATTGTTAGACCTAATTGTGAAATTTTTGGTTGCCTCCACATACCAGCAATTGTTGATTGATGTTTTGTTTGTCGACGTTTTAGGTAATTTCCCGAAAATCACAAATAGAAAAGTGGCACAATGTGAAAATAAGAAATAAAGTGAAAGGAGGATTAGATAGAGTACTTCAAGCTGTGAATAGTTAGATTTCCCAGTTTTATAAAGGTAAGTAAACGTTTTAATTTTTGTACCCAATTCCAGTTTAGTTAGTAGAATTCTATAATTATTGTTGATTATATGCTGAACCTTTGATCCTCTAAATTGATTAACGATTCCGACCTTCGGGTCTCCCTTATTTGGGGGTTACCGGGAGGTGGGGTCGTTACAATTGGTATCAGAGCGTAGGTTCTCCATCTAGTCATCAATAATTATTAAATTTTACAAAATCCATAGAACCGAGGGAGTTATTAGAGGAGTGTCTGAAAGACTGAGGTGTCTAGAAAAGGATCACTTCTGGGGGCTGGCAAGATTTTCCTCCGCACCGCTGGTCAGAATACGAGGACTCCCGGATTGTGTGACTTCCTGGCCAAAGTCTTAGGGTATGAATCGAAATAAGATACCTTTAGGAATCTCTCATCTTATTCATCCCTTCTCGACTCAAAATTCTATTAAGGACCTTAAAGATTAGGGTTTTCTTTCTTTTCCTCACCCTCTTGAGGTATGCGTAAGGTTGATAAGGATTAAGGAATCCTCCATCAAATTAATAAAAAGCATGTAAACCAGATGTCATGGACATAAGCTTAATAGAGTAAGCGTAAAGGAATAGATACATGCTTAGGCCGCATGACATAAGTTGTCATTGCCCTCAGGGGAGGCATGAGGATAGACCTCCTTGGTGGGAGGATGAGTAGAAAGAGTTAGTCTTGGAGGTAGAGATCTCCATTAAAACTAGAGACCTAGCACATCCTTTGAGGATGATGTTAACCCTAACCCTAAGTGAAGGTTAGAGAGAGAGATGACATGGTAAGTTAGATGTCATGGTTGACCGAGTGTTTGGTTGGCATGCCTTTGGAATGCCATAAGAGGATAGATGACCTAGTACCATTGGTGATCCAACCCTGAAGAGGGTCGTGCATGCCATAGCAAAGGATAGCTCCTTCGTGGATGAGGTTAGAGAACCTATAGTTACCCCATGGGCTTAGGCAAGTAGGGTATAGCTTGATGAAATCCTGGATAAGGGATCATGATGGATGGCTTATGAGATAAGCATAAAGGGTTATGGATGACCATGAGCAAACATAAGTCCAAACATAGATTCTACCTATGTAGAGGTATGCTTGTGAGCTTAAATCCTTCATGGAGAAAGGACCTCTAGTAGTAAAGTTGGATGTGGAGTCATCTCTACAGAGTGAAAGCAGGACCTAAGCAAGAAGGTTGAAAGCCTAAAACCCCAAAACTTGAGGAATAGTGGGGAGTCGAGAATGATGTGACCTAAGTGGATGATAGTGGTTGCCTTATGCTTGATTCTTGGAAGCTGATGATATCTTGGTTGCCTTTAGAGGAACCAAACCCTAGAGAGAGGACGATGATTCTAGTACCCACGGTATAAGTGGTTACCTGTTGGATGAGAGAAAGAGTACTTTAGACCCTGAGGAGGTTTAAGTAAAAGGTTGTGAGGCTTTATACCTAGTTGGTTGTCCTTGAAGAGGACTCGAATCTGAGGTATTACTCATATAAAAGGATCATGGGAGTACATGACATACCTTGGACGGGTTTGATCCGTGGTTAAGAGTTTGAGCATGCAGTTGGATATCCAGAGGAGAACCTAGGGTTCCTAGGCCTAAGAGGGGAAGCAGTGTATCTGATGCTCCTGATGAGATTTGAGTCTCTATAGTTTCGAGCATGGTACTCCTTGTGTGTAGAGGTAAAGGAAATCCCTTAAGTTAAGGGTATGTTTGATGAACCCCTCACAGATAAGTTGATCTAATGTTGAGGAAAGAGGACAAGTATGACCTAGCATAGTTAATAGGTGGTCTGCTTGTGCCGTAGTAGCTGTTGGGTTAGGCATGCTCATGAGAATGTAAACCCTAAGGATGCTTGTGACCTTTGTTATCAAGGTGTAGTTTCCTCCCATCCTGGGAGAGAGACCCTTTGGTAGGGAGTTTACTAGTTTGGTTGGTGTTGAGGAAACCTAAGGAGGTTTCATAGGATCTTGAGAAGCTAGGTGAAGAGTACATGGCATGAGAATGAACCTATAGACCCATATATAGCCATCTCTATGTGCATACGGATGTGTTGCCATGGAGGTAACCGGTATGGGGCCTGACCAATATAGGCAGGTCGCCATGATCCCTGTGAAAGGATGAAAGTCGGCCCATGAATGCAAGAAGAGATATGATGGATGTTTGGGTAGGGTTCTAAGTTGGACATGTACAATAATAGAATCCTAAGTCTATCCTAGATTCAGGTAGGGATAAGATCGATGGAAGAAGGAGTTGTCGAATTCCCTAGTTGCACATGACCATAGGGTTGGGAGGTAACAGCTATCATTGTCTGAGGGCCATGGGTTAGGAGATTGATCACCTTCATGGACTCATGGTACCCAAAGGGTAGATGAGTAGGGCACTCTCTGGATGCATAAGGGAAAAGGGATGACCCCAAAAGTGTCGGCATCCTATAGACCTAGAGGAGATGACTAAGGATTATGCTTGGACCAGGTAAGTCCGAGACCAGTTTTCCCTAGAAGTAGTGTGGATATCATGATGTTTGTGATATAGAGACATAAGTTTCATGTTTCAACTTGGATTTGAAAGTGTACGGGCAAGGTGGGCTGTACCATCTCTACTCTTGGAACAGGAAGAACTATGTATTTGGACTGCAACCAAATGCTTATTTCTTCTTATTATGGGAGTGAGAGATAGGACAGTATGCATGCCTTACACCAAGGATAAAGATGATGTAAGTTGGAACGTAGCTACAAGGTATGATGATAGAGATGATAACATACCCTGGTAAAGTGAATGATACATGGATGATTCACAAACACTAAGAGAGGTAGTGTAGTCATCTTATGAGGATGTTTTATCAGGAACTAGGTAGAATTTGCAAGTTAACCAAGGTCGAGTTCGATTACAGTGAGGATGAGCTCAGAGCTTCTTGATAGACTTAGAGTTTGAGATGAGATGATAAGTATAACACGTGGAGGAGGATGTTACTGAACACTTAAGGATAAGAAGTGGTAATGAATGCTCTGGTTGAGATATAGTGCCTAGTTTAGATGGAAGCTAGAAGAAGTTGAGGTTGTTAGAAGATATAAGCTAACCCTCAGACATACGAGATCTGTTGAACAAGATTAGTGATTGATGTGGTGGAAGGATGGTTGTAGAACCCTGGATACACTTCTTTGGATAGGAAGGTAATGAAACCCTTTTGAGAGTGGTTTAGGGTTTTTGAGGAATCGATCTTGAGGAATCATGACCTACAGGAAATCATGATTTTAAGATCACCATATACCATGATACTACTGAGGTAATGAGTGATAGGAGTACTATGGATACTAGAGAAGGCTGCATGTGGTATGTTGCATGCAAGCCAGGAGGAGAAGGACAAACACCAGTAACCCAGTGTATCAATATAGAGGATAAAAGAGTCCCGGAGAGGGAACGGGAGTTCATCACTATGGATGATGTGGAAAATCTCCCCTTGACCAAGAAGGTCAAGATACAATATGGGTTAGGGTAGATCGCCTTACCTAGATGACATGAGAAAGGAAGAGTTCTGTCAAGGGACAGATCTGGTTGAACTACATATGAAAATAGATGGTTCAGCCACACCAAGATGTGAGTTCAAAGGTTCTTGATGTGACCTAAAGGTTCACTTCCATGAGGTGGAAGTAGATACATGAAGAGCTCTGTGGTTGTATAGTTTATCACCCCATACCAATGGACAGTATGATCCGGAGTAGAGGGTCTGACGAGAGCATGTGTGTTCATTTAGGGTGATACATAGAGACACTTCTTAAGATGTGATGTTAACCACCATAGCCTTTATCGGGATGCAAGAAGCTCTATAGGGAGGTTGTGTCGGTCACCACTTCATTATGGTGATGTTGGTGAAGTAGGCCTCGTGAAGGTCAGAAAAGAACCACAAGTGTGTGCAGATGAAGTCACTTTGATCGTGCAATGGCTAAGATAAAGCCCAGTGGTGACATAAGTCACGAGTTGATACAAAGCATAATGACATGCAGTTCACTATGGGAGAATATGTGATGTAAAAATCCGACCCCTCTAAGCTACAGCTGAGAAAGTTGAGTCCCCGATATGTGGGTCCATTTGAGATGAATTGGTGGAGATGGTTGTGTTAACCTTACCCCTCAGGATAAAATGATGTGTTACATGAGTCCGATCTAGAGCACTATGTGAGGTACCCAAGCCATGTGTTGAGCCCTGAACCTATTCAGCTTTTGAGAGGCTGAAATGTCCTGAGTCACCTATGAGGGTACAATATACCAAGGTAAGAAAGAACTCAGATGGAAGAATATGAGATAATGAAGGTTATTGGGAAGCACCATGGAAAGGGTGAAGCCACATGGGAGCCATGATGGACATGTGATAGGCTTATCCTGTTTGTTTGCTTGCTTTATGGAATTTTAAGGGCAAAATTCTTATAAGAGGGGAAGGATGTTACAACCCCAATTTGGGTTCATTTGTTGAGAAATGTAATTTCTCATATTAAAGATAAATGAAAAAATAATGAATGAATGCATGATTTTCATTTGAAATTGCCTTGTTGATTTATTTGTGGGCTTTATTTGCTATTGGGCCCAATAATAAGGAAAATCAATTAATTAAGAATTCGAGAAAAGAAAGATATGGAAACCTCTAGAAGGCAAAAGAATGTAATCCAAAGATGGATTTCGTACCTTTAGGTTCCTTGGGTGCCAAGGAATCTAAGATTGCAAAGAAGAGGCAATAATAAAAGAAAAGATCAAATGAGTATTTCTTTATTAAGAAAGAAATTGAAAACATTGATGAAATGTGAAAAATATGTAAAAAAATGTATAATTAAGTGATCCTTGGTGGAATTTCATATCCCAAGGATTGCTTATGATAAAAGGAATACCAATGAGGAAAATAAAAGAGAAATAAAGAGAAGTCCTCAAAAAGAAATATTTTAATAAGAAATACACATGATAATGAAGAATAATGCATTTAGATGCATCTAGAAGGGTAATGAGTATCCAATAAAAAAAAGAGGATTTCGAAATAATATAATTTCTTGGGATCCAAGGAGTCCAAATAAAGAAAGAAGAAAGAGAAAATACCAATAAAGTAAAAATAAAAGAATAATGTAATACATTATTAATGGTTTTTGTGACTTTGTTAAAAAGTGGTATTTTCTACTAAAGGAAAACATGATCAATGGTTCAAAAGGCATAAATAAAGAGAATAAGGAAAAGGATTTTCGTATTTCTAATTATCCATGCAATAATGAAAATCAAAAGGAATAGAGAGGAGAGAGAAGGTTTCTTTTCAAGGAAAGATTTGGTTTCTTTTTGGGAAAGGACTCTTTGAGTCGTGTATAAGCCAACTTATGGCTTTGTTTCTCTCCCCTATATAAGGGGTAGGATCTGGGATCGAGTTTAGGAGGAAATCCCACGCAGCTCCATCCCTTCTCCTTGCTTCTTACACATCAAAACCCTAATCGAGTGTAGAGATCTCTCCCTGGAAATACAAAGGTTCGTGTTGTGATCTCGCATGAGTCAGGAAGCCTCCACGATCACCCAGGCCGATCGGTTGCTTCTCCTTCGACCTCGGCTTCGTGCAGCCACTGGCGGCCTGCTGCAGTTGCAGCAGCAATTGCGGGTTTCTCCCGCGTGGTAGAGGACACGTGGGCAGCAATTAAGATGAGATCCCAGGGTGGCGGAGGGCTGCGGAGTTAGGGGAGGGGTTCGGTGGCAGCCATCGGGCCCAGGGGAGAGGGAGGAGCCACACCGAGTGCAGCTAGGGCGGCTGTTGCCCTCCATCCTAAGGTTGAAGACGAGCAGTGCACGTTGGACGGGTTTGCCCCTCCGCGGGCAGAAGACTCATCCCACTTATCAAGGGAAAAATGGTCAATCAACTCTATTTGCAAACCCAGCGAGATACGTCGCATGGCAAGGCCTACGTGGCAGCCTCTGATTGGCCGAAGTAAGTATTTTTGCTAAATTCATATCTCCTCAACCGTAGCTCGGATAGATGCATATAATATATCAATTTTGCTCATAAAAATGAGAGGAATCCATTAAAAATATAACTGGAGCCTGATTATGTTTTCAATTTTAAAAATAATAGAAGTTATTAACTTTAGTGTAATGATGATTAAAGAAACCCTACTTTGGTATGATTAATGTGATTTATAGGCTTTAGTTGATGATTAAAGTTGATAATAGCCTATCAATGATAAAAAGGAACATTAGGAAGAAAAAGGATGAACTTTGCATATAATTGGTTAATTTGGATTTTTATATGCATGAATATACTTTAATGGGCCTTGAAACCCTAATGTTGATTAATTCGACTATTAATAGCTTTAATTGATTAATTTCATGGTTAAAGTTGGAATATGCTATTTTGAGCATTAAAGTCCCTAATTTGTCGATAAATAACCTTAATATAGAAATTAGGGTTTTCGATTAAATCAAGGTAGAATTAATAATAAATAGAGTTCATATGGGAATTAGACCATCATGAATTATGAGTTTTTAATCCGAAAGAAACTAAAGGTGATAATTGAGTCTAATGACCTTGAAATAACTTAAAAGGATAAAGAAGGCAGTTTTGGTATAAAAGAGAAATAATCGACTTTATTTGGGCTTATGATGTTGAAATTAGGGTTTATGAACTAAGAGAGCATTTAAAGCGTTATGGAGGCAAAAACCCTAATAAAACCCTAATTATGGTTAAAACCCTAAAAAGGGGTAAATAACCTAGGCAACAACTAGGATGAATGGATCAAGATGATGAATTTAATGATAAAGAAATCGGATGCCTTTTTTAGGAATAATTGTGTGTGCGCTTTCTTGAATCTTGGTTGATTGGTTATTTCTGCAATCAAATCTGCTTAACAGGTATGCGGTTAATTATGAATAACCGCTTAGTTTCCCGAGAGATTCTCGGATGTTTAATCGCATTGAATGCAACTAAACTGTTTGGATGTTCATATTACAATTATAAAGTGATTATGATTATCACCATTTAATATAAATGTGTAAATCCTGCACCTACATGCCACCCTGATGGAAGATGCCATAAAGGTCAGGCCCAGGAGGGTAGACCAATGGGCACCATGAGAGGTGACCCTAGACACCAATCTCGGGAATGAGAAGGAGATTGATGAGGCAAGACTAAGGAGCACCATGAGAGGTGACTCCTATGCACCAAGCTCAGGATTAAGAAGGTGGCCTTAAGTCAAATCCAGGGTTAGGGCAAAAGCGATGGGGATTGTCACATGGAAAATGTAAATTAACTTGTTAATTACCTTGATTGCAATACTTAAATCGTTAGACCTAATTGTGAAATTTTTGGTTGCCTCCACATACCAGCAATTGCTTATTGATGTTTTGTTTGTCGGCATTTTAGGTAATATCCTGAAAATCACAAACAGAAAAGTGGCACAATGTGAAAATAAGAAATAAAGTGCAAGGAGGATTAGATAGAGTACTTCAAGCTGTGAATAGTTAGATTTCCCAGTTTTATAAAGGTAAGTAAAAGTTTTAATTTTTGTACCCAATTCCAGTTTAGTTAGTAAAATTCTATAATTATTGTTGATTATATGCTGAACCTTTGATCCTGTAAATTGATTAACGATTCCGACCTTCGGGTCTCCCTTATTTGGGGGTTACCGCGAGGCGGGTTCGTTATAGTGTGTGTGTGTGTGTATGTGTGTGTGTGTTTGTGTGTGTGTGGTCTTACTCAACTGATAATTAGGAACTTGGACATGATTCTAAGCCTTGTATAGTGAGATATTAGCTTATTGTGATGCTTTCACATGTTGTGGTACACTTTATGTGGGTTCAGGGCATAATAAGATGAATGAGAGGTTAAATAAGAGTGTGCAATCATTCATTGTTACATTGTAGTTAATTGGAGTGACCTGTCAGTTGTATGTTTTTGAGTTACTAGTTCCCTTGTGATTATTCATCATGTATAGATATTGATTTACTTCTTCTACTTAACTAGAGCAATCATGCCAATTATATATTGGTGAATGATTTTTTTCATAGATCATTATTGTTATACTTTAAATTCATTTGCTCAATAATATAATTTGAACAATTATGGTTCTTTAAACTGTTTCTTTGAAATACTCATTCAGTGAGTGAGTAGGCTCACCCCTCTATTAAAAAATATTTAGGGAAACCACGTGGATTGAAGAGTGTTAATGCTAGAGTAGATCTGTCACAAGAGGTAAGTATCAGATTAGTCAAGTTCAGTCGGTCCATGTCACTCTAGGTCCTTGTATAGAGTTGAGAGAGCTATAATGATGACGTGTAACTTTTTTTTCTTCTTAACAAAGTATGCATTGGTTGTCAAGTCATATGTATGGAAGTGTGAGGAACAAAATGAATGTTTATATATGTTTCTTATTTGTTGAAATCTAATTAGAGAAATCAAGTATTAAATCCCCTTTATACCAAGTTTATGTGATTGAATGTGAGGGAAAAAAGAGTTTGAAATGCGAACAAATTGATAATAAGCTAAGGGTGTTCTTCATATTATGTTTTATCTCAACTTATGCCCTAATATCATGATTGGAGGTTATCATGGGATGTGGGTCTAATAGCTTGGTATCAAAGCTAAGACTGAGTCGTTAGAGACCATTACAATAGAAAGTTAGATTTATAAGTGTGGTAGATAGGAGGTGATGTGTTCATAGCTTTGGGAGGTATGAGTGTTTGGATATACTCGCTTGGTATCTAAATACTTAGGTTGACCAATATCAAGCTACTTTATATGTCTCTGGATGCCCTCGCCAGGCATTTAGAAGGAGGATGGGATAGATAGAAACCCTAGAAGTGTTCGGGTTAGAAGACTAGAAAATAATGAAGGAATAATAACATAAAGACAGAATGTGATGCAACTTTTATTTTATATTTTTGTTTTGAATGGAGATGAATATAAGTGATCTTATATACTTGAATTTAGATATTCAAATTTTAGAAGTATATAGGGTTCTTTAAGATTGTTGTACATTGTGAAGTTTCTTTAGTTATTACTAACATACTTTGCATTATGTAGACCAGAAATGATATGTAAATGATTTTTTCCTAAGTGGATATTCTTTCTACATATTTGAGGCAAATAGGAGTTAGTTAATCCTGAGTATCTCTTGGCTTCAGGACTACAGGTTTGGCCTGGTCTGGATGGCAGGATGCATTACCCAGATATAATGACTTCAAATAACAATATAGTATGAGAAAACTATGAAAATAAAATAGAAAAAGTAGTAATGATGTACAAATACTTAGGTGTTAAAATATAAGGGAAAGACCGGAATAGCTAAGAATCATTTGGAATTGATATGTATGATCTAGTTTTGGAGCCTCAAGAACGAAACAATAAATTAGGGATATAGGAAGAGGAATATAAATTGAAAAAGAATGAATAACATTAGAGGAATGAATAACACATATTAGTATATATCACACGAAATGAAACAAAAAAGAATGAATAAAAAAATATAAATCATGTGATCAAATTGAGGCATTTCATTCAATTTGAAATAAAGGAAAGAAAAAAAGAAAGGGGTTAAATAACATTAGAGGAACACAAGAGATGGATCATTATGAAAGCATCATGATAGTAAAGAATTCCAAATGAAGAAACTAATAGAAAGAAATCAAAAGAAAATTACATAAGGATGGGGTAAGGATAATGATCAATACTACATGGAGTGTTTAAATATGAAGTAAGGACAAGATAAGAAGAAAATATATAGAAGGCTAAGACATAAAGAATCAACTACAAGGAATGGATCATACAATTGAGTAAAATGCATTTATGTCCTCTAAAAAAAAGAGATATTGTAAAGAAGTGAAACCACTCCTCTACTAGAAAGAAAAGACTTCATCCCTTGAACCAAACATCACATAAAAATTTTCACCAAAGGGATGGAGATCAATTCATTCAACATGTAAGTATCATTACACAATGAGTAGCAGCGGAAAAGAAATATTATCTAACAATTTACAAGGCATAATAACACGATACAACACTTCACTACATATAGGTATCTAAGGGAAAACTAAACATAAAAGCCAAAGAGCAAGCCGAGGGTCATCTAACCACCTATTCAAGTCTCCCAAAGATCAGCTACAAGGTTGATGTTGAAGTTCGCCCTTCCTTAGTCAAACCTGGGGTTGGAAGCATACCCCACAAAAGAGAAGAAGAAAAGAAATACATCAGCAAAAAGTCGGTATGTTTATGCTAAAGGAAACTTTGGGCAATATAAGGATATAAAGGATATCAAATGTAAAGGCTTCCCATGCAAGAGATAAGGACTACCCACACGGGCATAAAAGAGAAGAACATCATATCTTGATAAAAGAGGATACTTGCCATAAAAAAACAGGTAAGGTTGTGTAATATTGGCACATAAGAAGGTAGTAGGGCACACACCCCACAACATCATAAACCTGCATGCATGTGAGATAAACATATCCCTAGAATAATATAAACACAAAGGTAGCCAAGCACAAACTTGAACCTGATAAAGAAAGGAATATTGCCAATCTCCCAAATATATAAAATTGAGTATGGATTACTGCCACACTCGGGTATAGAGAAGTGGTATACTGCCACCCTCCTTAATAAATAATAGGGGATTACTGCCCCAAAACCAAAGTAATTTACACTACTCTAGTGCTACTGAATCACATTGAATGTAAATATAGAGGCAAGTAAATAGTTTAGTCAGAAGATGAAACAAAGGTTGCCATCACACAATGGACAACACAAACATATAACACCCACTTCAAAGTGGCACATACCAATGTAAGAGACCAACATGCACCAAGGCACAAGATAAGATATCAAGAAAATATATGAGTCTACAACAAGCAGGATAGTTCACACAAACCATGATATCAAGAGAATAGACATAAGTGTAGGAAAAAATCAAAAGAATGATAAAGTAGGTGAATTGCTCAATATGGATGAATAAGGGATACAACATACATAAGAGAGAAGAATTGCTCAAAATGAATAATTAGAGATACAAACATACCTCAAACCTTCGAACCCTAGAACTCACTTTCAGATCCCTAACAAGATCAGAGTCCACTTTCCCCTAATATGATAATCATATTTATGTATTAGATATATGTATATTCATTAAAGGCTTGAAACCTCAAAACCATCGACTTTTCCACAAACGATCGAATTAGACTTTGAAAATATCACCATCGTCTTAGTTATTGTTTTCTGATCAAATTGACAAATAATATTATGTATTTTGAAGTTATGTACTTTTAGATACAATTTTGGTGATTTTTATTAATTAATTCGTATTCTAGAAAATCACCTTCGACAAAACTCGAAATAAATCTTTGCAAATATGTTTATTAGAAAGAGAACATTTTTTCAAGTTCAGAACATATTTTAGATTTATTTTTGGACTCACGATTTAGAAGATATGAATTTTTGAAAATGAACCAATAAGAAATTGCCACGTAGACACTTCGTACCAAAAGAGAGGAAGAGAGCGGGGGTAAAATCATAAAAAGCCACAGGTTGTCTTCCCCAACCCAGCCCACATCATGGCTGCGATAGCAAGCTGTTGCTTGCTTGGACTTTTGGGCGAAACCACAATACTCCACCAAAATCGACGCACAAATACTCAAAACGAAGAGCACGATAAACCGAACAAGTTGGTACCTTGTATTTGTCCGGAGATGAAGAGAGCAGAGCGTGAGGGGTGCCACAAGTCTGGAGGCTACGACAACAAGATGAAGGTCAAGACATCCACAAAACTCAAAATTGAAAGCACGGGTGAGTTGCTAAGGTGATAGCGGTCCTAGAGACATAGATATATATAGGCAAGGGAGCCCAAGTTAGGGTTTAACTAGGTGGAGGTAGGGAGAGGTGGCACAAGCATTGTGCGTTTCTCGAATATTCATATAAATGCAAAAAAAATTGTATAAATTTATGCGGAAACTCGAGAGGAATCCAACACAACTTAAATCACTTAATTTCGTTGAGAAATGAGGGAGATAATGGCAAATGAAAAATCAAATAAATGTATTTTTATTTCCTTGTTCAAACCAAGGTAGAAAACAACTAGAATCTGTTGGATCCAAGATCCATGGTCAGTGATGAGCGCACAAAAAGCCAAATCTCACATATCAAACTATATTTTCGATTATAGTGTTATATGCATTATTAAATGAATCTCTCTCTCGCTCTTCTTTTGAGGGGCACAAACGATTTCCAAAATTTACCAAAATTGACACCTTAACTGATTTTGATATGTAGAATCGGAATATGGAATTATATTTAATTTTTGACAAATTTTAATATGTCAAATAAATTAATTACTATTTTCTCTTTCCTCCTTCACTAAAGGCATTAGAATTATCCAAAAATTATAAAACTTGACCCACAAGTTATATTAAGTATGTTGAATACGAATTTGGTATTATTTCCATTTGTTTATATTGTTTATTATTTTAATTAATGAGTTTAAAGTTTTGCATACTTTCTCTCTCCTAAATTTGTCTTCTCATCAAATATTTTCCAAATTGAGTCAAAATTCATCCAAAGATATATTTTACCATGTAGAACACGAATTTGGCATTATTATATATTTTTAAAGATTTTTATTATTTTATTTAATTCATTTAAATTTTACCACTTATTTATCCTTTTAATTTATTACATGTATCTAGAAACTTTCTAAAAATATAAAACTTGGCCTATAAGCAATAATAAACGTGTAGAACACGATTTTAGGTCCTCATGTGTCTAACCTATCAACCCTACATGATCACCCAAAAGTCATAAGGTTTCTTGCACAAGGCAAGGATACTAGGTATAAGAAACCTAAGACAAAGGTAAACACCCTAAGGGAGATGAGTTTGAAATAGTTAGATAACCGACTGCTAGTGGCTCTGATACCATGCTGTAAAGAAGTGAAACCACTCCTCTACTAGAAAGAAAAGACTTCATCCCTTGAACCAAACATCACATAAAAATTTTCACCAAAGGGATGGAGATCAATTCATTCAACATGTAAGTATCATTACACAATGAGTAGCAGCGGAAAAGAAATATTATCTAAAAATTTACAAGGCATAATAACATGATACAACACTTCACTACATATAGGTATCTAAGGGAAAACTAAACACAAAAGCCAAAGAGAAAACCGAGGGTCATATAACCACCTCTTCAAGTCTCCCAAAGATCAGCTACAAGGTTGATGTTGAAGTTCACCCTTCCTTAGTCAAACCTGGGGTTGGAAGCATACCCCACAAAAGAGAAGAAGAAAAGAAATACATCAGCAAAAAACCGGTATGTGTATGCTAAAGGAAACTTTGAGCAATATAAGGATATAAAGGACATCAAATGTAAAGGCTTCCCAAGCAAGAGATAAGGACTACCCACACGGGCATAAAAGAGAAGAACATCATATCTTGATAAAAGAGGATACTTGCCATAAACAAAATAGGTAAGGTTGTGCAATATTTTTTTTTTTAAAAGTTGGCCCGTTTCTCGATAAATCTTCTCTGTACGAATAAATCTTCTCTGTACCATTCAAATTTTATCGGATGTCTACGCAGAGACAAGTAGTAGGGCACACACCCCACAACATCATATATAAGGTTGTGCAATACTGGCACATAAGAAGGTAGTAGGGCACACACCCCACAACATCATCAACCTGCATGCATGTGAGATAAACATAGCCCTAGAATAATATAAACACAAAGGCGGACAAGCACAAATTTGAACCTGATAGTGAAGGGAATATTGCCAATCTCCCAAATATATAAAATTGAGTATGGATTACTGCCACACTCGGGTATAGAGAAGTGGTATACTGCCACCCTCCTTAATAAACAATAGGGGATTATTGCCCCAAAACCAAAGTAATTTACACTACTCTAGTGCTACTGAATCACATTGCATGTAAATATAGAGGCAAGTAAATAGTTTAGTCAGAAGATGAAACAAAGGTTGTCATCACACAATGGACAACACAAACATATAACACCCACTTCAAAGTGGCACATACCAATGTAAGAGACCAACATGCACCAAGACACAAGATAAGATATCAAGAAAATATATGAGTCTACAACAAGTAGGATAGTTCACACGAACCATGATATCAAGAGAATAGACATATGTGTAGGCAAAAGTCAAAAGAATGATAAAGTAGGTGAATTGCTCAATATGGATGAATAAGGGATACAACATACATAAGAGAGAAGAATTGCTCAAAATGAATACTCAGAGATACAAACCTACCTCAAACCTTCGAACCCTAGAACTCGCTTTCAGATCCCTAACAAGATCAGAGTCCACTTTCCCCTAATATGATCATGATATTTATGTATTAGATATACATATATTCATTAAAGGCTTGAAACCTCAAAACCATCGACTTTTCCACAAATAATTGAATTAGACTTTGAAAATATCACCATCATCTTAGTTATGGTTTTCTGATCAAAATGACATATAATATTATGTATTTTAAAGTTATGTACTTTTAGATGCAATTTTGGTGATTTTTAGCTTAATTAATTCGTATTCTAGAAAATCACCTGTGACAAAACTCGAAATAAATCTTTGGAAATATTTTTATTAGAAAGAGAACATTTTTCCAAGTTCATAACATATTTTATATTTATTTTTGGGCTCACGGTTTAGAAGATATGAATTTTTGAAAATGAACCAATAAGAAATTGTCACGTAGACACTTCGTACCAAAAGAGAGGAAGAGAGCGGGGGTAAAATCATGAAAAGCCATGGGTTGTCTTCCCCAACCCAGCCCACACCATGGCTGCAATAGCAAGCTGTTGCTTGCTTGGACTTTTGGGCAAAACCACAATACTCCACCAAAATCGACGCAGAGATACTCGAAACGAAGAGCACGATAAACCGAACAAGATGATACCTTGTATTTGTCTGGAGATGAAGAGAGTAGAGCGTGAGGGGCGTTGCAAGTCTGGAGGCTACAACAGCTAGATGAAGGTCAAGACGTCCATGAAACTCGAAATTGAAAGCACGAGTGAGTTGCTAAGGTGATAGCGGTCCGAGAGGCATATATATATATATATATATATAGGCAAGGGAGCCCAAGTTAGGGTTTAACTAGGAGGAGGTAGGGATAGGCGGCACAAGCATTGGGTGTTTCTCGAATATTTATCTAAATGCAAAAATATTGGTATAAAGTTGTATGGAAACTCGAGAGGAATCCAACACAACTTAAATCACTTAATCTCGTTGAGAAACGAGGGAGATAATGGAAAAAGAAAAATCAAATAAATATATTTTTGTTTCTTTGTTCAAACCAAGGTAGAAAACAACCAGAATCCATTGGATCCAAGATTTACGGTCAGCGATGAGCGGACAAAAAGCCAAATCTCGCATATCAAACTATATTTTCAGTTATAGTGTTATATGTATTATTAAATGAATCTCTCTCTTCTTTTGAGGGTGCAAACGATTTCCAAAATTTACCAAAATTGACACCTTGACTGATTTTGACGTTTAGAATCTGAATATGGAATTAAATTTAACTTTTGAAAAATTTTAATATGTCAAATAAATTAATTACTATTTTCTCTTTCCTCCTTCACTAAAGGCATTAGAATTATCCAAAAATTATAAAACTTGACCCACAAGTTATATTAAGTATGTTGAATACGAATTTAGTATTATTTCCATTTGTTTATGTTGTTTATTATTTTAATTAATGAGTTTAAAGTTTTGCATACTTTCTCTTTCCTAAATTTGTCTTCTCATCAAATATTTTCCAAATTGAGTCAAAATTCATTCAAAGATATATTTTACCATGTAGAACACGAATTTGGCATTATTATATTTTTCTGAAGACTTTTATTATTTTATTTAATTCATTTAAATTTTACCACTTATTTATCCTTTTATTTTATTATAGGTATCTAGAAACTTTCTAAAAATGTAAAACTTGGCCTATAAGCAATTATAAATGTGTGGAATACGATTTTAGGTCCTCATGTCTCTAACCTATCAACCCGACATGATCACCCAAAAGTCATAAGGTTTCTTGCACAAGGCAAGGATACTAGGTATAAGAAACCTAAGACAAAGGTAAACATCCTAAGGGAGACGAGTTTAAAATAGTTAGATAACCGACTGCTAGTGGCTCTGATACCATGCTGTAAATAAGTGAAACCACTCCCTTACTAGAAAGAAAAGACTTCATCCCTTGAACCAAACATCACATAAAAATTTTCACCAAAGGGATGGAGATCAATTCATTCAACATGTAAGTATCATTACACAATGAGTAGCAGCGGAAAAGAAATATTATCTAACAATTTACAAGGCATAATAACATGATACAATACTTCACTACATATATGTATCTAAGGGAAAACTAAACATAAAAGCCAAAGAGCAAGCCGAGGGTCATCTAACCACCTCTTCAAGTCTCCCAAAGATCAGCTACAAGGTTGATGTTGAAGTTCGCCCTTCCTTAGTCAAACCTGGGGTTGGAAGCATACCCCAGAAAAGAGAAGAAGAAAAGAAATACATCAGCAAAAAACCAATATGTGTCTGCTAAAGGAAACTTTGAGCAATATAAGGATATAAAGGACATCAAATGTAAGGCTTCCCATGCAAGAGATAAGGACTACCCACACAGGCATAAAAGAGAAGAACATCATATCTTGATAAAAGAGGATACTTTCCATAAACAAAACAGGTAAGGTTGTGCAATACTGGCACATAAGAAGGTAGTAGGGCACACACCCCATAACATCATCAACCTGCATGCATGTGAGATAAACATAGCCCTAGAACAATATAAACACAAAGGCGGCCAAACACAAACTTGAACCTGATAGAGAAAGGAATATTGTCAATATCCCAAATATATAAAATTGAGTATGAATTACTGCCACACTTGGGTATAGAGAAGTGGTATACTTCCACCCTCCTTAATAAATAATAGGGGATTACTGCCCCAAAACCAAAGTAATTTACACTACTCTAATGCTACTGAATCACATTGCATGTAAATATAGAGGCAAGTAAATAGTTTAGTCAGAAGATGAAACAAAGGTTGCCATCACACAATGGACAACACAAACATATAACACCCACTTCAAAGTGGCACATACCAATGTAAGAGACCAACATGCACCAAGGCACAAGATAAGATATCAAGAAAATATATGAGTCTACAACAAGCAGGATAGTTCACACGAACCATGATATCAAGAGAATAGACATATGTGTAGGAAAAAGTCAAAAGAATGATAAAGTAGGTGAATTACTCAATATGGATGAATAAGGGATACAACATACATAAGAGAGAAGAATTGCTCAAAATGAATAATCGGAGATACAAACATACCTCAAACCTTCGAACCCTAGAACTCACTTTCAGATCCCTAACAAGATCAGAGTCCAC
Organism: Alisma plantago-aquatica; assembly: GCA_963693085.1. Taxonomy (NCBI): domain Eukaryota; kingdom Viridiplantae; phylum Streptophyta; class Magnoliopsida; order Alismatales; family Alismataceae; genus Alisma; species Alisma plantago-aquatica. The sequence goes on along the minus strand of OY856412.1, from coordinate 767,568,137 downwards.
TTTCCCCTAATATGATCATCATATTTATGTATTAGATATACATATATTCATTAAAGGCTTGAAACCTCAAAACCATCGAATTTTCCACAAACGATCGAATTCGACTTTGAAAATATCACCATCATCTTAGTTATGGTTTTGTGATCAAAATGAAATATAATATTATGTATTTTGAAGTTATGGACTTTTAGATACAATTTTGGTGATTTTTAGCTTAATTAATTCGTATTCTAGAAAATCATCTTTGACAAAACTCGAAATAAATATTTGTAAATATTTTTATTAGAAAGAGAACAATTTTCCAAGTTCAGAACATATTTTAGATTTATTTTTAGACTCACGGTTTAGAAGATATGAATTTTTGAAATTGAACCAACAAGAAATTGCCAGGTAGACACTTCGTACCAAAAGAGAGGTAGAGAGCGGGGGTAAAATTGTAAAAAGCCATGGGTTGTCTTCCCCAACCCAGCCAACGCCATGGCTGTGATAGCAAGTTGCTTCTTGCTTGGACTTTTGGGCGAAGCCACACTACTCCACCAAAATCGACGCACAGATACTCGAAACGAAGAGCACGATAAACCGAACACTACTACAGAAATAGCATTCAGTGTCGCTTTTCTGGGCGTCGGTTATTAAGGAAAACCGACGCCTATCATATAAGGCGTCGGTTATTTAAGCAAACCGATGTCTATATTCGAAGACCAGCCAGACACGGGTACCGCTTTGTATTAAGCGTCGGTTGTTTATAAAAAACCGACGCTTAAAGTCGCCCGCGAAATCCATTTTTCGATAAAAAAAAATAGTGTCATTGTCAGTGTCGGTTATATACCTAGAAAACCGACGCCTATGTGCGATGAAAATTTGCGCCGAAAATGTTACTTTCAGCGTCGGTTATCCTTGTATAACCGACGCTGAAGGTGGTTCCCGCCAAACATTTTCATGAAAATATCGTCCAATTGGACGTCGGTTGTTGCAAACAACCGACGCTAAAGATGTTTAGGCGTCGGTTGTTGTAAACAACCGACGCTATTTGGGAACTTCATAACCTTCGATCGCCCGACTCTTCCCCTTTCTTCTGTTTCATTGCGAGCGATTTCTCTGCTGCGGCGATTTCTCTCCGGCGATTTCTTCTCCAGCGCCATTTCTCTGGCTAGTTTCTTCTCCGGCGCCCCCTCTCTGGCGCCCCTCTCCGGCTAGTTTCTTCTCCGCCGCCCCTGCTACCCGCCCTGCTGCTCCAATCGCCCTGCGCCGCCACCACGTCTGAGAACCGGCACCGCCTCCACGCCTGGTGCCGTCGCTCCGCGTGCCTGCCCAGTGTGCCGCTGCCTGCCCACCTGCCTGCCCACCTGCCAGCTTCGTCCAGCGTCACCCGCCGCCCTAGCTCCTTTCTTCCTGCTCACGCCCGGCGCCACCCCCTTCTTCCTGCTTCGACCACCACTGCTGGGAGCTTGCCTATTTGTCTGCCGCCGCTAACGAAAGGTATGTAAGCTGAAATAATTGGGTACTGCTGTAATGCATCGAAGTAAATATCCTATTGCTCTTATATACTAGTAATGCATGATTAGTTTTACTGATTTCCTTGCTACTTTTAGTGATTAATGATTGGTACTACTGGTTAGTATTACTTTAGTGATTACTTTAATTCAACAATTCATAGTTTGTTATTTACAATTACTGATCTGCTTGCCGATTTTAATGATTAGAGATACTGATTAATAGTAAGTATTGATGAATACTTAGTTAATTACTGATTTGTTGATTAGATATGTATATAAGTTCCTTATAAATATATTTTTTATATACACATACAGGTAATTTTGTATAAAATACATGATGTAGTGTGATCTTAAATCCTAGAGTGTACCCCTTTTGTTCTATGATGGTACCTATGACCCTAAATACATCCATAAGGGTCTATTGTATCCTAAAGAAGATTTATTTCTTCCTTCTGCCCTAATTTTTATATGGATCTTAATCTTATATCGCTTACTCATAAATAAGGAAATATCCTCCCTTATGACCACCTTGATGTGTATGTCCCATATAATTCACATGTTGGACCCTAATGATACAAATTTTTTATGTTGAAAACGAATGTATGTTTCAAGTGTTGAACCTAATGTTGGACAATGTGTTTGTTATAGGTGGTACACATTTATTATATAAGAATGACATCACATGTGTTTGTTGGCCTAGAAAGTCAACAATCATTGTTCTTTATATTACTTGTACATTGGTATAAATTAGAATGAACAATCACTAAATTATATACTATTTGTATGGAGTCCGGCTTCATTGTAGATATCTATTATTGTGTTTGTTGGCCTAGAAACCCGTCCAAGATTGACTCATTAGGAGTAAATCTTGGATAGTCCCCGATTTGGGACTGTTCTTGAACACCTAATCTCACTTAGGATGTAACTGTATAATGTGTATTGGGTTTTCGAGAAAATTTTGGTAGCATTTCCCCGTTTGTTCTCTAAGTACATATGTACTTAGATAACAGCGGGGAAATGCTGCCGAAATTTTCTTGAAAACCCAATACACATTATACACTTACTAGTGAGATTAGGTGTTCAAGGATGGGATAGGTGGTACACATTTATTATATATAAGAATGACATCACATGTGTTTGTTGTCCTAGAATGTGAACAATCATTGTTTTTTATATTACTTGTACATTGGTATAAATTAGAATGAACAATCACTAAATTATATATTGTTTGTATGGAGTCCAGCTTCATTGTAGATATCTATTATTGTGTTTGTTGGCCTAGAAACCCGTCCAAGATTGACTCATTAGGAGTAAATCTTGGATAGTCCCCGGTTTGGGACTGTTCTTGAACACCTAATCTCACTTAGGATGTAAGTGTATAATGTGTATTGGGTTTTCGAGAAAATTTTGGTAGCATTTCCCCGTTTGTTCTCTAAGTACATATGTACTTAGAGAACAGCGGGGAAATGCTGCCGAAATTTTCTTGAAAACCCAATACACATTATACACTTACTAGTGAGATTAGGTGTTCAAGGATGGGATAGGTGGTACACATTTATTATATATAAGAATGACATCACATGTTACGACCCCACCTTCCGATAACCCCCAATTAAAGGAGACCAAAAGGTTGAAGCCGCACCCATGAAATTCCGGATCAAAGGTTCGACATATAACCAATAACAATTATTAAATTCTAACAGACTATACTGAAAATGGTAATAAAATTTTTCTTTATCATACCTTTGAAAAGTTGGAAGTACTAGACTTCTAACCACAGATGATCTACTCTAACTAAATCCTCCTTGTTCTTTAATTCTTGAATTCACAATGTGTCACTTTATTGTTTTGTGCTTTGGAATATGTACCTAAAACGCCGACAAACAAAACAACGGTCAGTCGGTATGTGGAGGATCCAATAATCAAGAAATTATGCTAACAATGTAATCAAGCAATTAATCTTTTTAACAATCAAGATTACATTTTAATATAACATCCGTGATCCACAAGTTCCATAACCTCTGTGCTGTCCCTGCAGTGGACCTGTATACCAAACTACAACCCCTCATGATCCACCAAAATGGTAAACCAGTTTCTAGGATTGAGTTACATGGTAAACCGAAGAGTCTCATGAACCACACAAGGCAATCCAGTTTCTAACTCTCGGTATGCTGAAGAGTCTCATGAACGCACAAGACAATCCAGTTTCTGACTCACGACAATCCTAGACCTTTCTCTAGGTATTACCCCCTTTTCAGCCTTTTTAAAACACCAGAGGTGAACAAGGATCTAGCCAGTTATATGCATACTTATGATGATAATCATAGTCACTTTATAGTTGCATGAAATAAATAAACATTCAACAGTTATTTCAAGCAACCGATAAATCCTTCGGAAATCGCCAGGAAACTAAAGCGATTATTCATAAGCGTAACCACATACCTGATTTGATGAGTCATGCATATTATTCAACATATACTTCATGTACATTCAATCAAGCCAATCAACATATCCAAGCAAGTAATTCAATCATCATGTAATTCCTGAAAAGAATAGGTACTCTATTTATTACACACTTCATCAAGAATCTACTTTACCGACTTGGATTCTCTTTCTAGGATTTCTAATCCGCATTAAGGCTCCATTAACATCCATTAGGGTTTCTTAGATCAATTTCTCAAATTTTATCCCTTTTTGGTTATCAAACTCTAAAAATATTCTTTTCCATTTATATAAGCCCTAATTGCTCAAACTATTCAATTAATAGTCTTTTATACTCGGATTGACTTAGGATCATCATATCCCTTCTTGTTTATGGATTTGAACAATTAAAACATTCAAAAGTCATATTCACCTAAATTAGGGTTTTCAAGCTCATTAATGTATATTCATGCATTAAGCCAATTTCATTAAAAGATTATCCCTTTAGATTTCATCTTCACATTTATTAGCAATAGGTTATCATCGGCTTGAATTATCCATTACACAACATTAAATCATTAAAGAGGATAACTTTATGCCCTTATTAAATTACAAGCATATTTATGCACGTAAACTCCAAATTAGACTAATCATGTGCAAAGTTCTTCCTCTTTGGACATAATGTACTACTTTTCATTTAACAGGTTAACATCAACTCCAATGATTCATTAAACCCCATTAATCATTTTAATCATACCAAATTAGGGTTTCTTTTAGAAATTAGGGTTTTACTTCTTACTTCCTCATTAACATCCTTAATTTATCAATTCTCATGAAACTCCTAATTTCTCATTGAATTTCCTTTATAAGACAACTAATTTCCTTATTTCATGAAAATATGGTTTTTCTCTCTCTTTATCTCAATTTAGGGTTTTCTTGCAAATTAACCCCCTTTTAATCATTATAATTCCAAGTTAAACATTTTTGCATTCAAATAGCAAATTAAACTACCATTAACCTTCTCAGAGTCAAACTTACCGATTTGACTTGTTAAATTACCTAATTACCCTCTCAATCATGTAATTAGGGTTTCTCATTCAATTTTAATAAACTTTATTAGCCAAATAAAGTACTTTTGCAAAACTAGGCAGAATTAAGTTCTGGAATTATTTTTATCGTGTTCCTTGCAGTTTTCTATGCAACTTTCATATATTAATTTTTCTCATCTGATGTTCATAGCTATTACTACGAATTTTGCAAGAAAAAGGGCTTTTTCTGATTATTTGTCAGAGATAGTAATTTACCGGAAATTTGGTAGCCGTTCGATCAGTGGACCGGTGGTCCACTTCTCAGATCCGATGGCTCATCCTAGCACGCCCTAGCTTCAGCCTCCCTTGCACGAGATCGTTGGATCAACCAGAGTCCACCGTGTCCCGCGATCCAAGGGTCATCGTGTCATCGTCTACCTCTTGCTCTGGAGCGAGGTCGCGTGGTCAACTCAGTAGTTGACTCCGAGCTCCCGGCCGCCTGCAGATCAACTAATGAGCCCCAAAGCTCCGCCGGTGCCCCTCGAATCTGCTGCTGTCCTCGAATCCACGTTCACCCCCGACCTTCACCCCTAGCGACTCGCCGAAAGGTCGCCGTCGTTCTGCAGGTTGCGGCAGGGGCCTAGCAGGCTAAAACCATCAATTGGAAGTACGATTCCGCTCGTCTCCGCTCTCCGCAGCCAAAGGGACAGCTTGTAGCGATGCGGGTGCTCTCACGATGTCCCCCCCCTTATATAGGCTAGCAACTAGGAGTCCCGAGATTGGGGATTCCTTTCCCGACAAGGACTGCCCATAAAATTTGGGTCAAAACCAGTCGCGCAGATCCCCTGGACTCAATGGGATTGATATCCCTGCCATCCGTTCACGGAAAAAGGAGAGGAAGTTTCCTCTCAATCTAGCTCGAGTCCCTGACTCATCGGGATCTAGACGATGATCCGGGTCAGTTGGATTAAGATCCAACGGCCCAAATCGTCCGCGTTCAACCAGGAAAAGAAACCAATTCCAAATAATTGAATTTTAAATTTCTATTTCCATTGATTCTTAGAAAAATCATATCTCCCAATTAGATTGATATTTCTTTCCCAAATTTTGAGGGAAACTAGGATACCGTATTACCCTCCACTCCTCCAAATTTGGTTTCATAATAATACTAATTCAATTCCCTTTTCTTATAATGCAAGTTATTAGTATATTATTCACATTTTCCCTCTTTTCCTTATTCCCTTTATTATTATTTCTTGGTTTTGAGTTCCTTGAACTCCAAGATGTCCATAATCTCGAATTATTATCTTTAGGGAAATATTCCACATCCTTCACCTTATTTTATGGAATTCTCTGTGTATTCTTTGATAATATCAACTTGGGCTTCAAATAAGGCAAGGCCCATTAAGAAACATGCAATCAATCAAACGTGGAATCCATTCCAAACCATATCACATCAATCAAGCAACTTCATTTATCTTTAAATGATATTTACAAAACTCATTATGTAATTTGGAAAATTGAGGTTATAACATCCTCCCCTCCTTATAGGAATTTTGTCCTCAAAATTTCACAACCAAACAAACAAACAATTCACGATAAGCCTTTTCCCATGTCCATCATTGGCCCCTATGTGGCTTTACCGTACTCATGGCACTTCCAAAGAACCTTTACCATCACATATCCTTTTCCTTGAGTCCTTTCATCCCAGAGTCTATAAACTGCACAAGTGACTCAGGTCATGTCAGCCTCCCTTGGGGCTCACTCGGTTCATTGCTCAGCACATGGTCGGGTACCTCACATAGTGCTCCAAATTGGACACATGGAAAACACCTCACATAACTTTATACTGAGGGTAAGGTCAAAACCTAACCATCTCCACCTATCCATATCTAATGGACCCATGTATCGAGGACTCAGCTTTCTCAGCTGCAGCTCAGAGGGGTCGAATTTTCATGTCACATTTTTTTCCACAGTAACTTGTAAGTCAGTCTACTTTGCATCTGCTCATGACTCTCATCATCTCTAGGCTCCTTTCATCCCTTGCACGATCAAAGTGACTTCATCTACATGCACTAGGGCCCCTTTTTCTAACCATCACGTGGTCCTTTCACCAACATCACCTTACTGAAGTGGTGACCGACACAACCTCCCTTATAGAGCTTAATATAAAACTCGATACTGGTTATGGTGGTCATTGTCACATCTTTCAAAGGACAAGAACTATCTCTAGATATCACCCTAAACGAGCACACATGCCCTTATCAGACCCTTTAGTCTGAATCATACTAACCATAGTTAGGGGTGATAAACTATACTATCATTGAGTTTCTCATGTACCTACTTCCACTTTATAGAAGCGAACCTTTAGGTCAAACTTGCTTCATGGTGTAATTGAACCATCTTTCTCATGGGTAGTTCAACTGGATTTGTCCCTTGACAGAACTCTTCCTTTCTCATATTATCTAGGTAAGGCGACCTACCATAACCCACATTGTATCTCAACCTTCCTTGGTCCAGGGAAGACCTATCACCACATCCATAGAGTCGAGCTCTCATTCCTTCTCAGGAATTCTTTTGTCCTCTATATTGATACACTGGGTTACTGGGGTTCGTCCTTTACCTCCTAGCTTGCATGGCCATAAACCACATGCAACTTCATCTTACGCATCCAAAGTGCTATTGCTATTTACCACGATGTATGGTGGTCTTCAATCATGATTTCCTGTAGGTCATGATTCTTCAAGATCGATTCCTCCGAAACCCTAAACCGCTAATGTCGGGGTTTCATCACCTTCTTTTTATTGCATCAAGGAGTAAACTAGCTAACCAAACAACCCTTAACTTTTCAACACATCTTATCACATTTGAGTGTTATCCAAACACCACTCCTTTTCAAACTTAGGGTTAGCCAAGCAACCTCTTCTAGCTAAACGAGGTAGTTATAACTCAACCAGAGCATCCATTATCACTTCATAACCTTAGGTATTAGATAACATCAAAGACATACACTTCTCTTTATTTCACTTATCATCTCACCTCCAACTCTATGTCCATCTTTATTAAGAACACTCTCTGATTTCATCATCAGGGTGATCAAACTCAACCTGTTATAACTTGTAAATTCCACATGATTCGTGATAAAGACATCCTCATAAGGTGACTACCTCATTCCTTTAATGTTTGCAAACTATCCGTGTATCATTCACTTTACCAGGGTAGATATCTTCTCTATCCCCATTTCTCTTGGCAACGTTCCAACCTACATTATCTCTTATCCTTGGTGTATGGCATGCATAATGTACTATCTCTCACTCCTATAACAAGAGGAAATAAGCATTTGGCTGCAATCCAAACACGGAGTTCTTCCTGTTCCAAGAGTAGAGATGGTACATCCCACCTCACCTATACACCTTTACATCTAAGTTGCAACGTGTCACATATGTCTCTACATCATAGACATCATGATAACAAACTAATCTTGAACCTACTTGGGTTACCACATAATCCTTGGTCATCTCCCCTAGGTCTATAGGGAGCCGACACTTTTGGGGTCATCCCTTTTCCCTTATGCATCAAGAGAGTGCCCTACTCATCTGCCCTTTGGGTCCCATGAGTTCATGAAGGTGATCAATCTCCTAACCCATGGCCCTCAGACAATGATAACTGTTACCTCCCGACCCTATGGTCATGTGCAACTGGGGAATTAGGCAACTCCTACTCTCATCGGTCTTATCCCTACCTGACCCTAGGATAGACTTAGGATTCTCCATCATTGTACATGTTCACTTAGAACCTTACCCAAGTCTTCATCATCTCTCTTTCTGCATTCACGGGCTGACTCTCACCCTTCCATAGAGATCATGGCAACTTGCCTACCTTGGTCAAGCCCCATACCGATTACCTCCATGGTAACTCATCTACATGCACATAGAGATGATTATCTATGGGTCTATAAGTTCATCCTCATATTATGTACTCTTCACTTAGCTTCTCAAGATCCTATGAGACCTCTTTAGGTTACCTTAAACCAACAAAACTGATATACACCCTACTAAAGGGGTCCCTCTCCCAGGATGGGAGGAAGACTAACTCTTGACCACAAGGTCACAAAAACTCTTAGGTCTAGGGTTTACATCCACATGAGCCTACTTAACCCTAACAAGCTATTAAGGCACAAGTAGATCACCCACTGAACCATGCTAGGTCATACTTGTCCTCTCTCCTCAATGTTGGATCAAGATCATACCTTCCTTAATTATCAACCTAGCTGTGAGGGTTCATCAAACATACCTTAAACTTAAGGGGATTTCATCTTCCGTTATGCATGAGGAGTACCATGCTCAAAACTATAGTAACCAAATTCTCGTCATGAGCATTAGGTATACCACTTCCCCTCAGAGGCCTAGGAACCCTAGGTTCACATTTAGGTGTCCAATTGTATGCTCTATCCCTTAACCATGAATCCAGCTTGCAAAAGACATCACGTGCACTTCCTGTCATCCTTCAACTCAAACAACCCTTTAAGGTTGAGTCCTCCTCCAGGACAACTAACAGGGTACAAGGCCTCAAAACCTGTTACTATACCTCTCTAGGGTTTATGGAACTCTTCTTCACATCTATACCATAGGTACAAAGATATAAACAGACTCATCCTCTCTCTAGGATTTGGGTGGCCAAAGGTACTCGATCATCCATCCTCTCATGGCTCATATGGCATCCCAGGCACGTCCATCCAAACACCTGGTCTAACTCATCATGCCATCTCTCTCTATATCCTTCACTTAGGGTTAGGGTTAACGTCATCCTTGTAGGATGAGTCAGGTTTCTACTTACCATGGAGATCTCTATCTCCAAAACTAACTTATCCTCCCAACAAGAAGGTCTAGCCCTATGTCTCTTCTGAGGACATGACATTTTATGTCATACGACCTAAGCATGTATCTATCATTTAATTTGCGCTTAATCTATTAAGCTTATGTCCATGACATCTCATTTACATGCTTTTCATTAATTTGATGGATGATTCCTTAGATCTTATTAACCTTACCCATACCTCAAGATGGTGAGGAAAAGAGAGAAAACCCTAATCCTTAAGGTCCTTAACAGAATATTGTGATGAGAAGGGATGAATAAGATGAGAAAGTCCTAGAGGTATCTTATTTCGATTCATACCCTAAGACTTTGGCCAGGCAGTCACACGGATCCGGGAGTCCTCGTATTCCGACTAGCGGTGCGGAGGAAAATTTTGCCAGCCCCCGGTCGTGATCCTTTTCTAGACACCTCTGTCTTTCGGATAATCCTCTAATAACTCCCTTGGGTTCTATGGAGTTTGTAAAATTTAATAATTATTAATGGTTAAATGAGGAACCCAGGCTCTGATACCAAATGTTACGACCCCACCTTCCGATAACCCCCAATTAAGGGAGACCAAAAGGTTGAAGCCGCACCCATGAAATTCCGGATCAAAGGTTCGACATATAACCAATAACAATTATTAAATTCTAACAGACTATACTGAAAATGGTAATAAAATTTTTCTTTATCATACCTTTGAAAAGTTGAAAGTACTAGACTTCTAACCACAGATGATCTATTCTAACTAAATCCTCCTTGTTCTTTAATTCTTGAATTCACAATGTGTCACTTTACTGTTTTGTGCTTTGGAATATGTACCTAAAACGCCGACAAACAAAACAACGGTCAGTCGGTATGTGGAGGATCCAATAATCAAGAAATTATGCTAACAATGTAATCAAGCAATTAATCTTTTTAACAATCAAGATTACATTTTAATATAACATCCGCAATCCACAAGTTCCATAACCTCTGTGCTGTCCCTGCAGTGGACCTGTATACCAAACTACAACCCCTCATGATCCACCAAAATGGTAAACCAGTTTCTAGGATTGAGTTACATGGTAAACCGAAGAGTCTCATGAACCACACAAGGCAATCCAGTTTCTAACTCTCGGTATGCTGAAGAGTCTCATGAACGCACAAGGCAATCCAGTTTCTGACTCACGGCAATCCTAGACCTTTCTCTAGGTATTACCCCCTTTTCAGCCTTTTTAAAACACCAGAGGTGAACAAGGATCTAGCCAGTTATATGCATACTTATGATGATAATCATAGTCACTTTATAGTTGCATGAAATAAATAAACATTCAACAGTTATTTCAAGCAACCGATAAATCCTTCGGAAATCGCCGGGAAACTAAAGTGATTATTCATAAGCGTAACCACATACCTGATTTGATGAGTCATGCAGATTATTCAACATATACTTCATGTACATTCAATCAAGCCAATCAACATATCCAAGCAAGTAATTCAATCATCATGTAATTCCTGAAAAGAATAGGTACTCTATTTATTACACACTTCATCAAGAATCTACTTTACCGACTTGGATTCTCTTTCTAGGATTTCTAATCCGCATTAAGGCTCCATTAACATCCATTAGGGTTTCTTAGATCAATTTCTCAAATTTTATCCCTTTTTGGTTATCAAACTCTAAAAATATTCTTTTCCATTTATATAAGCCCTAATTGCTCAAACTATTCAATTAATAGTCTTTTATACTCGGATTGACTTAGGATCATCATATCCCTTCTTGTTTATGGATTTGAACAATTAAAACATTCAAAAGTCATATTCACCTAAATTAGGGTTTTCAAGCTCATTAATGTATATTCATGCATTAAGCCAATTTCATTAAAAGATTATCCCTTTAGATTTCATCTTCACATTTATCAGCAATAGGTTATCATCGGCTTGGATTATCCATTACACAACATTAAATCATTAAAGAGGATAACTTTATGCCCTTATTAAATTACAAGCATATTTATGCATGTAAACTCCAAATTAGACTAATAATGTGCAAAGTTCTTCCTCTTTGGACATAATGTACTACTTTTCATTTAATAGGTTAACATCAACTCCAATGATTCATTAAACCCCATTAATCATTTTAATCATACCAAATTAGGGTTTCTTTTAGAAATTAGTATTTTACTTCTTACTTCCTCATTAACATCCTTAATTTATCAATTCTCATGAAACTCCTAATTTCTCATTGAATTTCCTTTATTAGACAACTCATTTCCTTATTTCATGAAAATATGGTTTTTCTCTCTCTTTATCTCAATTTAGGGTTTTCTTGCAAATTAACCCCTTTTAATCATTATAATTCCAAGTTAAACATTTTTGCATTCAAATAGCAAATTAAACTACCATTAACCTTCTCAGAGTCAAACTTACCGATTTGACTTGTTAAATTACCTAATTACCCTCTCAATCATGTAATTAGGGTTTCTCATTCAATTTTAATAAACTTTATTAGCCAAATAAAGTACTTTTGCAAAACTAGGCAGAATTAAGTTCTGGAATTATTTTTATCGTGTTCCTTGCATTTTTCTATGCAACTTTCATATATTAAGTTTTCTCATCTGATGTTCATAGCTATTACTACGAATTTTGCAAGAAAAAGGGCTTTTTCTGATTATTTCTCAGAGATAGTAATTTACCGGAAATTTGGTAGCCGTTCGATCAGTGGACCGGTGGTCCACTTCTCAGATCTGACGGCTCAGCCTAGCGCGCCCTAGCTTCAGCCTCCCTTGCACGAGATCGTTGGATCAACCAGAGTCCACCGTGTCCCGCGATCCAAGGGTCATCGTGTCATCGTCTACCTCTTGCTCTGGAGCGAGGTCGCATGGTCAACTCAGTAGTTGACTCCGAGCTCCCGGCCGCCTGCAGATCAACCAATGAGCCCCAAAGCTCCGTCGGTGCCCCTCGAATCTGCTTCCGTCCTCAAATCCGCGTTCACCCCCGAACTTCACCCCTAGCAACTCGCCGAAAGGTCGCCGTCGTTCTGCAGGTTGCGGCAGGGGCCTAGCAGGCTAAAACCATCAATTGGAAGTACGATTCCGCTCGTCTCCGCTCTACACAGCCAAAGGGACAGCTTGTAGCGATGCGGGTGCTCTCACGATGTCCCCCCTTATATAGGCTAGCAACTAGGAGTCCCGAGATTGGGGATTCCTTTCCCGACAAGGACTGCCCATAAAATTTGGGTCAAAACCAGTCGCGCAGATCCCCTGGACTCAATGGGATTGATATCCCTGCCATCCGTTCACGGAAAAAGGAGAGGAAGTTTCCTCTCAATCCAGCTCGAGTCCCTGACTCATCGGGATCTAGATGATGATCCGGGTCAGTTGGATTAAGATCCAACGGCCCAAATCGTCCGCGTTCAACCAGGAAAAGAAACCAATTCCAAATAATTGAATTTTAAATTCCTATTTCCATTGATTCTTAGAAAAATCATATCTCCCAATTGGATTGATATTTCTTTCCCAAATTTTGAGGGAAACTAGGATACTGTATTACCCTCCACTCCTCCAAATTTGGTTTCATAATAATACTAATTCAATTCCCTTTTATTGTAATGCAAGTTATTATTATATTATTCACATTTTCCCTCTTTTCCTTAATCCCTTTATTATTATTTCTTGGTTTTGAGTTCCTTGAACTCCAAGATGTCCATAATCTCGAATTATTATCTTTAGGGAAATATTCCACATCCTTCACCTTATTTTATGGAATTCTCTGTGTATTCTTTGATAATATCAACTTGGGCTTCAAATAAGGCAAGGCCCATTAAGAAACATGCAATCAATCAAACGTGGAATCCATTCCAAACCATATCACATCAATCAAGCAACTTCATTTATCTTTAAATGATATTTACAAAACTCATTATGTAATTTGGAAAATTGAGGTTATAACATCACATGTGTTTGTTGGCCTAGAATGTGAACAATCATTGTTTTTTATATTACTTGTACATTGGTATAAATTAGAATGAACAATCACTAAATTATATATTGTTTGTATGGAGTCCGGCTTCATTGTAGATATCTATTATTGTGTTTGTTGGCCTAGAAACCCATCCATGATTGACTCATTAGGAGTAAATCTTAGATAGTCCCCGGTTTAGGACTGTTCTTGAACACCTAATCTCACTTAGGATGTAAGTGTATAATGTGTATTGGGTTTTCGAGAAAATTTTGGTAGCATTTCCCCGTTTGTTCTCTAAGTACATATGTACTTAGAGAACAGCGGGGAAATGATGCCGAAATTTTCTTGAAAACCCAATACACATTATACACTTACTAGTGAGATTAGGTGTTCAAAGATGGGATAGGTGGTACACATTTATTATATATAAGAATGACATCAAATGTGTTTGTTGGCATTTCCCCGTTTGTTCTCTAAGTACATATGTACTTAGAGAACAGCGGGGAAATGCTGCCTAATCTTTTCCTAATATATACTTGTTTCCTAATATATACTTGTTTTCTCTAATCATAGAATGGATAGATCATGGATGTCCATTCGTAATCGTTGCACCCCAGAGTTTATATCTGGTCTTGATCAGTTTATTAGATTTTCCGAGGAACATAGGAAAAAACCTACAGATAGGTTCTACTGTCCATGTAGGCATTGCGGTAACAACTTGAAAGTCAACACTGGTGAGGAAATCAAAAGTCATGTCATGTGCAACGGGATTGTACAAGGCTATACAGAATGGCACTGGCATGGAGAGATTTCAAAATCGAAACCAGTAGATGTCGATAGCAGTGCTTGGGTGGAAGAAGAAATTGCCTCCGATGACGTAAATGTGAACGAACCAGTTCCAGCAGACATCGTTGATGCGATGCTGGATAGTTGTAGGGTAGAGCACACCGATCCACCTCCTATCTTTACAAACATTGTGCATGATGCTGAGATACCGTTATACACAGGCTGTGCTAAGTTTACGAAGCTTAGCGCTGTGTTGAGATTGTATAAGTTGAAAGCTAACAATAGATGGAGCGACAAAAGCTTCACTTCATTGTTGACTTTGTTGAAAGAAATGCTTCCTGAAGGAAACGAGCTTCCAATCTCAACATACCAGGTAAAGAAAATGTTGTGCCCAATGGGAATGGAGGCCAAGAAGATACACGCATGCCCGAATGATTGTGTATTATTTCAAAAGGACTATGTAGATTTGAAAGATTGTCCAAAATGTGGTGCGTCACGGTATAAATTGACGACTTCGGGGGAGTCCAAAATTGGTTCTCCTGCCAAGGTGTTGTGGTATCTACCTATAATATCACGGTTTCAACGCTTGTTTGCAAATCCGAAAGATGCGAAGAATTTGAGGTGGCATGCAGATGTTAAGAAAAATAATGATGGGATCCTACGCCATGCGTCTGATTCCCCACAGTGGAAGAAGATTGATCTATTGTACCCTAAATTTGGTGAAGAAGATAGGAATCTAAGACTTGGGCTTTGTACAGATGGGATGAATCCGTACGGGACATTGAGCAGCCAACATAGCACTTGGCCAGTCATGCTTGTTATATACAATCTTCCTCCCTGGATGTGTATGAAAAATAAGTACGTTATGTTGTCATTGTTGATATCGGGCCCTAAACAACCCGGAAATGATATCGATGTTTATCTTGAACCTTTGATTGATGACTTAAAGAAACTTTGGGCTGAAGGTGTGATGACCTATGATGCTTCAGCCAGAGAGACATTTCGTTTGCACGCTATGTTGTTTTGCACTATTAATGACTTTCCAGCATATGGGAATTTGTCTGGATATAGTGTCAAAGGAGCTAAAGCGTGTCCTATATGTGAAGAAAACACTGATTCAATAAGACTAAAACATGGCGGCAAGACTGTATATCTTGGTCATCGAAGGTTTCTTTCAAAATTCCATGTATAGGAGAATAAGAGAGTTGAGGATTTAGTTGCTAAGAAGGTCAACGATGTAGTTGCTGAGAAGGTCAAGGAAGAATTGCTGCGGTGGCAGGCATCTCAGGCTTCCAATACGCCTATGGCAACCCACTCTTCTCCTGATGCACAGACTGTGAGTAATCCTGGAGACCCATCGCCTAGCACGTCTGCTGTAAGTATTGTTTATGACATTGTAGTTAGTCTTTTCAAGTTGTTATGTTTTCAAGATGATATGTATATATGTATAATATTCTTTACGTAAATTTGTAGGCATTGAAGCCATGCCGCTTAAGAATGCAAGACTACATTGTTGCAGAGGCGCAGGCTTACCCGTCCCTTCCTGGGGCAATGTTTCACGGGACTCCAATGCCACAGGGCTACGTTCGTGTGAGCCCGATACGTGTGTTACCCGATTGGAGAGAAGCTACATTGCCATATCCCCACCCGAATATTGATAGACTTGCTGATGCAGAAGGCGGGATGATATTGTGGCCCAAAGCAGATGTCGTCTACACGACTGAAATTGTAAGATAAATTTACATTGATTTAGACTGTTAATGTGTATATATGATGTCAACTGATCTGAAATTATATGTACAGGTTAAAAAGAAGACACCAGGAGCACCTAGGCCTCCACTTCCACTTCCCGCATTACCCGATTGGGTTCCAACTGACCTAACATACCCGTTAGGTCCTGCTTGTAGGGGAATGGCATGTTGGCTACGGGCACATAATGTACATTGCCCTATAATTATTTCTTTAGATGCAGATTATGCAGGTCAATCATACGATAGCTCTTTATTTATACAAGATATTATTGAGCTGTTTATGTATGATTGGATGAATACATCAATGATAGAGACATGGATAAGGTGAGATCTTGTTTATACATCCATATACCTTGTGTAAGATCCGGTGATCTGGTTTCTTATATATTAATGCATACACCTATATGTTTTGCAGCTACTTAGTCGAAGATCATTGCAAACAATTTGCATTTGATCATTTGGGATTTTTGATTCCATCATTGATTAGTTTGGTAGCTAAAGACCCTGATAATGTTCAACAATACTGTATAGATGCTTTTACAATTTTTGGTCAGCAAAAGAAGACGATAATAATAGCTCCATTCAATGTCAAGTAAGTTTACTTTATTTATAATTTGGACTTAAGAAAATTCCATTTTTATTTTGCATTTTGAGTTATTAATTGTCAACTTCTTACCTCTAGCGGTAGACATTGGGAGTTACTAGTTATTGTCCCTGGGACATTCACTATTTATTATCTAGATCCTGCGGGGAGTACATTGAACCCTAAAATTGGACACGTAATGAGAATGCCATTATTCTGGTGAGAAATATTTCATTTTTATATCTGTTAACATCTTTTATTACATTACTATTTACTTATGCAATTTACTGTGTTATATTAACATGTAGGGGTTTAGATGCATTCAAAAAGGCTGGAGGAAAGGTCCCAAGGAAAAAGAACCAGCCAATAAATTGGGAGAACGTACAAGTAAGTTCCCGACTCCCCGACTCCAATGTATATATCATTGATGTGAATTGTGCTTAGTTGTATTATTTTGTATGTTTCAATTTATAGTGTGCTACACAAGACAATGGCTGGACATGCACATACTATGTGATGCGATTTATGCAGATGATTATCAAACATGCCGCATTGGACATCGATAGCATACATGAGGTATTATATATAGTCTCATTAGTTAGTATGAAATATATCAATCTTATTTTTATATTATTACTTATATATATACATCATTCTCTTTGCAGGTGTTTAAAACTGACCACACTATAGGTAAACGCTTAAAAAATATACATGCTCCATATACGATGGAAGCATTAAATGAAGTAAGAGAAGAATGGGCAAAAGCCATACAAGCAGTGGCAACTGTAAGATATAATTGGGATGTTGATAGCGATAATGAATGATACTTTGTAAATGAATATTTCTGAATGTTAATACATTTATTTGAATGTTTCTATATGTGTGAATGTGAGAATTGAATTGATGTCTGAATGTATGTACTTGTGTGAAATTTTCCTTGTGACTTTTGCAGGTTTGCGGCCTGTTTGTAGGCTGATATCAATGGATGTCGTAAACCTGCAGTTCAGAAAACTGAACTGCAGGTTCTCATCCTGCTGACCAGCCACAGCAGGCCTGCAAACTGATATGAAAAATATATATATATATAAATAGGCGTCGGTTATTTATAGAAAACCGTCAGCAAAGACCTACAGCGTCGGTTATGTATAGATAACCGACGCCTGATGTGGCCAAAGCAGTCCTGGAAATG
The DNA here is from genome assembly GCA_963693085.1 of Alisma plantago-aquatica. Lineage (NCBI taxonomy): Eukaryota > Viridiplantae > Streptophyta > Magnoliopsida > Alismatales > Alismataceae > Alisma > Alisma plantago-aquatica. The sequence continues at coordinate 767,550,084 of OY856412.1, read as the reverse complement.
GCGTCGGATATTCGTATCGAACCGACGCCTATTTAAACAACCAGACGTCGGTCTTTTGGTATATAACCGACGCCAAAAGGGTTCGCGCCACAGAAAACGGCGTCATCTAGGACACTTTATGCGTCGGTTATCTACTAAAAGACCGACGCTACATGGAATATAGGCGTCGGTCTTTTAGTAAATCACCGACGCAGAAAGTGCCCTAGATGACGCCGTTTTCTGTGGCGCGAACCCTTTTGGCGTCGGTTATCTACTAAAAGACCGACGCCTATAGGTTAAATAGGCGTCGGTTAAAAAACCGACGCCGAAGTGTTCGACCTTTAGCGGCGCCCACATAGGCGTCGGTCGGAAACCGACGCCAAATGGGGTTAAAAGACCGACGCCAAAGGCCGTTTCTGTAGTAGTGGAACAAGATGGTACCTTGTATTTGTCCGGAGATGAAGAGAGAAGAGCATGAGGGGAACCACAAGTCTGGAGGCTATGGCAGCTAGATGAAGGTCAAGACGTCCATGAAACTCGAAATTAAAAGCATGGGTGAGTTGCTAAGGTGATAGTGGTCCTAGGGGCATAGATATATATATAGGCAAGGGAGCCCAAGTTAGGGTTTAACTAGGTGGATGTAGGGAGAAGTGGAGCAAGCATTTGGCATTTCTCGAATATTCATCTAAATGCAAAAATGTTGGTATAAAGTTGTGCGGAAACTCGAGAGGAATCCAACGCAACTTAAATCACTTAATTTTGTTGAGAAACGATGGAGATAATGACAAACGAAAAATCAAATAAATGTAATTTTGTTTCCTTGTTCAAACCAAGGTAGAAAACAACCTGAATCCGTTGGATCCAAGATCTACGGTCAGTGATGAGCGGACAAAAAGTCAAATCTCGCATATCAAACTATATTTTCGATGATAGTGTTATATGTATTATTAAATGAATCTCTCTCTCTTCTTTTGAGGGTGCAAATGATTTCCAAAATTTACCAAAATTGACACCTTGACTGATTTTGACATGTAGAATATGAATATTGAATTAAATTTAATTTTTAACAAATTTTAATATGTTAAATAAATTAATTACTATTTTCTCTTTCCTCCTTCACTAAAGGCATCAGAATTATCCAAAAATTATAAAACTTGACTCACAAGTTATATTAAGTATGTTGAATACGAATTTAGTATTATTTCCATTTGTTTATATTGTTTATTATTTTAATTAATGATTTTAAAGTTTTGCATACTTTCTCTCTCCTAAATTTGTCTTCTCGTCAAATATTTTCCAAAATGAGTCAAAATTCATCCAAAGATATATTTACCATGTAGAACACGAATTTGGCATTATTATATTTTTTTGAAGACTTTTATTATTTTATTTAATTCATTTAAATTTTACCACTTATTTATCCTTTTAATTTATTAGAGGTATCTAGAAACTTTCTAAAATGTAAAAATTGTCCTATAAGTAATAATAATCGTGTGGAACACGATTTTGGCATTAATTATTTTTTTTCAACATATATTTGATATTTTTGGTCTTTAAGTCATTTTCTCTCTCCTAAATAAAATAAAATATTAAACATCGATGAAATTAAATACCAATTCACACATAGACTCATTTTGATATATAGGTTACGAATTTGGAGTTAGTTTTTCAATTTGAGGATATTAGATATTTTATTTCACCTTATTGGCTTAGTTCCCATTATCTTGTAATAAAGGCTTATATATTTATTTATTATCCAAATTAGGTGATACTTGGCCATTAAGTTTCTTTTAGATCAAGAAAATAAATTTTCATATCAAATTATCTCATGGTTTCCTATTTGTGATTTTTGAAACAACATATTCCTCATTATCCTCTTTTAATCCATTATATCCCATATTTCTCCAATTATTGTCCTTATTATCTCTTTTATGTGTATTTTGAGATTTCACTCCTTTTTCATATACGAAAAAGCACTAGAAAGTTCTAGGATGAAATATTTTATTATTTTTATTACTTAGTGTATGATTTGTACTTCAAGCCCATTATTAAAACCCAACTGAAGCATTTGTGCATATAACCCTATATTAAGAATATACGGGAAATATTTATCCGATTACGTTCTTTAATTTTTATTATCATACAAATAAGTCATTATTAAGTACAAAGTATTTTAGATTCTCTTAATTAAATGTATTAGCTTATCCGTGTTTGGCTAAGTCAAAAGGGTAAAACTATTATGGTAGGATTCTATTTCTGGTATGTTACAAATATTATGGAAATGATGAGTTTGATTAAGGAAATATGGTTACATGGTATAATAGAGAGAATGGAATGTGTCATTACATTATGAATTCTAATACATTTATCCTCAATACCTTTTGATTCAAAGTCTCTATAGTGTAAAAACCTAATAACATGTAGTTTCATCAGGGGATGACTGCCTTGTTTATAAGCACCATCAGACTGATGATGGTGTTCCTTAAGTCATTATTGATGGTCGATTGGTTATGTGTAGGTTGATGATATTTTTTCAGTTTGTTGGGCCGATGGATTCTCGGTGTCGGCTAGTAGGTCAACAAGATTTTGTCATTTTGTCAAACTGATGGACTTTCGGTGCCTGATTAGTTTTCTAGATTGATGAAGTTTCTTTTGTACGTGATTGATGAAGTTTTTGTATGTGCTTGATCAACAATCAAACATTGACTGATGGGTTTTCTGAGTTGATGTCGATGGGAATCTTTTGTGTTTGACTGACGAAATTACTAGCAAGTGGACCAATGAGTTTTCCAAAGTTGTACCCCGATAGGTTCCCTAACTGATAGGAAGTCAGTTCCTAGGTCACTTATATATATAACCCCCTCTCTTCCTTCATTTGTTTGGTGGAGTATCAGTTGTATTTGGAGCAATATAGATGCTAAAAAAATTGTGAGATGTAAGAAAATGCAAGATAATTAAGTTTCTTTGAAGATAAATGATTAAATCTAGATACAAGAAATGTGTCAAGTGAATACTTGGGGATAAGAATATGAAATCTCTAAATCATCTTTTCTTTTGTATTTCCTTAAGAGAGTAAAGTGAGAATGAAGTGAGAAGAAAATGAATTCCATATGATACATAACCATCATTAGAAACACATATATTTAACATTATGATGACACATTATCAAATGATGAATCACCAATGGGGTACAGAATGAAAATAACTTATTAGAAATGAAAAATAAGAGAAAGGAAATCCAAGTGAAAAAGATAAGAAAGACTTTAGTAAGCTTCTAGAGAGCTTAAGTTTGCATATCAAAATAAGGGAGTAAAATCATGTCAAAACAAGATCATGTTGTTGAATAAGGATCAAACCCTAGAATATTTAGGGTTCTATGTGTTCAAGGAATTTCACTAGTGATTTGACCTTGAGTACTACCATCTGTATAAAATAAAAATATTGAGATCAGTAATATGAGAAGAAAATAACAGTGATAGTAATCCTGGGTTTAAAATTTGTAAATGGGAAAGATAGATAAACAATATGGAAATGACTAAGAATGAGGGATAAGAAACATATTTGAAATACAATAAGTGTGTTTTGAACAAAATGAGAAGTGCAACATGAGTGAAGTATTATCATAATTAAGTTCTTGTAGTGATATCAGGAATGATGGATAATCTTTTCTTACCTCGAATATTTTAATATTAGAGATGTTTATTTTATATGATCAAAATGAGAAGGATAAGTAAGAAGAAGTAAGTGGTAAGGAATAAGATAGAAATAAGAACAAAATGGCTTTCAATAATATGTGAATTTGTTTCCATAAGTAAAATTTGTTGAAGGCATATGAATAACTACATTTGTTTTACAAATGATTTCAGTTGTATAAGTGTAAGGAATATACTAAACAAAAGGGTGTGATGGTTTTAGTAATTCATACAGTAATATAGCCCAATATTGTATGATTGTTGTTAAATTTATCTTGCAACTTATTAGTGTTTTGCTATTTAAGTAGAACAATAGTAAACTTCCAAACAAAAAGGAAAAATCTCTTTGGTAACTCATATGTGATACAAAACAATAGAACAGATTGAGCCATATAGATTGAGATAGCTGAGTTGGATTACCACTATTGAGGTAACTCCTCAAGAGGGAAAGGATTGAAAATGGTTGTTTATCTTTCTATTTCCTAATAGTGATTGTGACAGAATATTCTTTTGCTGTCATTGAGATGCCATGTTTCAAATTTGTTGTGATTAGAAGAGAAATAAGGGACTCAATGTTGAAGCCAGTTTTTAAAAAGAAATACAAGAATATAGTGACATAAAAAATTTCAATAAAGTTTAAAAGAAACATTTGACTAAACTTTCCCTACATACTGATATTTGGGGATGAAACCTCTTTAACTGGGGAAGAATTGTTACGACCACATTTGAGCGTAACTGATAAGTTAGGGTCTACATGGATAATTGCATGGTTGACCATAGTATTATTATTTAACCTTGATTAATAATGAGATGTCTAGTTGTGAAGTTTCAAACCTAAGGAGGAACGCTAATCAATGCTTTTTATTTGAATGATTAGGGTTTGAGAAGTGTAAACCCTAATTGGACAAATTTCTTATTTAGATAGGTATAGCAGTATAGTAAATGATTTTTTATATTTTCTATGTAACTTGGATTTACTTGACATTTGGATATGATATGGATAACTCATAGTCATGACTTGATCATATGATGAGATCCAAGTTTTAGTTGATATAAAGATATCCCACATGTATATGTGGGAGGAGAAATAATGATACTTGAGGAAATAATTTATAAATAATTTATTATTTAATAATATTATCAAACTAATATTGTAATATTGTAGAAAAATCAATTATTAATCCAACAAAAAATGAACAAAATTACAGTTTAAATGAAATATTTATGGCCTTTTTACTCATCATGTGAAGAGCTAACTTTTAGTCTGCTCTTTCGACGACCACTAACATGGCCTCTATCGACCGTTGAAATGGGCTTCTATTAACCGTTGAGATGGCCCTTTGACCGCCGAAAAGTCTTTCGACCACCGAGAATTTTCTAATGCAACCGCCCATGACATCCAATAGTAAAATGACCACACTTTTTTCTATATATATGTGCTTTCAACAAAACAAAGTGCGTTAGAATAGTATATGAATCCTCTACATTATCAAACTCTTAGATTGACAAAAAAGCAACCTAGAAAGAAATTTCTAGGGTGATTTTTGGAAAACATTTTGAAGAATAGATGTAGATTGACGAACTAGCATTCCTGCATAACATAGTCCTAGCCCTATATAGCATTCCCATGCATATACACAGATTTTGAGCTACAACCTTGAATCCTCAACATAATCCTAGTCATTCCCATGGTCAAGGACATGTTGTCAAAATAGCTATTCCGTACCTCTTGATATCTCTTTTCAAAAAATAATAAGAAGCATATGAATGTAAATATGATGGGTAGCCATGCATACAAAAAGATAAACACAATAACTCATTTTGAAATAGAAGATTAACTAATATCAAATATGAAATTTGAGTTCACATGAGTCATGAAATGGGATCTACTCTCCCATGCCCATGAAAGGGATTTGTACTCACTCATGGTGAGAAAATAGAGACACAATCTATAAATCATTAAAAAGAACATGAGTAGAGAGAGAGGATTAACAAATAAGTCTGTGGTAATAAAGAATGGAAGGAAATCTCTGGCCAAAGGATGGAGATTCGTCTTTGGAACCGCTCCTTGCTTCAACATCTTCCTCTCCAAATCATCATAATGGAATGTAGAAGAGAATTGGAGTCGATATTGGGTTCTCTCCTGAGAAATACTAGCTTTATTTTCAAAATAGCCCCTCCTCAGCTCCAGGTTCATCTCTGGACTCAAAACACTCCAAATGATACATGGTGCATTTCTCAAGGAGTGTAGTTTGTTATGTGGTATGAATCAATGTTAAAATTATATAGAAATACATCTCACGATGTGTATGTAAGTCAACACACTGTGTGAGATTCAATTTCTGCTTTAGCTGGCCCACAGTCACAAATGACACGTTGTGTGGAGTGGCCACACAACGTAAGGGAGACTTCATGATGATTTTCTAAATTTCTTGAGACACGTCATGTGGCTAGGTCACACGTCGTAACTCGACTCGACTAAGGAGATTGCTATCTGAGAGTCACACACCATGTGGAGTGGTCCACACACAGTGTGGCTTGATGTCTGTTGAATAATGAACTCCAAGAATTGGGTGAACTTTGGAAATGGCAAATAGATTGGATTTTGGGTATTTTTCTTTCACTATGAGTGAAATATGGGATACCTACAATTCAAACCATGTCACGAGTAAGAAAAACAAGAAAGAAATGTTATACCATGAATGAGAGTATAATTATGGTTAAATTGAGCGAAATGTGCAACTAAAATGGTATGAAAATGTGATATGATTTGTGCACATCCGATGTGCCACCCAAACTTGGAACTTGACACACATTTCTTTTAGCTTTCAATTATTTTGACAAATGAAGGGAAAGAAGGTGGTGCAAGAAATGTAGAATAGGGTGGACCTGTGCATCTTGTGTTTGGAATTCAGTATATTGGAAGTATCATGGCATCACTTCAATTTTCACTATAACTCATGACAATCATGAAATTTTATAAGTTGTTTAAAATTTTTAAGTAGGCATGCATTGTGTTTAATCCCTATCAATCCATTATGGCTTCACACATTTTCCAAGGAGTAATGCTATTTAAGATCATAGGTGACAAGATGAGTTCTAGCAACGGAAATGTATGAAATTGTTACAAAAGAAGTCCCTTTAGTTCAAGGGGTCCGTTAATTAACATGCATAACTGACCGACTAGATAAGGGTCAAATGGTAAAATGAGAATTAAAATTTTAAATCTAAACTACATAACATGATGAGAAATGCTAAAAGGGGAAGATAGAGTGGGTGGAATAGGTACTTAGTACCCACCTCACCTCAAACTCAAAATTTTGCTCGTGCTGTACACAATTTAAATCCAGAATGGAGAGAAGAATTTCACTGAGATCACAAGGCATTCCTGGTAACTTGAAGTATATCTTGTTGAAGGGAATGTTGACAAAAGATGGGGCCTTGAATAGAGGATCTTCATAGTGCAACCAGTGATTGGGTGTCCACAGAAGCTCAAAGGGGATTTAAGGACATTTGAAGGAAAATTGTTTTTCTCCTCACTATCCTTCCAGTAAGATCCACAAATATTCCTCAATGAGTAGATGAAATGTAACACATGTGATTGGATCTTTGATAAGGCATATTAGTAATGGTGCCTATAGGTGTTCTTTGGGAGTGGCTCCTTCAAGAAGTCTAGTGGTGGACTACCTTTTTCATAGGCCAAGCTAGTAGGTGAAGAAATGTAAGGAGTGGGACCCAGAGGGGATCCACTCCCTAAAGTGGGGTTTGAAGAACAAAACCTCCAGTCCAAACACACCCAAAAGATATGTTGGAGTGGGTGTAAAATTTTCAAAATTTAGGAACAATATTCAAAACAACAAAAGTATAGAAGCGGAAGTAAAGTATTGACTATATTCAATTTCTCATAAGGTTACAAAAGAACATTATAATCTCCCACAAAGGGTTTATATGATACAACATAAGGATCTAGATAGAGGGAAATCTAAACCATAATAACTTTGTCTCCAAGCTTTAACTTCTTAAGCTATGTCAATAACTTTATGCCATGTCATCCATGTCCTTCACCTAGGGTTCGAAGCATACCCCAGTAAGAAGAGAAAAATAGGAGACATCAACAAAGGCTGGCATGTGCATTCTAAAAAGGAAATTGAACAATATATGAAACAAAGGACAAAAAATATAAAAGGCTTCCCATGAAAGAGAAATGAACTGCCCATAAGGGCATAATAGGAAACAACATCAACGGAAGAAATATTGGCCATAACCAACAAATAAAAAGGGTTTCATACTAGCACACATAAAGAATTAGGGTACACAACCCATCATCAATTATCATCATCTTGCATGCATGCGAGATAAACATATCCCTGGAACAATATAACAACAAAGTCGGCCAAGTCTCACAAACTTGAAGCATGATAAAGAATGACGTACTGCCAAAATCCCAATATATATACAAGTGGGCCAAACCTCATGAGGCCACCTCCATCCAAAGAATAACAGGAGCATGCTGCCCCGAGCAGGAAATACACATCGGCCCAAAAACCAATGAAATTACACTACTCTAGTGCTACTGAATCACATAGCTTGTTTAATAGAGAGGCTAGTAGAGAGTATAGTCAGATCTTACAAAATCACCACAAAAGTGGCCAAAATATACATACACCTCACAAGTGGGCAAAAGACATCACATGTCGTCATATAGAGTTCCAACATGAACAAAGCATTATAAAGAAGCAAGAGAATGTCAATACGTGATCACAAGATTAGTAATAAATAAGATACTTCACATGAAGCATAATTTCCAAAAGAACAAGATAATGTGTAGGCTAATGTCCAAAGGACCAAGCGAAAGAAGTAACATAGGTTATTTGCTCAAAAAGAATAATCAGGGATGCAAACATACATTTAGAGAGAAGAATTAAAAATTTCTCAATATAGAAATAATGTGGGATGCAATCATACCTCTCTTCATATTCTAATCAGACCAAAGTTACTTCTAGATACAAGTCTAGGCCTCCAAAGAACCTATTAAGCATATATGTAGATTTTAGGTCAATTTCACATTGAGTACTCAAATCCTAAAATTACTTTTTTTATTTATATACAACTTAGGTTATCAAAACCATGTCATACTTTAGGTTACCTTATTCTGAGTCCAAAACATATTTTATTATATTTTTCTAACTTACATATATAGTTATGAATTTTACAAGTTATAACCAATTAGGAAAATCCATTAAAATCACCTTTTCAAAACATTAGATTTAGGCAATGAAGTTGGTACCACTAGATAGATTTTATTTTTCTAATTCTAGAACATATTTATTTTCTTTTTCTAAGCTATAAATAATTAGTTATGGATTTTTGAAAATTAGCCAATAAGGAAAATCCACGCCAGCACAAACATTGAGAGAGGAAAAGGAGAGAGGGAGAGGGCACAAACATTGAGTTGGCCCAATAAGAGTTGGCCAACTCAGTTGGCCCCACTAACAACCTGGCAAGTTGTCTCAGCGTTGAAAGGAAAAGAGACGAGTGTAAAATGATAGTTTTACCCTTAGTTGAAAGATGAAAATAAAATGATAAACCAGGGCTAGAGATATGAAATTGCTCGATGGTCATCGTTGTTTCATCATCCTTCATGCGAGAACACAGTCCATCCAAGGACCCTATTCTCCGTCGTGACTTCCCTGTAGACAAACTTTAGAGGTCGTAGGTGAACAAATCAAGCAAGGAAAACTCCTCCATCAAGTTCGAGAGGACCAAGTGGAGGAAAAATTAGTGAAATAGAAAGGCGTAAAAGACCATATGTTCAGAACCCAAAACCAACGCGTAAAACCCAAACAAGAACCTCAAAATAGAGAATTCGAGTTATACCTCAAAGCAGACAAAACTAATGAAGAGACTGTCTTCACACAAACAAGACAAAGTTGTGTGGAGGTTCAACAAGTCTCTCAAGGGTCTAAAATTTGTACGACAACCACAGAATTGCCCAAGCAAAGTCGGAGATCAGTTAGAGGCTGAGAGTTGATCTGGTCTCTGCTGATTGAATTTCCTTATTGAGTATCAACTATAGATCATTCCAGCTAGAGTAATGCCCTGAGGTGACCCCTCCAGGGAGAATGACAAGACCCATCATCTTGAATTAGTCAAGATTCAGCGACAAGATGGATACAACTGGGGGAAATAATAGTGTGAAGAAACATTGCATGGTTTTCAGCAGAGGTTTCCAAGAGATTAGGTTCATGCTGGAGCCGACGACAGTGACTCTGCATCTCAGAGCAATATCCACTCTTGAGGTCAAATTAGGGGTTACTTATATAGGTCATGGGAGAGGATGTGTGATAAATCATTGGTTTTAGGAAAGTAAACTGAAGAAGTTGCAGAAGAAATATTGGAGAAAGGATGAAAGATGAGAGAGGTGTGGGGAAAACAAAATTGGGATCTCTGTACACATGGAACCGCACATGAAGCGGGAGTTAGGAGAAGTAACATCCATCGTGCAATCAAATATCCAATGGCTAGAAAAACTTGTGTGTATAAATAAAAAATAAAACCAGTAGCGTGACAATAAATGCAATCCTAAATCAAATTGGACTAAAGTGTGGATGTATTTATTTATAGTTTTCTCTTTCTTCCTTAGAGGGCACAAATAAACTCCAAATTGGATGAAATTTTGCATAGAGGCTAATTAAAACATTTAGATTCCGGTTATGAAATTAGATTTTCATTGTGAAGTATTTTGATTTGTTAAATAAACCAAATACTATTTTTTTATTTCCTCATGCATTAATGACTTTAAGATTGTCCAAATTTGATGAAACTTTACCCACAACTAAATTAAGTATGTTGGATATGAATTTGTCCTTAATTTCACATGTTGAATTTATTTGTACATTTATTTAATATTTTTAATGTTCTACACACTTTCTCTCTCTTGAATTCACCTTTAAAGCAAACTTTCTCCAAATTGAGTGAAAATTCACCCAATGGCATATTTTAATGTGTAAATTATAAACCTAAGATTATTTTCCACTTTTGGGGTCATTAAATATTTTATTTCATATTTTGACGGAAAAACTCATATCTTATTTTCCAAATTGAATTAAATTGATTATTATTAGGTAAATAATGTGAAACTTGACTTCCAAGGTGATTGGGACCCAAGGAATCTGAATTTCACATTAAATTTCACTTTAGAGATCTCTTTCTATGAATTTAACATTTTCATCTTGACATCATTGTATTCATTTCATCATCCTTATTATATAATTATTGTGTCACCTTACCTTCACTCTTATTACCAAGAGGATTGTATTTCATTATTATGCACGATCATCCTTTATCTCATTAGAGTATTAATTTTGAATAGTATCCACTATTATGGGCATTTTAGTTCTTATATGCATATTATCTCTCTTATCTTTAATTTTAATCATCATTATCTCAAGTGATATATTTAAACTGGCCTAAAGATTAATTATGAGAGCATTAGATCATATTTTGATTATAGGTCTACATGTTAGGATTTTAAGTTAAGATACTAATGTGTATATCTTAATCCTTGTTTGGATAAGCCCAAATAACAAGTTTACTATCCTCCAAGACATATGATCAAGGTCAAGAGGCTAGGTTTTAGTTCATTACAAGAATCACCCTATGTAACATTCGTTGTACAAGATCAGGTGGAGGATCTAAATCTAGTTTTACTCATCACCTAGATCTACATGTAGTAGGTGTGGTGCTGGTATGGGAAGAACTATTTAATCATTCTGGTTTAAATGTGTATGTGGCCATGTGTCTTCCAGAAGAATCATGCACTCAACATTGTGATCAATGGGGGCATCTGGATACTTTACCATGTCAAAATGTTTCTATGATTCCTTCATGAAGCATGTGCCCAACTCAATGGGCTCAGAAGGAATCACAACACGAAAGTCAACATCACAATCTAAGAGTGGGGGCATGTAAACTACTTGTATACGATGAACCATCTCATTGGGTTGATGTGTGCTATTCAGCACGCCTTTTTCTGCGAATTATTAAGCTTGTCACACAGAAATTCTCCATTCATCTCTTAAAAAATTGCACAAATTGATATTTTCTCATTCTATCACAAAATTTGACAATCACGTGCATTTTATTGCAGTTTCAGGACTTGAGCCGATCGACTGGTATCTTCAACCGATCGTCTCACTACATCAAATCGATCGTATGACTATCTAAAATGCTTGGTTTGCCTTCAAGCGTCGATCATTCATCTCATCAGACGACGGCTGAGATCGCCCGATTCCAACTACCAGACACCCGGCTGATGGCCATTGCCGAGCGGTTTCAACTGTGACGCCACCCTAATTAGGGTTGGCAACCGATTGATGGGATGCGCGTTCCAGAACCTTCCAACTGATCGGCTGGTTCCCGAACCGGTCGGTTGGCGGCGTGCAGACAGTAAAAGTCCCAGCCGCCAACCTCAAAATAACCCTAAACCTAAATGTACAACCCCCTCCTTCTCCTATAAAAGGAGGGGCACTTCCTCCTCTATGGGGGTATCTTGGATTTCTTGTATTTTAGAGTTCTGCAGCAATTAATCTTGTAATCATTCTCATATTATGCAATAAAGTAGGTTTGGTTCAAGCATAGCTCTTTCATTCTTGTTCTTGTCTTTTCTCTCCACCTTAGTTTTAATCTCCTTCCTTCCGTTCTTTATTTCTGGAGCAAGGAACAAAGAACTAAGCCATTTCATCGTCTCTAGCATAAGGATTAATCTCCTGATTTCTGGGCTAGACTATGGCTTCATTTCTTTCTTCCTCCGTCTCCCATTTCTCCATGTGTGAGTAGTCTTTTATCGGGGCAAGGGGAATAACCCCTTAGCCATAGTTTTAATGACTTCTTCTTAAACGATTAGATGGTAATCGATTTTAATTGAATGATTGATCTTCGGATCGCATGTTAATTTGGATGGATTTGACCATGGAAATCCGGATTAGAACAATAAAATCGATTACATAGACATTTTGATATGACCGTGGATTTTCATCTTTTAGGATGATAAACTAGGAAGCATGAGCACCAAGACCAATGGGCTCATGTGGAGTTTCTCTTTTGTGAATTTTTAATTTGCAAGCCTTCATCAAATCGTCGTTTAAGATTTAGTTGTTAACACCTAGGCTAAGGTGGTGAAAACACCTACGAGCCTCGATTTCCTTCTCTTGATTTAATCACTGCATCCTTTGTTTGCTTTAATCCTTAGTCTTCCATTCATATAGTTTTGCTTGTGTTAACAATCTTTTTATTTGTGCATGTTTATTCTTGTTAAGTGCCTTTCTTCTTGCATTAGTGTAATCATTCAAACCCCCAACTGGACTTTACTTTCTGCTTTAATAAAAAGAAAAATACCAAAAACAAATAATAAAATTCTTCAATCTTTGGGTTCTAAGAACAATCTCTAAATAGTTGTCCTGTGGGATCGACCCTTCTATACTACCCTTCAAACCAGAAGTAAAAAAGGTTTAAACTCTAGGATTAACCATCTTAGTGATTGATATTTCAAAATGATGAGTATCAATTTAGTGCCGTTGCCGGGGACAACAGATTGTTTTTTTTCGAACCCCAAAAATAATTTTGAAAAACTTTTTTTCTTTTTTTTCATACCTTCCGAGTAACATTCCGGAAGTGTACTCCTCTTTCTGCTGAGTTTCCATTCCGGCAGTACGTTTTTTCTACACACGAATTAACTGCTTTATGTGTGCATGCGACGCCCGAACAAAGATTTTCAACCTTTCGATCCAGAAATAGAAAGAACTTTTCATCGTCAAAACCGTCAAAATCTAGTGAGAATGAATGAAGACGAGGTCGCCCGTAGAATCGACCAAGCTCTCACAGCTCAAAGAGAGCTCATCCAAGACGAACAAGCGGAAAGAGAAGCCGCTTTGCGTGCAACCTTTAGGGCCGAGCAAGAAACCATAGAAGCCGATAGGAGGGAAGCCGAAAGGCAAAAACAACTAAAAGACTTTTCTGTTCCCAAAATGGCCTATACACAACATCTGGTTATACCCCCCGATATCATTGCTCCACAATTCAAAATCCAAACACAATGGATCACTATGATGCAAGCCAACCCCTTCTCAGGCAACAATGGGGAAAGTTGTCAAGATCATCTTCAAAGGTTCATTGACCTTTGCTCTTTGAACAAACTCCCAGGTGTCTCCGAAGATGCCATCCGCCTTAGGTTGTTTAAGTATTCCCTCTCCGGCCAAGCTAGTAGCTGGTACAACACCATGGAGAGTGAAGAACATGTCACAACTTGGGAAGTTCTCCAAGGCAAGTTCCTTGAAAAATTTTACCCCCCCCCCCGTCTCTCACATATGAACTTAGGGGTCAAATAACTCATTTTCTATGTCCCCAGGAGAATCTTTAGGTGAATCTTGGAAAAGATTCAAAGACTTACTTAGGAAATGCCCCCACCATGATATCTCTCAAGCCCAAATCATAGAGATTTTCTATCGTGGTGTTGATGATGATAAAAAATTCTTTCTCGATTCCTCATCTGGAGGAAATTTCATGCATCAAAGTTTAAACAGCGCATGGGAGGTAGTTAAACGGGCTTCCAAAACAAGGGTTAGAAGAGGGATTGGAGAAATCCTTAAGGTAGCCAAGGCAGAAGTCAATAATGATATCCAAAGCATAGCGGAAAGCCTAAAATTAATTGCCTTAAAAAAGATCGGTTAGAGTCATCATTGGTCACCCTTAGGGAGTCACCCCATCAACTAAAAGCCATGGATTCCCTTTGTGGTATTTGCCAAGGATACGACCATACCACCCTCCATTGTCAATATCTCTACAACACACCCATGCAACCTGAAGTAGGACAACAAACTGAAGACCTCAACTCAATTCATATAATACCAGGCCAAGGTTGCTACAATACCAACCAACCTAGGAATCACCCTGGTTTTCAGTACGGGAACCCTTCAGGTGCCGAGAACTCTAACCAACTTCAACAAAAACCTCCCTACCCTCAAAGTACCAATCGACCACCACCTGGATTCCCATACAACAATCAAAGAAATTTTGGAAATCACCAAAATCGACAACACTACCAACAATTCCAAAACCTAAACCTTCCACCCCAAAATCTAAACCAACCTCAACCTCCCCAACCACCTCAAAATGTCATCCCTCCTCCTCCCCCAAGTAATCCTAATTGGGCAAGCATAGAACAAACCCTCGTAGCCATACAGGCCCATCAAAAGGCAACTGACGCATAGTTGGCCTGTCTGTTTGCCCAACAAAAACCTCCTACTGGGACTTTTACAGGACAACCGGAAAACAATCCCAAACATCCTGAACAACTCAAGGTAGTCTCTACTCATTCTGGTAAGGTGCACACCCCTCCCCCTTCAAAAGAATCTTCGGACCCACCTCTAGAATTCAAGGATGAGGACATGGTAGTTTTCGAACCCGAAGTTACACCCAAACCATCCGTTCTCGAAGTCCCTCAAGTGGAAGATGAAGAACCAGTTTACAAACCCCGACCTCCCTATCAAGACCGCCTCAAACAAACAAGATTTGATGCCCGATTCATGAAATTTAGGGATGCTATGAAAAAAATACATGTCGACATTCCCTTCCTTGATGCTTTGACAGACATGCCCGCCTGGTCCAAGTACATGAAATCTCTCTTGACTAGGAAGTATGTTACTAAAGAATACGAGACTGTTAAACTTGCTAGGACTACCTCTGACATTATCCTAAGTAAGATGCCCAAAAAATAGAAGGATCCAGGTTCTTTTGGAATAGGATGCTACTTAGGTGACAATGCTTGTAGGAAAGGCCTAGCAGATTTAGGAGCTAGTATATCCATCATGCCATATAGTATTTGCAAAAAACTAGGATTCAATGACATGTTACCCACAACCATGACCATCCAACTGGCAGACTCATCCACAACTAAGCCCATGGGAATCATAGAAGACATTCCGGTTAAAGTTGGAAATGATGCATACGTCCCTTGTGATTTTGTGATCATGGATATCAAGGAAGATTTACTCTACCCCCTCATTTTCGGACGTCTCTTCTTAGCCACTGCTCGTGCCTTAATTGATGTTGAGGCTGGTACCATTGTGTTAAGACTAGGGAAGCAAAACCTAGAGTTTAGGGTGTTTGAAAGTATGAAGGGACCTAGTCTTGAGGAAGAAGTTTACCTCCTTGATTGCATTGATGAATTAAACCAACTAAGGCAAGAATGGGAATTAGTTGATGACCCCCTATGCACTGCTCTCACCATCCCCTCCGAATGTGATTTTGATAATGAACCATCAAACCAACTTAATATTCACTTGGACAACTTTGAGGAAATCCCATGTGCCGAGATTGAAGACCTTAAGATGATCTCCACCATAGAAGAACAACCTGAACCACCAAAGGCCCCGGAAATGAAGGCTCTCCCCATAGGTCTGAAATACATGTTTCTGGATGAACAACAATTATGCCCTGTTATTATCAATTCTGACCTTACCATTGAACAAGAAAACATGCTTATGGGAGAACTTAGGAAAAGGAGAACAACCTTAAAGTATAAAATGATGGAATTAGTTGGGATAGATCAATCCATTTGCATCCACAAAATCCCAATGATTGAAAATAGTAAACCTTCCCGAGACCCACAAAGGAAACTCAACCCAACCATGAAGGAAGTTGTTCGTCTTGAAGTGATTAAACTTTTGACTGCAGGAATCATCTACCCCATCTCTGACTCTCCTTGGGTCAACCCTGTCCAGGAAATCCCCAAAAAGGGTGGGACCACAGTCGTTAGGAATGAGAAGAATGAGCTCATTCCCACATGTACAGTCACAGGGTGGAGGATGTGCATTGACTATAGGAAACTCAACAAAGAAACTAGGAAAGACCACTTCCCTCTTCCCTTCCTCGATCAAGTTCTTGAACGTTTAGCTCATCAACAATACTTTTGCTATTTAGATGGCTACTCAGGTTTTTATCAGATCCCCATTCATCCTGAAGACCAAGAGAAGACCACCTTCATATGCCCTTTTGGTACATATGCTTTTAGACGAATGCCCTTTGGCCTGTGTAATGCACCAACCACTTTTCAAAGATGTATGTCTGGCATTTTTTTAGGGTTAACTGAGACTGTCATGGAAGTGTTCATGGACGATTTCTCTGTCTATGGAGATAGTTTCACTTCTTTCCTTGGAAACCTCTCCCTTGTTCTTGATAGATGCATCGAGTCACATTTAGTCCTTAATTGGGAAAAGTGTCACTTTATGGTCAAGGAGGGTATTGTTCTAGGCCATAAGGTGAGCAACCAGGGCATTGAAGTTGACCAAGCCAAGATTGAGGTCATCACCAAGCTCCCCCCCCCACCTCAGTCAAATACATCCGAGCCTTCTTAGGACATGCCAGTTTCTATCGGCGATTCATCCGTGACTTTTCCAAAATTACAAAACCTCTCACCAATCTTCTTCAAAAGGAGGTGCCTTTCCATTTTGATACGACATGCATGGAGAGCTTTCTATGTTTGAAAAAGGCTCTCACCACGACCCCTATCATCCGTGCTCCTGACTGGGCCTTACCCTTTGAAATCATGTGTGATGCTAGTGATTTTGCTGTAGGTGCCATTTTAGGACAAAGAATTGACAAAAAACATCATGTCATTTATTATGCATCCAAGACCTTAGATGAGGCTCAGCGAAATTACACTGTCACCAAAAAAGAAATGCTAGCCATTGTCTATGCATTCGATAAATTTCGCTCATATCTTGTGGGTTCAAAATTTGTTGTTTACACTGATCATGCAGCTATTCACTACCTGATGACCAAAAAAGATGCCAAGCTTCGACTCATAAGATGGATTTTGTTATTGTAGGAATTTGATCTAGAAATCCTAGACAAAAAGGGCTCTGAAAATGTCGTAGCTGACCACCTTAGTAGACTTAGCTATAGCCCGATTGATGAACACCCCATAAATGAATCCTTACCCGATGACCAATTGCTCAAGGTTGACTCCCAATTTCCTTGGTTTGCTGATTTTGTGAATTATTTAGCTACAGGTGTATTGCATCCCGAGTATACATGACATTCTAAAGCTAAATTTTTACATGATGTCAAAAATTATTATTGGGATGAACCTTATTTGTTTCGAATTTGCGCCGATGGTTGTGTGTCCCATGAAGAAAGCATTGCCATTTTGGAACAATGTCACTCGGGCTCCTATGGTGGTCACATGAGTTCCCAAAAAATGGCTAGGAAAGTCCTACAATGCGGATTCGTTTGTCCCACCATCTTCAAAGACTCGTATGATTATGTGCTTTCATGTGACCAATGTCAAAGGATGGGTAATATTTCCAAGCGTGACCAAATGCCTCTCACCTCTTGGAAAGAACTAGAGATTTTTGACGTCTGGGGAATCGACTATATGGGCCCATTTCCTTCTTCTTATGGGTTTACTTATATTTTCATCGCAGTCGATTACGTATCAAAGTGGGTTGAAGCCATACCTACTAAAACATGTGACTCTAAACCCGTTAAGAA
This sequence comes from Alisma plantago-aquatica, assembly GCA_963693085.1. Lineage (NCBI taxonomy): Eukaryota > Viridiplantae > Streptophyta > Magnoliopsida > Alismatales > Alismataceae > Alisma > Alisma plantago-aquatica. The sequence goes on along the minus strand of OY856412.1, from coordinate 767,531,863 downwards.
ACTTTTTAAAGATGTCATTTTCCCTATATTTGGAGTCTCTCGCACCATCATTTCTGACGGGAGATCCCATTTTTTGGAAAAAAGTTTTGAGGCTCTTTTGAAAAAATACGGGGTCTATCACAAAGTCGCCACTCCTTACCATCCTCAGACCAGTGGGCAGGTAGAAGTGTCCAACAGACAAATCAAATCCATTTTAGAAAAAAATGTTGGATGAACTAGGAAAGATTGGGCGTTAAAAATAAATGACGCCCTGTGGGCATATCGTACTGCCTACAAAACACCTATTGGAACCACCCCTTTCAGACTGATCTACGGTAAGTCATGTCACTTACCAATAGAACTAGAGCATAAAGCAAGCTGGGCCATCAAAAGTTTGAATTTTGATCTTTTCATGGCTGGAGAGAAACGTTTTCTCCAAATGAATGAGCTTGACGAACTCAGGATGAGTGCCTATGAAAATACAAGAATCAACAAAGACCGAACCAAAATGTGGCATGATCGTCACATCAAGCGCAAAGACATTAGAGAAGGGGATCAAGTTTTAGTTTTTAATTCAAGATTATGACTTTTCCCTGGAAAACTCAAGTCGAGATGGTATGGTCCCTACATTGTCAAGTGCGCTTATCCACATGGCTCTTTTCTTCTCTGGGATAAAGTTCTGGGCGAGTTTAAGGTCAATGGGCACCGTCTTAAAAGATATATCACCACTGAAGTTGTTGTCGCTTCAGACTCAACCAAATTTCCACCATTGCAGGATCCGAACCTCACTGACCGTTCACCTCCCCCGGATTCCAATTAATCTGATCTTGGTCGAGCCACGACGTAAAATAAGGCGCTAGTTTGGAGGCAACCAAACACTATCTTCCCTTCTCAATTATTTCATTGTTTTTGTTTTTTCTGTTCTGTTTTTCCTTGTTCCTTCCGTCGAGCCGATCGGTTCGAACGTCCAAACGCTCGTTTCACGCATCCAGCCGATCGTTTCTCTTTCCCAGACACTCGGCTCGTCCGAACGCTGCCTCTGTCCTTTACTGTTTTGCTTTTGGCGGCCAATGCAGACCAGCCGATCGGTTGGCTATCCAACCGATCGGCTCGAGGGTCCATTGATCTATTTAACGCACCAGACGCAACGCCTACTCTCCCTACCAGCAGCACCCTCCACCACAATGAGTCTTCCCTCCATCTCGCTCTTAGAGTTTGCTCAGGTCGAGCAAATGTTTAAGTCTGAGGTGGGGGTGGGTGGTACGTAATCCACCCTTTATCTTCCCTTTTTCAACAGTTCCTTCTGTATTTTTATTTGTTTACGTTGTTTACTTTCAAACATAAGGTCTTTATCTAGCCGGTCGAATGTTGTACTTTATCTTTAAAAATCAATTGCATTATCAACTTCATTTCAAACAACTTTGCAATACCAAGTTTCCTATGACCATGATAGCAATTTTTGGAAATGGTGGCAAGCCTTAGAGTATCAAATAGAATCAAATGCAGATTTTCTTAATTTTAGCATTAGATTAACTTTTTTTTTCTCTTATATAATGTAGCTACATGTCTCTTCTATCTTATGCAATGACAACTCAAAAAAAAAGTTTTTTGTTGCACGGGAAAAATAAATCGCACGCCAAACCCTAAGTCCGGGGTGGCCTGCCCTTCTTCCATACCCCATAAAGGGGCGTACTATAAAAAGATGCCAAAAAGAGCACACAAAAAAATTGTGGTCAATGTAATCACAAGTCCATGAAAAAAAAATTATATCCCAAGTCGAATAGAGGAGGGATTTTTCCGTCACACCTCAAATTCTCTATTCCCGTGCAATAATAACCCAAAAAAATTGAAAAATGAAAAAAATGATGAGTGTCGAAGCGCAAGTTAGATCAAGATTGTCTTTACAAAGTATGAGTTTAAAAAAATAAGTTATGAAAAATGTTTTCTTGAGAAACATAGTGCTTGCAATTTGTGGTTCTAGGAGATGGGTCGCTTGGCCATGAAAAGGATAGAAGAATTGCTAACCTAGGGAGGATGAACTTGTTATTTCAAAATTATTGGAATCTTTTTTATTTTTCAATTGCTTGAGGACAAGCAAAACTTTAAGTTCGTGGTATTTTGATGTGTGCTATTCAGCACACCTTTTTCTGTGAATTATTAAGCTTGTCACACAGAAATTCTCCATTCATCTCTTAAAAAAATGCACAAATTGATATTTTCTCATTCTATCACAAAATTTGACAATCACGTGCATTTTATTGCAGTTTTAGGACTTGAGTCGATCGACTGGTATCTTCAACCGGTCGTCTCACTGCATCAAACTGATCGTCTGACTATCTGAAATGCTCGGTTCGTCTTCAAGCGTCGATCATTCATCTCATCAGACGACGGCTGAGATCGCCCGATTCCAACTACCAGACGCCCGGATGATGGACATTGCCGAGCGGTTTCAACTGTGCCACCACCCTAATTAGGGTTGGCAACCGATCGATGGGATGCGCGTTCCAGAACCTTCCAACCAATCGGCTGGTTCCCAAACTGGTCGGTTGGCGGCGTGCATACAGCAAAAGTCCCAGCCGCCAACCTCAAAATAACCCTAAACCTAAATGTACAACCCCCTCCTTCTCCTATAAAAGGAGGGGCACTTCCTCCTCTATGGGGGTATCTTGGATTTCTTGTATTTTGGAGTTCTGCAGTAATTAATCTTGTAATCATTCTCATATTATGCAATAAAGTAGGTTTGGTTCAAGCATAGCTCTTTCATTCTTGTTCTTGTCTTTTCTCTCCACCTTAGTTTTAATCTCCTTCCTTCCGTTCTTTATTTCTGGAGCAAGGAACAAAGAATTAAGCCATTTCATCGTCTCTAGCATAAGGATTAATCTCCTAATTTCTGGGCTAGACTATGGCTTCATTTCTTTCTTCCTCCGTCTCCCATTTCTCCATGTGTGAGTAGTCTATTATCAGGGCAAGGAGAATAACCCCTTAGCCATGGTTTTAACGACTTCTTCTTAAACGATTAGATGGTAATCGATTTTAATTGAATGATTGATCTTCAGATCGCATGTTAATCTGGATGGATATGACCATGGAAATCTGGATTTAGAACAATAAAATCGATTACATAGACATTTTGATATGACCGTGGATTTTCGTCTTTTAGGATGATAAACTAGGAAGCATGAGCAACAAGACCAATGGGCTCATGTGGAGTTTCTCTTTTGTGAGTTTTTAATTCACAAGCCTTCATCAAATTGTCGTTTAAGATTTAGTTGTTATCGCCTAGGCTAAGGTGGTGAAAACCCCTACGAGCCTCGATTTCCTTCTCTTGATTTAATCACCGCATCCTTTGTTTGCTTTAATCCTTAGTCTTCCATTCATGTAGTTTTGCTTGTGTTAACAATCTTTTTATTTGTGCATGTTTATTCTTGTTAAGTGCCTTTCTTCTTGCATTAGTGTAATCATTCAAACCCCCAACTGGACTTTACTTTCTACTTTAATAAAAAGAAAAATACCAAAAACAAATAATAAAATTCTTCAATCTTTGGGTTCTAAGAACAATCTTTAAATAGGTATCATGTGGGATCGACCCTTCTATACTACCCTTAAAACTGGAAGTAAAAAAGGTTTAAACTCTAGGATTAACCATCTTAGTGATTGATATTGCAAAACGAGGAGTATCATGGGTTCAATGTAATATAGAATAAAGATTGGTTGTGATGAAGTGTAGGGCTCTTGATGAGAAAGTCATTCTTCAAAATAATCCACCAGTTCATCATGGGAGGTGATGGTACATTATCTAGAATAGGCTCAACCAAAGTTGGTTGGTCATTGATATATCCTAGATTAATGTATACAATAGGGTTGTTAGTAGATCTTTAGGTTTTGGAGCCATTTTTGCTGGATCTAAAATAGGTAACATGAGGATGGTATCATCACCATCATCAATTAAAATCAATATCAGCTTCTCCAGCTTCTCGAGGAGCTCTCTGATAGGCCCTCAATTAACATAGTTAGAAATGCTTGTTGACTATCTTGTATTTCCTATTGCTTGTTTACTATCATCTCAAGAGCATTAAGTTTCTCCTCATGTTGAGGTGAATATTGGTTTTCATGATAAGATTCTTCACCACCTTAATATTGTTGGTCATAGTTTCCCCTTAGAATAGTCTTCTACATAGCATGACTCCTCATGGAATCCCCCAAAATATTATTATTTGTACTCTACTTCATATATGATTTGAATGAGCTTGATATTATTCAAGATGTGCATCTCCTACATGGATCCTTTAACTTGTCGGGTCAAATCTGAGTGACTCCATATATCATGGTAGATGGAGCAACACCTCTCTTATTGTATGCTTTGTTGTCATGACCATTCTTCTAATTTTGCATCTCGGGCTTCCTGTTCAGCAGCCATGACAACTCTTATCTTGACTCATATGGCCTCTTTTTGTGTGGTGAGGGTCAATTCTTTCTGACAGTTGAGTTTTCCTCATTCATTCTTTTTATATGATTGTTTGAGAAATAAAGAATTTTATTATGAGGCTTAGTTTCTTTTTAAAAAAAATTTCAGAATAGACACAATAAATTACAAAAATCTTAGATAGAAAGAAAAGTCTAAATGAAAATAAAATTATGGAAAGAATCTAAAAAAATGAAAAAAACAACTAAGAAATTATAACATAAAACTAAAAGTTACAAAATCAACTAAAATTGCAAAAATAAAATAAAAAGAAAAGTATTAATTATTCAAAGCAATGGGGATTGAAATAAACTTTGTTGTCCCCCATAACAATGCCAAAATTTGATGTGTGCCATTTACACAAAAAATTCATTAGGAAAAAAAATCTTAGAGTTATTAAAATGAAAATCAACTCATCTGCAAGCGTATAAGTCAATTTTAGTTTGAAAGATATCGATCTCATAGAATAACATTTATAAGAATTTTATTCAAACCAATTGCTATGAGTAATATTTAAAAACTGATTCTTGAAGAGTGTGGTAAAACCTAAAATAGGAAATAAAAATGTAGAAGTAAAACTAGTTAAGTTGGATTTAGTTTAATTTCTAGAGATATTGGGGGACTGGGGGACGAAGGGATTACCACTGTAGACCACACATTTGCTTTAGTTGATTGAACTTTTTAATTTTTAATAGACTAAATCAGGACCATGTGGATTTGTGTCCCTATAGAAAACAAATATCCCTATAGCCCAGGCCACAAGATGAATAGAATGGCCAACTTTTAAAAAAAAAATATCACAAGGGTAAAATTATCACAAATTCATGATCTTAATTTTTGAGGATCATTTTTCAATTGTGTAGTAGAGTTGTACCAGATATCTCATCAAGATTTTACATTCCCCAATCAATGTTCCAAATCATATATCAGGTGATCTCGACAATGTGAGTTATAACTGATAAGATAAAATGGACACATTGATCATGAAACTCCATCAGTTGATTTCATAAGGAGTCCATGGTTTGATATAATGTTGAGATCTAGTTCTCATCACCTAACGGGGAAAAAAATCAATCTAAGAATAAAAATGAGTGCATAAAATTGGAAGAAAAACATCTAATCAATAAAACTTTAGAGTCTAATACAATTAAGGTAAAACAAGGGGATATGGGACTAGTCAACATGCCCTACTATACAAACTACTCAAACATGTTAAGCATACACACAAAACAGAAGGTAAGATAGGAAAGAATCATGTTTCTAAATATAGAAACAAGATGACATATTCCTTGAGGAAGACGATGGCTCCTTCCTTCCCTTCTGGACTTGTGCACCCAGAGAAGCATCTGGGTGATAGAATATGAAATCTCATTTTAAAATTGGAGCATGCCTTGTATTTATAATAAAAGAATGCTCAACATTCGGTTTGGCCGTCTAAAATATGAAGAGCCATGATATGTCAAATCTTGAATCTCAAATACTAAACATAATTAGTTGGCTCCCTTTTGAAGATTAAATTCCTTTATTTGATAGATTTCTAATTGATGCTTGATAGCTTTGTGCTCGGTAAAAGGGTGTTAATTACATTCTGTCCTCCATATAAAAGAGCACAGTCATGATTTGTTGCTTTCATTGGCAAACTTGCCTTTTAATTTCTTGATCAACTTTGTAATCATAAGAAAACTCATTGGTTAGTTGCCTTTGTTCCTGGTCAAAGGAGTGATCATTTACAATTTCAATTGTTTGGCCCATTAGGCAATGGAGAAAATTATTACTCTCTTTTAATTATTTTGACCGCTCATTAAATTCTTTGACTCTCTTTGCTGTAGACTTTTGTTGTAGGAAGTTTGAGTAAATTTTAGGATGGTCACAAGTTTCAAAACAGTTCAAAAATATATTTTCCCTATACATAGTGAAATTCTCTTTCTAACAGATGCTTAAATATTGAATTCTGAGTTTGTCTGAATGATATGTCCATTTTTGTGAGATATATCTATTACATGTAATTTGCCCAATTGGAAAATCCAATCGATCCATTGAAAAATCCAAAATATATTCTTCATGTAGATAATGAAATTCTCTTTTTAAAACATATTTAAACATATAATTTTGATTTTTTATGCAAAAAATATAGTCATTTTAGTGTGCGGTATATATACCAGACACTATGAGGAGTTGTGTAGACATCTTTATTTTATAGAGTTTTTGATCTTTAGAGTGATTGAGTATTAGCCTATAAATTCATGAAAATATGATAAAAACTCTAATTAAAGAGAGAAGAGATAAACTATGATAATTAAATCTAATATTAGGGAATAATCAACAAAATGACTCCAAGGAATGATATAGAAGATGCAAATAAATTCGATAAATATGCATTCATCAACAACCTGCACTCTGATACCAGTTATAGATTGTTGAAAAGTATGTGAACATATATTATGCAATCAAGATGCACCAAAAAATAAATTATATGTGAAAGCATTATCGAAAAATATGTAAGTGCAAGATAAGGCCATAAGCAGATAGAGAGAAAATATTGTATTTTTATGTGGAAAGTCCTCACGTCATGTGAGAGAAAAATCATGAGATCAACCAATGGGCAAATCCATTAAGAAGTAATTATATAGTTGTTCTTTTTGGGTTTTGACCTCAAACCTAATATATTACAGTCAGAAGGAGATATAAGAAAATACCATTGTAGGGAGATCCCTACAGTCTACCACCCCAAAACTTCTAAGGAAGACATCCTTTTACAAAGTACACAAAGTAGATGGCCTGAAGAAGAACATTCAATGGCTCAACAGTCTTATCCTGCTTCCTTTCTTCTTCCTTTTTGTTTTTCTATCCTCCTCTCCTTTGCTTTTTCTCATATCCCTACAGTGAAAAACAATGTGGTTTCCATTTTAATTACTCTCTGTCTTGTGTCTTGCTCTTGTCAATTGGCGGTTGTGGCTATCTTTGCTTTGAATCCATAGTAAGGGATTTATTTAGTCCTCACAACAGCAACCAAAACAATTTCCCTAATGGGCTTTGTCAAGGAAAAGGCCCACTTGGACTAGAAATGTTGTAGGCAAGAAGTAGTGAGTGCTTCTCTCAACCTAATGCCTCACTACTTACTTATGAATGTATCATTTTTACAACATGATGCTTCAATCCTATACTTTGACACCTTATTTCTATGATATGACACCTCATTTGTAAGCTACAATAACCCATTTTCAATATGCAATGTCTCATTTCTAATCTACCACGTCTCGTTTTGTAGTACAATGCCTTTTTTATGTTATAATGCTTCATTTCTATACTAAAAATAAGGCGTTGTAGCATAAAAAAGAGAGGCTAGAGCTTTCAAACATGCACCTCATCATACAAATGAGGTGGTGTAATGTAAAAAGGAGGTGATGGGACTACAAAATGAGGCACTCTTAGCACAAAAATGAGGCATGGTATTGTATAATGTGGTGTCATAGGTTAAAACTAAGACGTCCTATTGTAAGATAGAGATATTATGTTTTATAAACAAAGGGTCTTAGTTTACAAGGAGTGGCTGAAGTGGTTAAGTACGATGTTTCCTAACAAAGAGACTCAGACTCAAATTCCAATCACCACCTTGATCTACCACCCACCTGGACGTTTAGCCTCTGTCATAGATATGGGGGGGGGTAATGCATCTCTTAATCCCAACATGATGTTGTATTGTGAAAATGATGTGTTATAGCTTACAAATAAGACATAATATAATGAGGTGTCATATCATAATAGCTGAGAGGTATATTGACGTGTTGTATTGTAACATAAAACATCATAGCTTAAAAGTGAGAAATTGTAGCCTACAACTTAGGAGCCATATCATAAAATCAAGGAATACTATTATTAAAATGATGTACTATATCATAAAAATGAGGTGTCATATGATAAACATGAGGTGTTATATCATACAAATTAAGTGTCATATATTAAAAGTGATGTATCTTGCATTAGAAATGAGGTTTCATATTGTCAAAATAAAGTATCTTAGCTTGAAACTGAGGCACTGAACTCAGAACAAGGAGGCATCATGAAGTAATGAGATGTTGTGTCGTGAATAAAAAGCTTTAAAGCTTATGAACAAGGTGTGTTATTATAAAAATGAGGAGTTGTGACTTTAAAATGATGTGAAATATCGTAAAAATGATAAATGTGTTGATATGTATGCCCAGAGAGCCAATCACATGATGATTGGGATGAGGCATTACATACATGATGTGATAATTAATCAATAAAGGCAAGCTTCCAATTCATTTGTTTCACTTAGTTATGGGATAATGAGGATACATAGTGAATGTCTAGAGAATTATATTACTCAATGATGTATGTTGTCAAGTTACTAACCTTTTGGATGAGATCATACAGATGTTAAGAGTACATATACATATTCTCATTATGTCCCTGATCGGTTGTTATTGTGGAAGGTAGATAGATAGCATTAACACATAAGATCAAAGTGTGAGTTGGTTGATGAATAAATCTCATTAGTCATGATATGGAAATATCAAACCAAGCACACAGATACATGTTAGGGAACAATGTATCAGACAAACCCACCGTGAGACTGACACATAGAAGCCATAATCATGGAAGTCATAGTTAGGTCTCACAGTGATGGTGGGGGTTGTGGTTCTTAGACCTGAACTCACTGTACTCATTACATGTCATTGGGTATACTTTGACATCATCAAACGTAGTCTTGAAACATGGGTTGTTATAACGGTGATGATCGGGTGACTTTGACACATGGGGATTGACTATGAGTGATAGATATGGGATTTGTCCCTCCAATAGGAGTATGATATCCAATGCCTATTGATTAGCGAGACTAAGAAAAGTATGGCCATATGTGTGTGAGTCAATATGTTATATTGAGCTTACATATGTCTCATGCAGTCTGCTCTGGTTCAAGAAACAAGATTGAATAATAATGAGGATGACTACTCCATGCCTCTAGTTCAATCTGGATATCAGTGACAAAGAATCTATACAAACACTATAACACCATACACATATTTTAGTTTGAAGTTTATCCCCAATTTTCCATTCACTTAGGTAGCAATGATGTGCGACTAGGCACCACTCATTACTTGTGATGTCATAAGCTAGTTATGGACATTCTCTGACAACGTGATATGGGACCTATAGGGTCACACACATAGGATCTCATCTAGAAGAGGAGTTTGATCTTGAATAATACTTGAGTTGACTACTAAAGTGTTTAGGTATTTCAATTCACGCAACAGATTAGCTAACAAGACTGCCAAACGACCGGTTCAAGTGTTGAGACTATTGTTTGGAGCATCAGGATGATTGTATTGTAAATTTGTTGGAATTCTATCTGACCTGGGATGTGAGACGCCCATCTCGCTTATGCAAAATGACTGTCTGGCTTGGTCTGAGATGCCCATCTTAGTTGCACCAAATGGTCATTTAGTTTGGTGTGAGACACCCGTCTCAATTACACCAAACTCCCATTTGGGGTACGTTAAGTTGAGTACTAATTGGAATTGAATTGCCAACATATGTGTAGAATTGGAAGGTGTGAAACAACTGTCTCACTGGGCGAGACGACCGTTCTGTAGCACGCAGGTTGTGAAACTTCCAAAAAAATTACAAAAATTCAAGATCTACTTGTCCGTTCCACTCCCACTTTAGTCCTGCATTGGTCGGAGACTGGGAACCCTGACCCTAACCCCTCCTATATATAGAGGGGTACTGGGGGCTTTCCAGAACACAACTACTATATAGACAATTGAGAATCAGTTCTGATTCTCTGACAAGTGGTGTCCTCTCTGATTATGGTAACCACAAGAGCCCAGGAAAGTCCTACCCGACTAGGGAGGGATAGCCATGGGAGAGCAACAACTGAGGATCATTGTTGTGGGAGAGTATGTTGTTGACTAGTACACCAATGTGAGGGATAAATCCTTTCTGTCTGTTCCTGCAAGATGACATGAGTTATAGTTGGTCTGTGTGGACTACTCTAGACGCAGGAGTCTGTTGACACTGCTAGGAGGGCAACATCATCTTACAGTCTGTGGTGATATATGAGGAACCTATGTAGTAGTTATCCGAGTCTGATGTCTGTAGAGGAGAAGTTAGATGAGTTCGAGTGTGACTAGGAGTTGCACAACCATCGTCTAAGACAGAATGCACATCTACATCGATGAGGATTTTCATTGGACTTGCTTTAGGACTAGGTATATCTTCGTAAAACTATCCTTTCCATTGCATAGTTATTGACACGAACTGTTGGTTGATGGGAAATATGTCATTAAAATTTTTGTTTCTGCTGCTTACCTGATGTCGTATTTCTCAATAGTGGTATCCGAGCCACGTCAATTAATTATGTTTTGGGATAATCGATATGATCAAATTTTTTTATTTTATCGATTTTATTCATTGCATGCGATGCAAATATTTAAACTGGTTGATGTGCATGTTCATCTAAATCACCACATAAGAACCCAAAAAAATATATAATATATGATATGATATATACACAATTTACACGTGTCACCATAAAATCGGTTTTGATGGTGGATGAAAAGCATGGTTATGGCCAAAAACCCTGATCTATGTGTGCATGGTTGTGGTTTTATTCCTGCTGTTAATCGGTCTATGTACCGAGCATATATCTCCTTTCCACATGAAAATTAATGCTCTTCTTCCTATTTCCCCTCAAATGTAACTCGAGGTTTTCCCATACATAATGTAATAAGAAATAGGATAATTGTTAGTTATGTTTCGATGTGAGTTGACGATGTGCACAAAGACAAAATGACCGACTCGTGAGACGACCTGATCAACTGGACGACCGAGGAGGCCAGACGATAGGAGGAAGAACTGATCGACTGGTGTCCCAACCGACCGGCTAGAGATGTCCAGACGCTTCTTGGACCTGAGAACCGGACAACCATTTTAAAAGAACCCAACCGAGCGACCAAGAGGCGTGCCGACTAGTTTAAGAGTTGAACCGATCAACCCAAATTGGTTCGAAAACAGATCATCACCAATAATAGGTTGCATATGATGTGGACCATAGGTGGTAGTAATTCCTCGTGGCTCCAAGGAATTACATTAGATTGCCATAACCATCGCTTGTGTATTTTATTTATTACATGTTCTCATTTGTGGTTATAACATGTATATGATACATAATATATATGTGGTGATTGGATAAAGTATATATATTTATACATACAAACTCCCTCAAATATAATATCAAGTCTTAGATGCTTTCTAAAAATGGCCCACATGAAAAGCTTGATCGACTACGCGTAGGTTCTGCCTCTGCAGGGTGTGTCATCTATCTCGTGAAAGTGTGTTGGTAATAGTGTAGTTTCTGCCTTCACAGGGTGCATTATTATCGTGTCGGCTTTTGGTCCAGGCTTGAATGGTGATTTTCTGAGCGTTTGGGCCCAAAAGCATGCAAATGATTATGGTAAGGGGTTGCGTATATCATCTATCTAGAATTGTGTATGATGCAATTGGAAAGAGTTTCCTACCTTGATGGTTGATTGTGTTTGCGGTGTTGATAGGGCCATAGTTGAATTATCTTGGATCTGGCCCATTAGAATATTGTACGTTGTAATTGATATTGAGGGCTATCCATTTGAACAAAATAGTGGGAGTAATAATAATTAAATGCCTAATTAATATCGTACAAATTATCATATCAAACCAAATCAAAAATGTTTTGAAAAGGTTACAATATTTCTTTGTAGAACTAAATGTCAAACACAAACACGTTCAAATTGCGACCAGTCCTTGAAAAAGGACAAAATGGGATAAAGTTCCACGATTGGTTAAGGACTTTGAGAAATGTTCTCATCAATGAGTAAAAGTTCTATGTTATTGATAGACCAATGCCAGAGGAACCAACTCCAAAAGTGCCTAAGGCTAAATGGATGCTTATTGGAAGCATGCCAATGATGTCATAGACATTTGAATACCTAATGCTCTGTTATATGAACTATGAGTTTTATTAACAACATGAATACATGGACATTCTCGAGATGGTAACACATCTTAAGAATCATGTAAAGTAAATAAGGTATAATGTCTCCAAAGCACTAATTGAGTGCAAACTGACAAAGGGAGAGGTAGAGTAGAACCCAATGTGTTCAATGTGATTGGACATGTGGAATTATTGGGATTTCTCTTAGGTCAAGAGTTGAGAATGAATATGATTATGCAAGCGTTGCATAAATTATATAGTCAATTTAACACATGCTTGGCATGTTGATGCCAAAGCAAGGAAGAAGAAGGGCAAATCAGAGGAAGTGAGTCCTAGGGCAAAAGCAAGGCTAAGAAGTGTTCTGAGGCTAAGCTGAAGCCCAAGTCTTTTGCACTCAATATATGGAGAAAGATAAGTGTAAAAGGAATCTATCCTTTTCATTAAAGGATAAAGAAAATAAAGTACTACCATTGTCACTTGTTTGGACATTGGAAAAGAATTATCCTCTTCATAGAGGATCTCAGGAAGAAGATAGAGATAGAGATCTCTACTTCAGGACCTGAGAAGAAGTAATCTAGAACTATATGGAGTAAGGGTTGTTGTCACTATAGTTAAAGGTTGTCATTCATGGGCACATAATAGAATTATTAAATTGTTATTATGTACTTGCCAAACATCATATGTTTTGTATGACAAGAACATAATGTTCTTTTATGGCAATACCCTATGTCTCATAAACTATACTTGATAGTTGAAAATACAAATGTGTATGGCATATATATTGAATGACTTAATAACTCAAACATTGAATACCTATAACACTATCATCTAGAACGTATAAATAAGAAATACATTTCTTGAATCCATATGGTGGTTATGTAGACTTTTTTGGTTATTGAACCAATAGAGACATGTATGTCATATTTGTTGTGCAATATGACAAGAGTATCTTCACTAGATGTAGTGGGAGACCGACTATTCCATTAGGACTAGTACATATTGATGTACACAAACCTTTTGGATGAATACTAAAGGTAGTTACAAGTAACTCATTACATTTACAGATGCGATCAGTAGATATTTATATCTATAATACTATACAAAGAGTGAATCCTTTTAACTAATTACAAGAATGCCATTTTTTCTACTCAGAAAACTTCCTAATCAATCAAATTGCACCTTTTTCAAAATGGTGCAATCTCCTTGACTCTCTCTCTCTTCTCACAATTTTTCTCTATTTTGTTCTCTTTTATTAGTTTTTATTCACACACGTCTCCACTCTATCTAGTAACTTCCATGTGTAGTTTTTACCCCACAACTCCCCCACTTCCTCAAATACGTGGGTGGGGCAATAACCACCACACATTCAGAAACCGTCGCTCTTCTGATATATATCACTTTCCCCCTAACATTGGCGGAAAACCCGCATGCCACCTCTGTGAACTTAACTCTTGGAACAAAATTTGTTGCTCCATTCTGCTACCCGTTTCCTTCAAGTTCCCGACCACATACACCGCAAGCAGGTGATCGCCGCCGAGATCCACACGATCAACATCGTGACAGCCGCTAGATGTCATCGACAATGGAGACTCTTCCTGATCTCCCTCATAGATACATGTGCCACCATGCCGGTGTGGCCCATCCCGACAAGGCAATTCCGCACTGATGCATACTCTACCGTGCCTGATAGGCCGGTCTTGAATAAGCAATCTACTATGTCAATCTCCACATAGAACCGGTGCCAACGCCTACCTTGTAGAGGCTCGTGCAAGGCCCAACTGTAGGAGATGCATAACATTGTGGCGCAGAGACAAATGCACCATGTCTGCAACATGATCGGGTAGGAAGATGCCTGGAAACGGTTTATATCTACTCTCAAGCATCAAGAACAACCACCTCACCTCTCTTTCAGTTCATAATTGTATAGAAATTCAATCATGTGCATGTAGTGATCAGTGGAGCTTGTCATATGTGTATGGAGCATTGTTACTAACATGGTAAGACATGTCTAGCTGCTATACCACAAATCTATTGCCTTCTGCCACATATAAATGCATACAAGTGCGGATGGGAGGCCTTTGATCGTGACTTATACTCCATATATCTTTCAGTCGTTTCTTCTGTTGTACCATTTTCTATAGTCCATCTTTCTGCTATGTGAACCAACAAAGGAATATTTTGCAGTTGGCAACTGTTGGTTTTTTCTAACGAAGCATGCGCATTTACTCAAGAGGAAACCCAAATGACGGTCGTCGTGGTCTTCTAGACATGACTCTTGTGCATCCTGTGTTGATACCAAAACTGGAAGAGTGAACCAAAACTACACGCTCGTAGGAATGAAGTTCCTGTAGTGGAAGGTAAAAGTCATTGTCTTAGTGTTGCAAATAAAGATTAAAAAAATGTCTCTCTTGGGATACAATTATGGTGTCAAAAAAAATAACCGTCGTAGTTACTTATGATTCTACAGTTTCTAATAAACCTTTCATTTTCTTCAATTCAGGAGGCATCTCATTAACCGGAAAGCAATTTAATGAATACTATTTGTATCGTGCACCAGCTACAACATCAAGATTCAAGAATGCTTAACAATCTTTTTGTTGTTTCCAACGCAAATCAAACCAAGTATGGTAAGTATATCTAGCAGGCTTATTGTTCATTGCTATTTTTCTCAGAATATGTCTTATTATTCATTATTGTATCCAACATGCTTATTTTTCATCATTATAGTTTAAGTATGCTTGTAGCTGTAAAATCTAATCTTCATTTCTTTCTTTATTTCCTATCAGCCCCTCAATTCTCACTTAATAAGTTGGTATGTGCCAACTTCATCATCCTCAACACTACACGTTATGGTATCCAAAAACATGCCAAGCATGAAACTGCTTAATGACCCATTTTGCCGCTCATTGACAAAATATTTTTCTTGAGAATGTGGCAATGATAAACTTATATTTACGTATGGTGAAAAAATTGTCATGCTGAAGTTTCTCAAGGGCTTCGAACTTAATATATGACGTCCTCTACAATTTATTAGACGACGAAACAACATGTTGTTTTCTTTGGAAAATAGGAAATTATAAAGAGAGTTTGATAATAATTTGCTTTCCTCAACGTACTGTAAGTCCCATAATATATGTGCAACCAGATACCATCACTTTCACTACTTGGTCAATAGGAAGAGTTAAAAATAAACTCCTACGGACCCACTTCCGCTCTCATTAGTCTCCCCAACAAAACCACACTCCCACATCCGTTCTCATTAGTATCCCCAATAAAACCATGCTACCTCCATTGGTTAATCCCCTTGCACTAATTCTTTATTTTCCTAGCTAGTCTTTCTATTCTTGTAGGTTGTCATCAATCTTTGTGTCATTTTCAAATCCATGCCCGTATGAATGAGCAGTAGTTTGTGGGATGTTTGGAGCAACTATAGGCACCACGAGGTCTACCATCTATTGTGCATTAAATTCTCCATGTTACCTGTATCTCTCATGGATCACCCATGAACATATGTGTTATGCCAGCAGTATATATGTGCTACACTTGACACAAGCTACTTTTAAGAGACTGTTATTTTGCAAGACAGTGTGGTCGGGCAGGTGCCTAAAGAAAACTCTAGTCTGGGAGGCCAAAAGCAAACCTAGGAACATTTGTATGA